>CM053584.1:52046991-52063212 GCA_028627135.1 Pseudochirops cupreus | reverse complement strand
ATGGGCTAATAGGTAATGATATTATAAAAGTACATCTAAATAACTGTAAAGTAATTATATAAATATGAAATAAATAATATTTTATTTATTAATAATACAAATTTCATTTTTGCTTTCACGCGAATATCATTGTTACTGATCATTTAGTAAGAGCATTGTGATGTATATCCTACGTTAGTTTGGAAAATCTTGATTTAACACATTATGATACCATAATTCTAAGACCTGATTCTAAGTTCAATTTCAATACTTGGCATTAATGAAATAACAATAAGAGGTAGCATTTATATAGCACTTTAAAGTTTGCAAAGGGCTTTACAAAGATCTTCCCATTTTATTTTCACAACAACTCTGGGTGGTGGGTGCTTTGTTTCCCCATTTTACACACAAGGAAAATGAGGACTACCAAAGGCAAATGACTTGCTCAGGATCACACAGGTGTGTGAGGCAGGATTTGGTCTCAGGTCTTCATGACTCAATGTCTAGAATATTATCCACTTTGCTACCTAAATTAACTTTATTTTAATACTTGGTTTTAATGGTTGTCTGAAAAGAATAATTTTCAAAGACATCTCTGTCCATGCGAAAGAAGAGCATCATTGGCTACACTGAGTCACGATGCTCATTTTTCAATCTCACCCATCAATTATGCAGAAATTTTCATTGAAAATTGGACTAACAAATTTCCAAGTTTCCTTGCATGATTCCAATCAGTTGTTCTTGCAAATAATCACAAGGTGCCATTATAGTTTCTGCTTTTAAAAAACCAGAGTTTAAAAGCCACTGAAACTATTTAGATTTTTTTAATAGGCTAGAAAACACTTCCCAAGTTTTTAAAGTGTGTAGACTAATAGTTTTTACATGACATCCTTTCATTGTTTTCACCAATTCAGAATGAAGAAAGTATCTATCAAGAAAAGGTGATGAGCAATTTCAGATGCTATAGGTCAAGAAAGATGAGGATAAAGAAAAGGCCACCAGAATTGACAAATAAATCTTTAGTAGTTTTGGAGAGAGCAATTTGTTTTGAGTGAGGCGTCAAGGATAAAAAAAGAGGCTAATAATCTGGCATACTGGAAGGGTGGTAGTACCCTTGAAGAAAATAGACGTCCTCTGGAGAGCAGTATATTGGAGAGGACAAGGCGATATAACGAGATCTGCAATGCAGATGATATCTCTCCCACACCTCAAGTTCTATGCTACTCACTCTTTCCCCACCAAAGATTGGAAAATGTAAGGGGGTGGCAAGGGGAAGAGTAGGAGAAGCTGAAGTCACTTGCAATAGCCACGAAAAAATCTGATTGGCAGGGTTGGGGTATGCTGAGGCAAGAGGAAAGAAAAGGTTTTTGCCTATGTCATCTAAGTAGTATTTAGATTATAACCACCCCAATTGAAAGTATTGAACTTTCATCTTAATGACTGTCATAACCAAAAAAGATATTTCAAGAAAACATATAGATCTTACTGGAAGAAAGGAGTACATTATTGAAGAAGGTCTTAAAATTGCTAGGAACCCATTTTCCCATCCTTTTATTGATGGATCACACATCTTTTGTGTTCATGCTGTAGTCCTTTTGGAGTTAAACCATACCATCACCCTCCATGACCCTACTTTGGGTACCACCTCCCCAGAAAGGAAACTTCTTCAGCCAACACAAATTGGCAACTGCTTTCCAATTTGTAGCCTAAGGCAACTAAGAAGTGATTTGCCCATTGTTACATAGACAGTTCGGGGGACTTGAACCAAATTCTTTCTATTTCCAAAGCCAGCTCTCCAACCACTATGCCATACTGCCTTCATATTACAAGAAATTTTTATCAAATCTTTGGGTCTTTATTTCCTGACAGAGAGAGGAAATGATTTGTCTAAGGTCACATATTTGGTGACCTTAGAGAACTAGTTTCAGAACTAGTGGTCTCCTTAATCCCATCTGATATTCTTTCCACAATAAACACACACTACCTCCCCCTTGGAGTTCAATATTGGTATGACCTTTATTATAGAGTACTGCCAGTGACAGATTCCGGAGATCTAATCAAATAAAGCTGAGATCTCAGAAACTAGTCATGGCAGAAATGCAAACCCTGGAGAGACCCTTTGTAAGTTATCTGAATAATAATATTATTTACTGTACATGGCTCCTTTCCCCCAAACAGCTCCAAGCTCAGTGGGGATCTGATCTCACTAATCCTTCCCACATCCCTGTGAATTGGGGTGTGAGGCCAAAAATAGCCACTTACACTTTATATAGCAGGGAGTGGTAATTCAGGCCAGGCCTCCTGACAACCCCTAGAATGAAGTTCTGTTCATTAGACCAAACTGGCTCATGGAACTTTCAGATGAGTCCTCTTTTTCATCCAACTCACTCCAAGCCCCACCTTCCTTTTACCCTGTCAAAGCACTTATGAATTTTTTAGGTTTACAATTGGCAACCTCTGATGTGAGCAGATATCTATCCTAAAAAATGATTTAGGGATGAGTGATACCCAAAATTCTAAATAACTTAATCTCTGACCCTATGTCTTTTCTATTTGGGCTCTTAGGACATCATCAGTAAGAGGACTGAAGATGTAGAATGTCATGCTCTATTAGACAACTGTATTCTAATTTGTGATATTTTACATCAGATATTTGCCTCTTATACTTCCACAGACTATGTGGGTGCTAGGCTTCTGTGGACTGAATGAAAAGAGCTACTCATGTCTGGGTAATGGCAAGAAGGTAGGCACCACAACTCTGGTATATCCAAACCCAGAAATTATCTCAGGAGCTTCATCATTACCTCATCTAAGGTAGACGATACAGCTTAGTATCTGAATATCCTAATAATCCATGCCCCATGTATGACCATTTTATTGGTCAGTTTTGTTAGACTGTTGTTTTCTTCATCTCAAGGGAAGTTTCAATGGGGAAAGGAGGAGGAGTTATTGTGAATTGACTGTGGTAGGAAGAATGGAAGGCATAAATATAACTCGAATTAGAAGAAGGAAGCATACTAGACTTGGATCCCAAGAAAGAGAAGACTGTGTTTGAAGCGCGACTCCACTTCTCCCCAGCTGTCTGATGCTGGGCAATAGCTTAACCCCTTAGACCGTCTATTTCTTTATCTTTAAAGTGGGGATAATAAAACTTGCAATGACTACTTAGCAGAATTGTTGTGAGGATAAAATAAGATTATATCTATAAAGCTCTGGGTAATGGTAAAGAGCTACATAAATGTTAGCTGTGATTGCCTGATTGTGAACATTATTCCATGATTGCAGGAAAACAAGCCAAGGCCCTCCTTGATCCAAAGAAAGCAGTAAAACTAGCCATGGTCATCATCACCTGTTTAAGTCAACTGTTTGGTAGAGCTTATTCAAACATTAATGCATGAATAGGGACATTCCCATCTTCCCATGGTGCCAGCAACATTTCCACCACAAGGGGAATGTACAGCTCTGTGGGAGCCTGGTTCTGGAGGGGGCCTTTTCTGGTTTGTTGGTTCAACTACTTCTTTTCACCTAGTTGACAGAAGCATTTAACTAAATAAGATATATGAGCTGTCACAGCAGCCTCCAACCTCTCCCCTCCTCATAGCTTTAAATGTGCCCCACATTGGGAACAACTCACAGGACTTCTCCTTTACCTGGAGAAGAGAAACAAGCTTTGCCTTCTGGGATATATAGTGATGTCATTTTAGAAGTCCTTGAAGTTCTGTGTGGCAAATTTAGCAGCCTGTGGAACTAGACCCAGTGGACTCTCTTTAAAGATGGTGGTCTTGGAAAGAGAAGCATGGCATAGTAAAAAAAAAAAAAAGCACAGAATTTGGAATCAAGAAACTGGAATTTTAACCCTAGCTCCAACACTTATTTGCTGTATGATCATAACTTCTCTGAGTCTAAGCTTCCTCATATATAAAATGGGAAAAATTATATTTGTGTTACCTAATTCAAACCACTAAATATTTATAAGATCCCTACTATGTGCAAAGGGCATTGGAAAGTCAAAGACAAAATAAAATAGTCCTTACTTTCAAGGCATTATAAGAATATAATGTGATGTAATATATACATAATATAATATTCCTTATAGGAATAAAGATATAAAACATGTATGCAGATAAATAAACAAGAAGTAGGCATGAAATCATACAGAGCAATTTCAAGTGAGAAAGATCATTTATACCTGGGAGTTCTGGCTTAGAATGCCAAGTTTGGAAGAAGGGAAAAGATAATTTTATTTTGGTTTACTTTTTGTTGTTCATTTCGTGTTGGTTTGTTTGGTTTCTTTTGGACATGTTGAATTTGAGACGTCTATAGTATAGGACATAAAGTCTGAACTGTTGAGAAAGCAATTGGCTTTAGGGGAGGGGTTGCAATGGCAGCCTGGGGGGAAGACAAGGAAGTTTGGAATAGCTGCAGTGGGGAGTAGATAAGTGAATCCATTAGAGATGAATAGAATGGTTGAGTTGTTCCTGTGATTGTTCTGTTCAAATCAAGAAACATAAATTTGTAGTGGGCCTAATCAGCAGGGCATTATGACTTTTCTATAACTCTTTCCAACGGTACCTGAGTAGAGCAAAGAAAGCAAATGATGGGAGAAATCCAAGATTGAGCTTTACTAGGGATTTAATGCCAGGCTGAGGATTTTGTATTTTATCCTAGGGCCAATTGGGAGACTGAATATTTTTGAGTAAGGTAAAAATATAGCCAGAATTAAGATTTTGGAATATCAGTTTGGCTGTTGTTTGGAGTGTGAATTGGAGAGGAGAGAGAGATGATAATTGAACCCATGGGAGCTGATGAGATCATCAGGGGAAAAAGTACAGAGTTGTTAAAAGAGTTATGACAAGCAATTTAAAACTTAAAATGCTACATAAGTGTTAGGTATTATTTTTAACTGGACGTTGATTTCTAGGCCTATATTTGATTCTCCCAAAAGACAACCAAGAGTCTCTTTATTTCAAGAAATCTGTGGATTAATAGTATTATATATGGCATTAGAACTGGAATAAATGGGTAAACGAATGTATTTGTTACTTCCAAAGAACACCTTCCTTTCTGAACATCCCAGCACAAAATCTATATTTTGGATGGATTTTCCCCCCCCACTACCTTGTGATCAAAAAAGATAGCACAGCATACATTGGCTTCAGTTCCATCTGAGAAGATAGCTACCAGGCATTGCTCTCATTTTTTTAGAGCTTAGCAATGGTGAGAAGCACTTCTCATAATACAAATGGGGAATTTTAATTGAACAGGTGCTTGCTCAATCATTAATCTCTGCAGCCCAGGGAAATCATTTCAGCAAAATACTTCATTATAGAACATCACCATAAAATGTTTTAAGTGTGAAGATTGATTTTCTCCCTACCTCTCCCTATATGTTTCTACAAAGAGACTGAACAGACAGCCCACTCTCCTTCCACAATTATCCTCAATATCAAGATCTCTCTCTATAGGCTCTCAGATAGGAGGACTTAATTTTATAAAGAGGAATTGCTTTTCATCCCAATAAAGCCTTGATATCACCAACTGCTGATGGCCCCCTCCCCAGATTTCACATGGGTGTTCTGTATATATCTCCTTGGGTAAGTCATGGTATGTCTCTACTTGGTAATGAATGCCAGCTGCTTTTAAGCCCAAAATTAGTCTTACGGCAGTCATAGTCATAGGTCTCAATCCCCTTGGCATCCTGAGCTAGAGCAACACAGAGAACTAGGGTTATTTTCTGGGTAATTTGGAAATAAGAAATTTTGGTTATAGGCGTCATGATATAGTTGAAAGAACAAGTTAAAAATATATAAAATCGCTTTCCATGCTTTCAAAAATAAAAACCCTCCTTTATTAAAGTAACCGAGCATAAATATTAACTAATATTAGCATGATATATTTTAATGATATAAAAATAGAGCGATCTTTAAAGAAATACGAATGCTGAGGTACCTTCAAATGTTCTCGATCACTCCTTGGGCTGAACGTTGATTTCCCCCGGGCTTGAGTACAACACAACTTTCTAACAGCCCGACCTGTTTTGGGATTTAGGCACTTCTAGAACTTGTCTGCACCTGTAAAGACTTCCATCATTTTGGCCAGGAGTCAAGGTCCTGCTAAAGACTTGAACAAGTCCTCCAGAGATCAAGGTATTGGATTGAAGCAGACTTTTTCACTTAACCAGGGGTGCTCAACACAACTACTCAGTTCCTTCCTATCTCCTTGACTTTCTAATTATTACAGGAAAGTCATTGCTTTCCCCATAGCATTGATTTGCTTTGGAAGGAAAGGCAATAGCTCAGTTTAGGATATTTTAAGTTTGAGGGACTGGTAGGTCTTCCAAGAAAAGCTATCCTATAAACCAGTTGGAGATTCAGGTCTGGACATAAGAGAGGTTAGCACTTAGAATTGGTTCTGGGTGTTAGTTGAGGCAACTAAGCAGCTCAATGAATAGAACTCTGGGCCTAGAGTCAGGAAGATTCAAGCCCAGCCTCAGACCCTTAGCAGCTGTGTGACCCTAGGAAAATCATTTAACCTTTGCCTCAGTTTCCTCATTAGTGAAATGGGGATAATAATAATACCTTCCTCCTAAAGTTGGTGTGAAGATAAGAGATATTTATAAAGTGGTTTGAAAACCTTAAAGAATTAAATAAATGCTATGTTATCACCATCATCAACATCGTTATAGTGGTAATTAAAGTCATGGGAGTGAATGAGATTACTAGAGGAGAGTAAAATGAACTGAGCAGAACACTTCCCTCACACAGGTGAAGATTCATTTAAACAGACCTTAACAAGGTCTTCAATTCAATTTAACTTAGCAAGCATTTATTAATACTAGAAGGACAAGGCATATCAATCGATGTGAAAACATTTATTGAGATTTTACTTTGAAAGAGTTTTCATTCTATCTCTATTTTCTTTGCCCTGTAGTTTTTAAAAATGTGCTGCATCAGTTGACACAGCTTCAAGGTAGTCTTTGAGGTATTCTTAAATTTTTTTCCTTCTAGTGTGTCTACATTCTCTTCAAAACATTCCTCAGTCCCTGACCTCAAGGAGTTTATACTTTATTGGGGAGTTGGGAGAGTGGATAATGGTTATGCCAATAAGTAAACACAAGATCATTTAAGATGAAAACTAGGGGGATAAGGAAAGCTTTCAGCATCTAGATTGGATCTTGAAAGAAGCTACAAACCATTTCGTCAATAATAAAATGAAGAAGAAAGGTTTCTCAAAAAAAAGTCACCTAAATTAAGCCTAGAAGAAAGCTAAGGATTTTTTGAGGTCTATGGAGAGTTAAATTCATCTGTCTACAACAAAGAAACAACAGCAAAAGAATGAGGGAATACTGAGTACTAATGCAAATTATACAGTTCAGTTATCCTACCCAAAATTAATTGAAGAGAGAAGACAGGAAAAATTCCCTAGAAAGTAGGGGATCTTAAAAAGCATTGTTGGGAGAGTCTGAGAGGTGCCTGAATGTGACTGATTACTGTAAATGGGGCAAATTGTAGCTTCCGTGATTTTTAATGGTCAGAATAAATATTATCCACTTGTGGCATATTCTTACCTAAATTAAACAAAGCCAGTCACAACTGAAATAGGCCAGGATCAACGTTGAGAGATTTTTCAGTGCCAAGAGAAGTAGAAAACATTTTTGCTTGTTGAGTAGCATCAAGGATTTCAAGGATTTCAACCTGCTAGATAACAATGACAAAGTGCTTTCAGGTTTGCAAAGCATTTTATATAGTTTATCTCATTTGATCCTCACAGCAACCCTGGGACGTAAGTGTTATTATTATCATCCTAATTTTAGAGATGAGGAAACTGAGGCCTAGTGTCTAAGCGACTTGCCTAAGGTCATACAGCTAGCAAGTATCTGAGACAGAATTCAAACTCAGTTTTATCTTGGCCCTACATCCAGAACTCTAGCACCTAAGGTTTCGGATTTGGGTTCTAGGCCGGACTTCTAACGCTATCTATGAGACTGAAGGTAAATCACAACACTCCTCTGAGCCTCCATTTCCCTATGTGTAAAGTTAGGATAAGACCTCCTTTACTTTGCCACCCGGGGACATTGTGAAGATCAGCTAATAGATTTTGAAAATCTTCAAACCATGAGTGGTTCCCTTAACATCCAACTAGGAATTCTGGCTCCCATCCTTGGGCGCTATGCTCCTGATTGGTGAGAGTTCTCGATATCTAGCCAGACCTAAGCTGATCTAACAATTCCAGTGACTGAGCAGTCAAAAAAACTTCCCTGGCCACCACTCCCCTATATGTGTGGTCCTCCTCTTTAAGAATACATAAATTCCATGAGAACAGAGACTGTCTTCCTTCTGTATCCTAAGTGCTTAGTACAATACATAGCAAGCACTTAATAACTGCCTTTATGTGCATTCATTCAAAATATAGTTGATCCAACTTCAAGACAACTCAACAAGGGTGAGTTCTTATTATAATATTCCATGAACAAACCTTCCCTCCTTCAGAAAGAGTTTTAGGCATAAAGGCCTTGGTTCAGATTGTTATCCAGGTTTACTTTACGTAGTCTAATTCTCTTCAAAACATTCCTCAGGTAGTACCTTCTAAATGGAGCCTTTCTTCCTTCCCCTCATTGTTAATGCTCTCTCCCTTCTTAAAAATACATTGTATTCTTTTTTACATACTTTGTGTTATTTATCTGCCTATCTGTTGTATTCTCCTGCAAACTATAAGGTTCTCTAAGTCAGGGACTATTTTGTCTTTATAGTCTCATCACAAAGGATGATGCCTGGCACATAGTAAGCACTTAAATGTGGGTTGAATTGAACTAAATTCATTGACTATTTCCAGACTCTAAAAAATTGCCCTACTTTACCTAAGACCTAAATGGGCTTTCAGGCAACCTCAGAAGAATTGTCTGGGGACCATACATGAATGACTCCCTTACTGTCCGTGGAAAAACTCAAGACTATATAAAACTACCTATTCCTTAGTCATGACTTTATTTGCTATAGATTGGCTATAAATGATGCTCTGAAGTGACCAGTTCAATAGAAATAAGGGGAGACAGGTATGATAAGCTTTTTATTACTCTACTGTTCAATTCTTTGAAAACTGGAGGAAACTAGAGGACAATTATCCCAGTTTCTCATAACAACTCCCCTTTCCACCCTCTCTGACCCCAGCCAAAGAAAAAGATTTGAACATTGCATTTTTAATTTTCTCTGCTTGCTATTGTGGCTCATAAAGGTCAAAGAAGAATATTTTAAAGGGCAAGAATTTGAGAAGTATGTCACATTGGCATATTTCAAAACCAAATTAAGCCTAACATAAGGGATTTATCAGAGACCCAAGCTGGAGCCAAACTAGTGCACCATTTTCCTATCATTGTTTAGTGAGTCTACACCCTTCCTAGAGCCTTGAAAAGCTGCAGTTCAAACTTAATGACTTAGAGAGCCCTAAGTATTTGCAAAGTAGTAATCATACCTATAGGATCACAGATATAGAGCTATGAAGTACTTTAGAGGGCACCTCTTCCAACCCCTTCATTTTTCAGATAAGGAAATTGAAGCCTAGGGAAGTTAAGGTCCTACATTTAGTAAGCCTCAGTGGTAGAATTTGAACTGAGGTCATCAGTAAAATGATCTGGAGAAGGAAATGGCAAAGCACTCCAGGATCTTTACCAAGAAAACCCCAGATGGGGTCATGGAAAGCCAGAAATACCCGAAATGACCAAACAGCAAACCTCTGACTTTAGCACCATTGAGTACACCTTCCATTGTACCATACAAAATCTCCTTCAAGGAAAGGAAGTACTTCTAATTCTACATCTCAGATGGGAAAAGAAATGCCTTGACTACAATGAATCTCAGACTAGAAACTTGCAGTTCTAACTCACTGTTTAAGGTACAATTCCCCAGAGACTCTTTGCTCTCTCCTCTCCCATGAAAGGACTCCTCAGCCATGAGTCTGCTGAAAGTTGCACTCTGTGTGGTTTGTAGCAGCAAAAGAAAATGTAAAACGTTCCTTTCCTACCTCTCCCCACATACACACACACACACACACACACACACACACACACACACACACACACACACACACACGCCCAAAACAAACAGCTACCCCAGGCAACTCCCTGCTCTGGTCCTGTAGGTCTCATGTACTCACCCAGAGAAAGTTTTTCCAGGAGATAGAGATAACTCTGAAAGAAGTCATTGCGGATTGCCCTGTGAAGGATGAAGGACATGCTATGCCTACATAGCTCATCATCTGTCTTTTGCCAACGGGATCTAAAGGCAAAATGGGCTCCTAGATAGGCCATGATGAGGGGAAGAGGGACAGTGATTCTTTCTACATGGAAAGGAAGCCTTCTGCCTGAGCAGTTTGTAAAGGGAGTGATTGCCTTCTGCAGGAGCTTGGGGCTGTCATTTTAAATCATCACCCAGTCTTCTGTCATTCTATATCATGGCTGAGTGTCATGGAGTGGGTGGAGATGTTGGGGAAGGGGGGCTAGGGGTGAGGGAAGGGAGACATGGAGAGGTCAGACTTTTGGCATTTTCCCCAGTCTCTTGGGTGTCATCTCTTCCAGGCCAGCAAGTGCTGAGCAAAGATGAAAACACAGACTGAGATGCTGCTTTATCTGTTCACACACACACACACACACACACACACACACTCCCATTCCCAACACCCTAAGGATTTGTTTTAATCTGATCCTAATCTTGGACTTGTTTCATTTCCATATCAAAGAGACAAGGATATATGCCTGGCACAAAGTAAATGTTTGTTGATTGATTTATATTAAAAAGGAAAAAAAAAGTCTTTGCAAACTTTTTCCATGATTTGTCCTATACATCCTGGAACACCGAATCCCATTGATGAAAGGACCTTCCATCAGGCACCTGGTCCACTCTCCCACAAGGCAAGATTGGTCTCCAGTCATCCCAGAGAGAGCAACAGATTTCTCACAGGTTGAAGAATTTCCAGGAGAGAAAATTCCTTAATAACTCATCTCATTCCTAAACACAAACATTCCTCCTTGTCAGAGAAATCTTTCTATAAGATGTTCTGTGTACCTTCAAACGTTATTTAAACAGATCTCCTCTTCTGCCCTTTTTTTGGGGGGTATAAGACTTTTCTCTCCAGTACATGCTCTCAGATGCCCAGATGTTTCCAGTAGGAAAATGAATGAGAAATTATCTTATGCCTTAGGACCAAAATAAAGAAAATACAACAATGGCTTTAAAAAATAAAAAAGCTATGAGATTTAAGCTACTGTCTCCGTTTTTAGTTCCTTCCTGAGGTTGTCATGGTCTCAGAGCTGGCATGCTGGGAGAGAAAAAAGAGTCAGAGACCTCCTACCTTGACCTTTGAATTCCCTGGTTTAACTTCTGTGAAACCTTAAGCTACCTTTCTAGGAATCATCTTTTTAAATATATGAGAAAACTATAATAATCCTTTCCTATCATCCATTCTCCCTATACAATACTGAGATAAAGGTCATACTTCAGTAAATGCTTTACCTGATCTCTAATTTACCTCTAAAGAGGGCTCATAGTCTTCATGAGAAAGCTAACAAGAAAGCAAAGATGGACAGCTCTGAACACAACACATAGGATTTATTATGGAATGGAAATTTGTTGCTGTATATTTTGAATCCTCTCATATTCTGCTGTGCACATGGCAATGCTTTTTTTTCTTTTATTATTTTGCATTTGTTTTAACATATAAGTTTATTTCTTTTTCTTTTCTTATTGTAAACTTAAGTTTTCATATTTAAGTTTAAATAAATTAATTTTTTTTAAAAAAGAGAAAATTGGGGCAACCAGGTGGTGCAGTGACTCCAGCCCTGGAGTCAAGAGGACCTGAGTTCAAATGTGGCCTCAGACACTTGACACTAGCTGTGTGATCTTGGGCAAGTCACTTAATCCCAATTGCTTTGCCTTTACCTCAGAGAGAGAGAGAGAGAGAGAGAGAGAGAGAGAGAGAAAGAGAGAGAGAGAGAAAGCTGAAGATGTGCTGAGACTCTTACAACAGCCTACCCTATACCTGCTTCTTTCATATCTCAGGGACAGTATGGCATAGTGTATCCAGTGATGGTGGCCGTAAGAGACAACAAGACTTGAGTTCAAATCCCACTTCAGATACCTATTAGTGGGATGAGTCCTTAAGCCCTTTCATACTCAGTCTTTTTATCTATGAAACAGAGATAATAATAGCAGCAGCCACCTCAGAGAGGTTTTGTGAAGCTCAAATGAGATAATGTAGGTAAGGGGCTTTGTAACCCTTAAAGTGCTACATAGATGCAGGCTATCATTGTTACTGTTAATATTTTCTGCTTGGCTTTAGAGAAGTCTTAATAAGACTGCTGAGATGACCAGATTTTAGAACCATCACTTCTAGGTGTGAATAGAAAATAATTGGGGGCTGGGGGGCAGAGTCAAGGAGGAAGACGAAAAGACCAGAACTATGGTTTCAACAGCGAGAAAGATCTCTCTTGAGCAATTCAGATCAGCAGCAGCTTGTCAATAATTTATAGTTTTATAAATGTGCTTGGATAAATGATGCCTGGCTAGCAGGGAAACAGAAATAGATACAGCTCTAGCATCTCCTTCCTCCATTATTCTCCAAGGGAGACTTTTAACTCTTGCCAAGAGGAGAAGCTAAAGGTTGGGGCCAGAGGCCAGCTAGTGAGCTCTCCTCAGAGAGAGGGTACTGGGATAGGATTATATCTTTCTCTCCATTAAATATTATTAGTCTAGGCTAGTGGTATCAAACTCAAACAGAAATGTGGATCACTAATGCATACATAAGGATCCCTGAGGGCTGTATAATGACTTAGTTTAAGATGTATTGTTTTTTATGCATTTTATTATATTTTTATTTATTTGTTAACTATTTCCCAATTACATTTTAATCTGTTTTGAACTGCTCTCAGCAGTGTAATGGACCAATGTGGGTTCCCAGGGTATGACCCCTCTGGTCTAGGTGATACAGTTTTAAGTTCAAGCTGAACTCCTAATCATGATTTCTATTTTCTTTTTTTTTTTGAGGCAGTTGGGGTTAAGTGACCCCAAACTCTGTGTACAAGGCTTGACTCCCTTCCCACTAAATACCAGTTCCACAAAGAACACACACATAGCAAATAGCAAAAAAAAAAAAACAAAAAACCCTTTATCCACATGGATAGAAAAACAGAAATCAAAGAAAGGATACATATGAGACTACACACCAGACAACACAGATTGAAGAACTTCCCCAACTAGGAGTCAGATAACTCAGCTGAACCAAGACAGAAGATCTCAAATCTCACCCAGAAAGGAAATTCCACAAAGTCTGTAGTATAGCAAGTTCCGACTGAGAACATGATGGAGACTATCGGCTCATCACATGTTGGCTTCTTCCTATAGTCTTTTCCTCCCTCCATCAGTTTAAAATGGAGTTAGCATTATCTATCTTCTCTCTGAATCTGGAAGCTAGAAATATCCAAAGAGACTGAAGAGCCCATATCTTTCTTTTCTCCGGTTCTCTCCAACTTTAGCCTGCATGTAGGCACAGGGCCTTGATCTCCACCAATGGGGAAAGAGTCTCATACTAACAAGCCTTAGGGCTTGGATTATAGCAACTATTACTGTTATTATTATCTCCTCAGAAACTTATTAAATTTTCTGAAATCTTCACATTTTAGACACATCACTTTTGTAGATGGATGGATGTATTCTATGAGGAAGATAATTGGGGGGAAATGATTGAGGAGGCAGAGAACAGGACCAGACCTTTGCTTTCATCAGTGTGGAAGGCCTTTCCAACAATGCAAATTGACAGCAAATTTATAGTGTTATAAAAGGGCCTGGGTAAATGAGAGACTACATGGCTTGACAGTCAATATGTGTCAGTCAGGAATTAAACTCACATTTTTTTTTCTCTAGATTTTAGCAAAACATGAGCTATTATTCTTGGGGACATTATAGAGATAATGATAAGAACTGACATTTGAACAGCATTTTACACTATCACAATTGAGCTTCATGATAATCCTGAGGTATATATCACAGATGTTATTATCGGAATTTCATAGATCAGAAAACTGAGGCTTGAGAGGTTGTTGGTCAACAAGCATTTATTAAGCATTTAAGATGTAACAGTCATTGTGCTAAGTGCTAGAAATATAAAGAAAGGAAAAAACAGGGTTTCTGCCTCACATTCCAGTGGGAGATATGACATGCAAGATGTAGACAGTGAGTAATTGGCTTGATCATAAGATCACACAGCTAGTATACAACAGTGGTGGTTTTAAACCTAGGTTTCCTGATTTGAAATCAAAAGAAGTTTAGAATGTAGGCTTAAGCTGTCAGTGAACATATGAAAACAATGGCCAGATAGCTAGAGTCATTGTTTTTCAGTATTTTAGTCACTGTTGGATTTCTGAGCATCTAGGACAGTGCCTTTCAGAGTATAGGACCTTAATAAAAGCTTGTCAAATGGAAATTGACTTGACAACCACAATTTGAAAATCCTATGATCTTACAAGTGATTTTTTTCAAGCTATTTTCACTTTTAAAAATTTTAAGTTCCAGGTATTTTCGCTTTAAAAAAAAAGAATTGATTGGTTTATTTCCTAATTCTGAATGTTTTGTCTTTAAATATTGAGAAAATTGTCTTGTTCCTTGCATTTGGCAAGTTATCTCCATCAACAAAAGACTGTGATCTTGGCAAACTCTCCATTGACCTAGGGCAAGCAACGGGCCTAGTTTTTTTTTTTAACAAATCATATTCTACCTCTGGATAAAATTTAATCTTTTCTTTTTCTGGCAGAAAATAAATTTCTTTTTCATTTTTTTGTCAAGCTTGGGCAAAGATGAAGTATGTTCTTGGTTCTAGTCACAAAAATAACAGTGAACTAATGGCCCTTGTATTTTTTCCACTAATTTAAAAATGACCCTTACATTTCATTTGTGTTTCTCCTCCTCAAAAGAACACACTGAATGTCTTCGAACACAGGACTATAATCATTACAATCACTATGTGATACCACTAAAAATGAACATTTCCCACTTCTAGATGGTGGGTGCCAAGGCAATCACATCGAGGCCCTGTGGGCATTGGCTCAAGGATCTCTTGTTTAGATTAGAAATTAGAGAAGAGAATGCTTAGTGGGAGGAGAAAAACAGGAATGACTACTGTTTCCAAGTATTCAAAGGTCTCTCATGTGGGAGGATAAATAAACATTTATTCTGAATGGCTTCAAAAGGCAGAATTAAGAATAATGCTCCCAAAATGCAGAGGTTAATTTAGGCACTGAGGAAAGGAAACACTTCCTAACAATTAGAGCTACCCAGAAATGGCATGGGCTGCCTTAGGAGGTGGTTAAGATTATTTAGGTTCTTCCCAGGGCCTTCCTAGATCTGGATATCTGGTTACTATCTCTCTCAATGTAGTTAGTCAAAGAGGGCATTTATTGGCATAGATGACTTTTGGCTTATTGGCAAAGATGCCTTTTATTGCCTAGAGAGCTGCTGGGAAGTATAATTGTTAATATCCTGTAGAAGGACAGAGAGAGAGAGACAGAGAGACAGAGAGAGACAGAGAGAGAGAGGAAAGAAGAGAAGGAAGAAAGGAAGAAAAGAGGAAGGAAGCAAGGAAGAAAGAAAGAAATCAATTGATCTAATCTGTCAGTCAATAGACTATTGGAATAGCTTTCCAGTTGACTTATTGCATCAAGTCTCTCCCTATTCCATTTCATCCTCTACTCATCCATCTATCTACTTGTGTAGGACAGGACATGAAGACCCTTACCAATAATTCACAGAGACTCAAAAAATTGTAGTAAAAGCAGAGCAGTCTTTATTGTGCCACCTCCATGTGGCTGTTTCAGAAGCTCACAGCCTGCAGATTGCAGGGGAGCCAAGCAATCATTCAGAGGCTAAGTGCTCTTGCCTTAAGCTGCCTGGATCGGATCCTGGTCTTGGGTGGTGGTCCTGAGGTATGTGGGCAGTGAGCCAAAGCTGGTGGGGGCTGCAGAGATGGTGGCCACCTAATAGCTCCGGCAGCTGCAAAAACCCCAGCAATTTGAAACACAGCTCTCCCCTCTTAAAGCAGAGATCTACTGAACCTAAAAGTCAAGTAACTGACTGGCAACATGAGCAGGCAAAGAAAGCTCAGCAATCCAACTTTAGATTCCTTTTTTGGGGACAAAAAGGATCAAAGCATGGAATAGGAGGAAGACAACACAGTCAGAACTCCTGCACCAAAAGCTTCTAA
>CM053584.1:52016819-52046491 GCA_028627135.1 Pseudochirops cupreus | reverse complement strand
AGTGTGTGTATATGTATACATAGACAGAGGGCACAGGATCAATTGAATAGGAAGGGATGATATTTTAAAAGGTGAAATTAAGAGGTGGGAGAGGAATAGAATGAGAGAAGACACGGAGAGACAGAATGGGGTCAATCATTTCATATAGAAGAGGCAAGGGATAACTGTTACAATGGAGGGGAAGAACAGGGAGGCAAAAAGGGAATGGGTCAACCTTACTCTCATTGAATTTGGCTTAGGAAAGGAATGACACACTCTAAAATGGGTATCTTGCCCTGCAGGAGAGTAGGAGGGAAGGGGATGAGAGGGAGGGAGGATGGAGGGGAGGGCAGGTTAGGGGGGAGGGTTGTTAGAAGCACACACTTCTGTAAAGGGACAGGGACAAAGTAGAGAATGGAACAAAGGGAGGAGGGGATAGAAAGGAGGGAAATATAGTCAGTGTTACACAGTATGTCCATTGTGGAGATATTCTGCATAACTACACATGTAACTACACATCAAATTGCTTGTCTTTCCAGTGGGGGTGGGTGACAAGGGAGGAAGGGAAAGAATCTGGAATTTAAAGTTCTAAAATCATATGAAAAAAGTTTATATATTATTATTATTATTATTATTATTATTATTATTTACATGCAACTGGGAAATAAGATATACAGGCACTGGGGTAGGGAGATCCATCTTGCTCTACCAGAAAGTCAGAGGGGTAATGGAGGAGGATATAGGAGAGAGCAGATTAGAGGAGGGGGTATATAGTGGGATCACTGTTTGGGGGGATGGGTACGGGAAAGACAGGAAGAAAATTTGTAACTCAAAATCTTGTGGAAATCATTGATGTAAACTAAAAATAAACAAAAGTTAATTTTAAAAAATAAGAATCTAATAGGATGTTCAGAATGGGGAAATTTCACTGAAAGTCATCTCTCACATACTGATCTTCCTAACGTGTACATTTGACCATGTCAATTCCCCTACTCAATAAACTCCAGAAGAGCCCTATTGCCTCCAGGATCAAATATAAAATCTTCTCTTTCACTTTTAAAGCCCTTACCTTTTCTAGTTACACCTTACTCCCCTACATGTACTCTTTGAGCCAGTGACAATGGTCTCCTTGTTGTTCCATGATTGGTCATTTTCCCTGACTGTTCCTCACATCTGGAATGTTCTCCCTCCTCATCTTTGCCTAGGGGCCTCCCCAGCTTCCTCCAAGTCCTCTTCTACAGAGGAAGCCTTTCCCAAACTCTCTTAATTCTGGTGCTTTCATTCAGTTAATTATTTCCTATTTATCCTGTACGTAGCATTTTTTTTAAAGGAGCCAGAGAAGCCAGGATGCAAAAATGAGAAAGAAAATTTCAGGCATGGGGACAGCCAGTGAAAATGCAGAGTTGGAAGATAGTGTCTTGTTTGAGGAGCAGCAAAGAAACATATTCATTGGCTGGTTGACTTCCTGTTTAGATTGTGAGCTCCCTGAGAGCAGGGGCTGTCTTTTGCATATTTTGTATGCAGATAGCCTTAGTGACTAAGTGACTAAGTGACAGATCCAGGGCCTGACACTTGGTAGGTACTTAATGCTTATTGACTGATTTCACAACCTGTCCCCCTCCTACCTTTCCAGTCTTATATCTTACTTCCCACCCTCCAATATAATATGCCATCATGATCCAGTAACACTCTCCTCTTTGCTGTTTCTTTAACAAGATATTCCTTATCCCAATTCTGCATTTTCACTGGCTTTCTCCATCCCTGGAATTCTTTCCCTCCTCATCTCTTCCACCTGGCTTCTCTCAGATCTTAGCTAAAATTCTACCTTCTGCTAAAAAGCCCTTCCCAGTCTTCTTTACTGTTAGTATCTTCTCTCTGAGATTATTTCTACTTTATCCTCTACAGGGCTTGTTTTTGTATAGCTGCTTGCATATTATCTTCCTGTTACACCATTTGATTATGAATTCTTGAGGGTGGGGACCGTTTTTGCCCTTTTGATTCCTAGTCCATAGCAAAGGGTCTGGTACATGGTAGGAGTGTAATAAGGACTTATTGACTTGATTATCCGCCTACTTATCTCGGATATCATCTTCCTATTAGCTCATTTTTTGTCCTGCCATTTCCAAGCCAAAATAAATCTCCTTAGAAGAGTGGAGAAAAACCAAAGCAAAATTGAGAAGTTAGTGGTTGCTACATTAGTGAAAAGTTCAGGTTGCTGCGGAAAACGAATGCTACACAGTAAACCCCAAACTTCCATCCAAATATGGCACTATTCCCAAACCCTTAAAAACGTTTAAAAATATAGCATTCTACTCCTCACTTAGCCTTAGACTTAACTAATTTACCATCAGAGAAAGTTTGTCTGCTTTTGTAATAAACCTCAACACAAAAGCAGGATTCACTTGATATCAATACTACTGGTATGTATCTCAAATCCCTTCTATTAAAAAAACACAACAAAAATAAAAAAGAATGACTCTGCTTTTGAAAATGGGATGAGTTCTTGTTACAATCAGTTTTATTTGCTGCCCTTCACAATAATCTATCCATCTCTTCTTTCAAACATCACCTCCTTTCTGAAGCCTTCCCTTGTTTATCCAGGTGAAAGTGACATTTGCTTCCTCAAATTTCCAGAGGATACTTTGTCTGAATCTTTCCTTGGTCCCCATCATAATCTATCTCTATCCTTATTGATGTCTTTATCCTAGCTCCTGAATAAATGTTTTGAGGTCAGGAGAAGGATCTCATTTAGATTTCTGATTTAGAGGATCAATGAATGGTGTTTCTTTCCAAGAACCAGGCTTCTAATTTAGTTACTCCCTTAGTGTGTATAGCCTGCAAGCCTGTTAACAGAGGCAATTACTGTTTCTGAGCTTGGAACATTAGGTACATAGGTTACTTTAGGTATATACTTTCAAAGCCTGACCCCCTTCAGCCAGGATAGTGCTTCAGGAAATAGAGAACAGCTCTCTTTGGGCTAGTCAGACCACTCAGATTGTAAGTCAGCAGCTCAGTTTCAATTTAATAGTGACCATTAAACATGAAAGGGGTTGTCGCAAATGACCTTTCACAGCTGAAGAAATAATTTAACTCCCAATTATCTTGTTAATTCATTTAATTTAACAGACAAAGAGAAAGAAAGGGGTCACAGCCTATGTTGGGTTCCTTGCTTTCTTAAAGAGTTCAGATATGTAGCTTGGATAGGATTAGGCATTTTAATTCTCAAAGCCTCTGAAATGAAAATACAGTGGCATTTTTGATAAGATAAGAATAATGTTCCTGCCTACAACATCTGGTTTTCATAGAACTTGGGGAGGAGCGTCCCCACCTCCCCATATTGAACTTTAATTGAAAAAAGTTGGAAAAAAATTTCAGGTCCAGATCAGGATTCCGCCTCTACTATGTTATGATATGTACCTTCACCTAACATCCAGAACATAATATTATTTATATGGCTTCAAGCAGAAGCTCTCCGAGAAAATGGAATTGATATCAGGAAACAAATGAGCCATAATCCAGTCAGCTTAGTTTGGTTTACATTTCATCTCATTGAAAGATGATGATAGATGAGGGTTAGTAAAAGCAGGTGGGTTAATGGGGTAGAGAGGGAGGTAAAAGTAGATCACATTTTCTTACCTTCTCTAAAGAATTATGGGTACTGGATTCAATATGGTAGAAGCATCTTTAGTTAGCTGGATCACAATGATTGGAGTTGAAAATCTCCTAGTCCACTATAATCATTTTAGAGACCATGAAACTGAACCTCATGGAAATTAAGTGATTGGCAGTAAGTGAAAGAGTCAGAGCTTGAACCCAGACCTCCTGAATCCATAATCAGTGTTCTCTCCAGAACACTCTGTGATCCCCTTTTTGTCATGCACTTTATATCACAATCCAGTATTTACTTTGGTGGTATTTGTCAGAAATGTTAGGATGGAGAAAGACAGGTTGGTTGGGCAGATTATCAATCTATACAGTGACATTGCTACCTTATTCATAGTAGCTACCAGCTCACCAGAATCCCCTAGCCAAACACGGGTCTGTATATGTGTCCCCATCTAAATGACAGACAGCATGGTGTCATGCATAGAGTGAGACTTAGAATTAGGAAGGGCTGAGTTTGAATCTCATCTCTGATGTTTACTACTTAAGTCACTAAGAGCAGGTCACTTAAATCACTCTCAGACTCAGTTTCATAACCTACAAAATGGATGATAACCTCTGTAGTAGATAATTCACAGGGAGGATATAAGGCTCAAATAGATACCATGTGTAAAGTGTTGACAAAATCCAAATAACTGTAAACTAACACATAGATCATTGATTTAGCTTCTATTTAATTTCAGAGTTTTTCCTCGTTACTATTTTCCCCCTCCATTTCTAAATATATCCCTCCCCTACCCCCTTCCCAGAAAGCCATCCTTTGCAACAAAGTTTTTTGAGAGGAAGAAAATTTCAGCAAAACTAACCACACATCAATTGTACCTCACAATATGCAGAATATTCCCTATCCATTAGTCTCTCATCTGTGCAAAGAAGGGAAAGCGGTATATTTTCGCAAGCCAATCTTGGTCATTAAAATTAAATAGCATTCAGTTTCATTTTATTATTTTTTCCATTTACATTAATGTAATCATCCTGGTACTTTTTTAAACTTCACCTTTCATTGGTTCCTATGTCTTTCCATACTTCTCAGAATTCTTCATAATTTTTGGACACAGCAATATTTTATTAGATGTATTTAGCACAATTTGCTTGGCCTTTCCCCAATCAATAGGCACCAGCTTTGTTTCAAGTTCTTTGCTACAAGAAGTATTTTATTTTGATATCTACAGAGTCTTAATTTTTATCTTTGACTTTCATAAATTATATGCTTAGTAGTGAAGTCAAAGATGTGTCCACGTAAATCACTTTTTGGCATAATTTCAAATTGTTTTTCAGAATGGTTAGACCAGCAGTTCTCAACCTGTGGGTTATGTTCAATTTGTAACAATGAAAATACATCCTGCATATCAGATATTTACATTATGATTCACAACAGTAGCAAAATTACAGTTGTGAACTAGCAACAAAAATAATTTTATGGTTGGAGGTCACCACAACATGAGGAACTGTATTAAAGGGTTACAGCATTAGAAGATTGAGAACCACTGGGTTAGACCAATTCACAGCTCTATAAATAGTATATTAGTTTTCTGTATTTGTACAGCCTCTCCAAAATGGTTTTTTTCCACATCTTTTATCATCCTTATCAATTTTCTATGTATGTGGAGTAATCTGAGTTATTTCGATTTTCATTTCTCTTCATATCAATGATTTGGAACAGTCATTTATGGTTGTTAACAGTTTGCAAGTCTTCTATGGAAAATAATTTGTTTATATCTTTTGATCACTTATCAGATATTAGACTCTTATTATGACGCAAAGATTCCCTCCCTCTCTAATCAACAGCTTCCCTACTTATCTCAGCTTCATTGATTTAATTTGTGCAAAAGTTTTAATTTCACATAATCTATCTCCTAAAATTAATCTTATAGGATTGTCTTGCTTTTGAACTTATACTCTTACCAGATATATGTATGTGTACACCTACAAACATATGTATGCATATATGTATGCCTTTATGTGTATATGTATGTAATTATGTATTGTTGTTCAATTGTTTCCATGACATCTGACTTTTTGTGACCCTATTTGGAACTTTTTTGGCAAAGATATTGGAGTGATTTGCCATTTTCTTCGGGAAATATTGAAATATTATAATTACCATTGTATTTTACCTATCCTATTGCTGAATTCTTTGAAATCTCTTCTCCCAAAATCTAGATTACATTTCTGACTAAGCCTTGCCTTCCTGTCCTTCTTTATCTCTGATAAAGATATCAAACTCTGAGATGAGGTGCTCATTTTCTCCCATTTCTCATCATTTCTACTCCAGTCCCTCCTTTTTGGTCAGAATAGAGTCTAGAATAGTGACAATTGTACTCATCCTCCTTGTCACCTTCCTCCAAATTATGAAAGACCAAATTATCAAAGAATAAAATCTACAAAATACATTATTCAGAGAAAAAACATAACTAATGCAAGATACTCTAAGATCTGTCATGCAAGTATAATTATCCCTATTTTGCAAATGAGGAAACAAAACTAAGGCTCAGAAAAGTGAAATTAACTTGTCAAGAATTGCAGGGCTAGTCTAGAACACTGACCTTGCTTTTAAGTCATTATGCCCAGGATACAATTCCTGAATCGTTCATTAGAGAAGCATCTTGAATCTCCCTTTTTTCAATATCCATGTTGCCATTGATAAGCATCAATAGTATCATGGTGTAGCACAATGTCCTATATGGAGGAGATGTTTAATAAATGTTTATTGAATTGTAATAAATTTTTGAAGATTTATTTTCTGTCTTTGTTGTTGTTGGAAGTAGAGGAGAAAGAGAAGGGAGTTATTATTGTTGGAGGAAGACAGAAAGGAGGAGGAGCAGCTTCAGTTCAGTGATGTAGGGACTGTCCAGTATGGAATCTCCATCCATGGATACTGATTGCCAACTCCTCTGTAATTCACAGAATTAGAGAACTACCTTAATACACTGAGACATTAAGGACCATGCCCATGGTCGCAAAGTTAGTATATATCAGAGGCATGATTTCAACTCAAGCCTTCATGACTCCAAGACCAGCTCTGTACTACCTCATCATGCTACTTGAAATCTGAATTTGGAAGAAAAACGCCCACTACTTGGAGAATAAGAGGCTGAACATCTTATTATTGAACTCTGGTCATTGTTAGACCTTCTGAAACCTTCAGGAAGTCCTTTATCCTCAGCAGAGGACTACCCTATATTTTCCATTAATCTATCTGTTCTAGAATAATTCACTAATATCTAATCACTAAATACGGAGGCAGTATGACACAGGAGATAGAAGGTCAGCCTTGAAGTTAAAAAAGTCTAAGTTCAAATCCAACCTCTGATATATGCTGGCTATGTGGTTATGGACAAGGGTGTCTAACCTCTCAGTGCCCCAGACAATACTATCAAATAATATATAATATCTACCATTTATACAGTGCTTTAAGGATGCAAATTACTTTACAAATATGATTTTATCCTCAAAACAACCCTGGATGGTAGGTGCTATTATTATTATGAGGAAATTAAGGCAGAGATAGGTCAAATGACTTACCCAGGGACACGTAGCTACTAAGTATCAGAGGCCAGATTTGAACTCAAGTCTTCTTGATACCAGGTCCAGTTGTCAGTCTGGGTCCTATATCCCTGTGGAGGGAGTTTTTATGTGGAGAGTTTTCTACTCCAAAAATAACCATAATAATAGAAGAGCTTTCATTCTAGTAGTTTTATCCCATTGCAAAAAGCGTTCATTTTTATCTACCTGCCTACTCTGAAGAATATGAAATATGAAATAATAATAACAGAACAGTTACCTGACATAGGACCATTTCTATCTGAAAATCAACAAAAAAAGATGAGAACAATTAACTAGAATAACTCACATTTGTATATTGTTTTAAGATTTTCAAAGTATCTGACACATTATTTTTCTTGAAACTCTCAACAACCCTGAGAAGTAGGTGCTATTATTATCTCCAAGTTAAAGATGAGAATGAATTTACAGATCCAGAATTCCTCATTCCTAATTAATTGATTTATTAATTCCATATTGTATAATGTATGTAAGAGAGCTGCCTAGGAAGCAGGGAAAGTATCATAATATATTGGCATTTCAATAACAGAGGAGAAATCGGGATGAGGACTTTTTTTTAAGTAATGAAAAGATTGCTTGTGTTATAAAGGGATAAATTCCCTTTACTGTCTTCAGTAAGACACATGGACATATACACACATGCCTACAAACATATGCATATAAACACGCAATCTACTGGTATACAAAAACTATCCTTTTGTACTGGGCATTAAGACATGAAGTGACTCAAATAGCTAAGAGGTTTTCCTATAAAGACAGGGGATTAGGAGTATAGTCAAAGAAGCAAATTTTAAAAAAAAAATTTAAGCTCTGAAAGAAACCTGACAAGGGAAGCTTAAATCTTATTTTAAAGAGTTACACTGTACTAAACCTTGAAAAATTCAATCCTCTGGAGGACTATATCTCACCAAGAAAGCTCCATGTAAGTTTATCATGTATCCAACACCTAGACATTGGGCCTTGGGGACCACTAGGATAATATTTCCTCTGGATTAGCACTGAAGCTTGGAAGTAGCATTTGAATGAAACATACCTTAAGCTCCAGAACTTTTCCTATTATAAAATGATAATGCACAAAAAAAATAGTGCTAAGCTAAGTAACTGCCTTAGAAATCTCAGATAATATTCTATATAGATTGTTATCAAAATTACTTTGTTGAGCTAAAATGTGCTTTTTTTTCATTTTAATAGTATTTTAACTAATATTGAATTATGATATTTTAGTCTTTTTTTCATTTTAATTTTTAACTTCTTAAAGAATACTTCTTTTATATATAGGCAATGGGGTATAGAACTCCATCTTGCCCTACAAGAAAGTAAGGGGAGATTGGGGGGAATATAAGTGCAGGCAGATTGGGGGAAAGGATATTTAGTATGCTTGTCATCGTGGGGTGGAGGGAGATGGGATGAACATCTGTAACTCAAAATCTTTGGGAAATGAATGTTGAAAGCTAAAAACAAATTTTTAAAAGAGAATACTTCTTTTAAAAGAAAAGAATACTTTTAATTCTAGTGAAACTAGCAATTAAATTTTGCTTAGGTATAGGTGTAAATGTGGACTTTGAGATTATATATAAGTTTATATATATATTATATATATATAACATATTATGAAAACAGAAAGGTATCAGCCAATGGCTGTGCTAGTAAATGTTTAACAACCATCTCTCAAAAAAACTGTATGCATGACACATTTACAAGTTTAATCTGAACTAACTTTTTCTCCAACAATTTCTTATGATCAATAAAAATAATGTCAAGTCCTGGTTTGTAACATTTGTCTCTTTCCAAGGTACAAAAGTCCCCACTGAAAATTTAACAAGCTAATTTGAGCTAATTCTAGTACATTCCTGGTACCAGAAGATAAAAGTTCTGTATACAGAATCAAAAGAAAAGGGTTCGAATTCCAGCTCTAGCCCCTGTGTGATTTCAGTGAGTCACAGTCTTTCTGGACTTCAGTTTCTTCTCTGTGGATTGAGGAGTTTGGACTAAGTGACCTTTAACTTGAGCTCTAAATCTATGCTATCATAACCCTCTAGGAAATAATCCCACTTGGCTTCTTGTTAGAATGGCCAGGATGAGCAACCACCTTGTTTTCCTAATAAGTTTCAATGGTTCTGTGAACATAAGGGGAGGAAAAAAAAGGCCCAGGTAATTATTGTGAGGTTAGTAAGCTATCTTTAATTCTCACCTGTTTTTCTATCAAGACTACAGGGGAAATCTACCATTCTAGTTACAAAAAACAAACATCCAGTCACATTCAAGGTAACTGTCAACAGCATTACTCTCCAGATCATGCTGCCAAACTGTCTTATACAGACATTCATATGTATATGTACTTTATATTACTGTGACTGGACAGTATGCTTGTATGTGGATATGAGTAAAGTAATTATTATATATAATATTTATGATATATAAGTATTGTTGGTTATATATCTATTATATACTGTATAATATATTAGAATAAGTATTATATTTTGTAATATGCAATATATTATGTATAATAACATAATACATTTATAATAATATAACACTTTAAGGTTTGCAAAGAGCTTTACAAACATCTCATTTTTTTTATTACAACAACCCTTTGGAAATAAATGGGAATTTGAAGATCTTCCCTGCTTCTTAATAGACCTAGGGGGAGTTTGAAGACCTCCCCTGCTTTGAAAGTAAACTCTGCCCCCTAATAGGCTGAATCTAGTCACATGGAGCCTGCCCTGGGAGGAGTTTGCTGAAGGGAAGCAGAGCCCACAGGAAGCTTCCCTGCTGTGAAGATAAACTCTGCCCCCTGATAGGCTGAATATAGTCACATGGAGCCTGTGGTGGGAGGAGTTTGCTGAAGGGAAGCAGAGCCCACAGGAAGCTGGTAGTCAGAGCTAAGGAAATGGTAGGGGAGAGAAGATGCTGACATATGAGAACATGAATCCTTCAGAGGACCAAACCTCCCTACCTTCTATTGTCTTAATGTTAGGTTAGGGTCTTACAGACATCCTGGGGGGGGGGGGGGAGAACACTGAAAATTACACAAATCCTCGTGTTAAACTAAGAAGATTCTTAAGAGGTCAGGGATCTTCGAAGCCATAACTCTTCCTATAATACTCGGATCACCTTCTACCCTAAAAGCTGGAACTGGGAAGAAGGGACAAGAGAGTCTCAGGAACAATATTGCAGGAGTGATAGGAATACCTAGTAATGGTAATAATGGCAATTAATAACTAACATTTCTACAGTGTCTTAAAGTTCTACAAAGTGCTTTACCTACAATAGGGGAAGGGAAAAGAGCAAACATTTATGTAGCACCTACTATATGCCAAGCTCTGTGCTAAGCACTTTAAAAATATCATCTCACTTGATCCTCAAAACAACCCAAGAAGGTCAGTGCCATTATTATCCCCATTTTACAGTTGAGTAAATAAACATTTAGTAAAGTGCCTGCCTGCAATTATATAGTAGACACTATATAAATATTAGTTGTTATCATTATTTTTAAAATCTTAGTGAATACATGAATTTATTTGATAAACATTTGTTATACCCTCTCTGTGGGCAAAGTATACGCTATTGCAATTGTATCTTTGATTACACCACATATACGTTGGTTATGCACACTCTTATACAGCTAGGTAGAGTAATAGATAGAACACTGGACTTGAAGTCAGGAAACCTGAGTTTAAAT
Source organism: Pseudochirops cupreus (assembly GCA_028627135.1). NCBI lineage: Eukaryota > Metazoa > Chordata > Mammalia > Diprotodontia > Pseudocheiridae > Pseudochirops > Pseudochirops cupreus. The sequence goes on along the minus strand of CM053584.1, from coordinate 52,035,603 downwards.
CCTACTTCAGGCACATACTAGCTCTATGACCGAATGGGAATGATACTATAGCCTTGTAGTGCCAATGCAATATTTATAGCACCACAATCACAATAAAGACCGTGACTATAAGTATCACATGACATTTGATAGCAAAATATACCAAACTCTCCAGATTGAGGATAGAACTGAAGCATTTATTTAGACACCAGCAGACCAAATCCCAAAACCAGAAAGCCAATTTCATCATAGTACCAAAGATATTCAGAAACCATAATAACCCTGAAAGCCACAGCATCCTTCAGACTTCCCACAAACCAATACAAGATCAGTATCTACTCACAAGCCTATCTGAGCAATGGAGCAAATGGAGTAATCCTTTCCTTACTGAATTCCAATAAGTTAGTATCAGCTCTCACATTTTGGCTCTGGGAACCTTTACTGTATCCATTTTGTTCCACTTTGTCCATGTCCACCCAGACAAGACAAGGCCAGGGTTATATAAAAACTGAAACAATTATATATGGACTCCCAGGGGAAGAAAATCCTAAGGCGTCCAATCATAGTACATAACAAACTGTCTACATTTAGAAGGGTCTCCTGGTAAATGGACAGATCTGACAAAATTGTGGGATAATGGCAAGATAGGGATCAAAATGGAATTCAAAAGAGGGGATTTAAGCTTCTGGTCAGGGTTGGACTACAGAACTTCTAATCCAGTTCTATAATTTTATCATTAATTCTGTTTGAGAAAGGGAGAGGAGAGGGAGTGCCATGGAATGCCAGAGAAATCTCTAGAATTTAAATTATCCTTTGCTAAGGTTAATCAATGGTCAAAAATAGATGGGGATGCCAATATTTCACCTAAGTACCTGACTTTGTAATCCAGACTAGATTGAAATAGTCTATAATAGGTGGAGTGCTGTATTTAGAATCAGGAAGACCTGGGTTTAAATCCTGCCTTAGGTACTTTGTAGGTGTATAGCTCTGGGCAAATCACATCTTCTCTGTCTCATTTTCCTCATTTGTAAAATTAAGATAATAGCACCTACTCTCACAGGTTGACTATGAGAACCAAATTAGGTAATGTACATAAAGGGCTTCAGAATAAATGTCATTTATCTTATTCAGTCAGAGAATATGAACCTTAGGACTCCCAGGGTATTAGGTAAGAATCTATTTAACAGCTCCCTTCATCTCATCTCCGTAGAAGATTCCCAGGGAATTTGCTTTCTTCCTTTCTCACCTAGACAAGCAGCCTGGAGACTTGCCCTCAAAATACTTGAGAGACTTGGGGGAGAGGACCTAATTGTTTTTGAAAGGATAACATATGGAAATGGGATTAGACTTGCATTGCTTTATCCTAGAAAACAGAAATAGGAGCAATGGGCAGAAGTTGTAAAGGTAGTTCAGCTCAACATAAGAAAAAAAAATGTCCTGATTATTAAAATTAACCCAAAAGTTAAACAGGCTGCCCTATGAGGTAGTATATTTCACATTACAGGAATTATTCAAGCAAAAGACTAGATAGCCACCTGTCAAGAATAGGCCGCATTATATATGATTTATATAAGATTTAGAAATGCAAGGAGCCTTAGAGCATCTACTCAAACCTTTTCATTTTATATGATTAACAAACACGAAGTGACTTGCCCAAGGTCACACAGAGAGTACTGAACTTGGTGACCTATGAAATTCCTACCAAATCTGAGTTTCTTTGAAGTATGTTTGAAATTTACCTCAAGCAAATGGGAGAAAACAGAATAAGGTGCTTGAAAGTGGACTAAAATGAAAGTAATTCAATCATAGCTACAGATATCAATAGATGGAAAAAGTAAGGAGAAATATGGAAAACAAGCAATAAGAATAGCGTGGTATAAAGGAGAAGGTGAGAGAGTGGCTTGAAATGTCCTGTGCTAGACAGATAAATGCGATAATGATGAAAATTTATTCAGAAGAATAGCTTTTAGGAGTATTTTGGGAAGAGTAGTGATTTGAAAAGTAAGCAAGAACACTACAGAATACTATGCATTGTCTTTAATTAGGTTCCTGAAAAGGATCTGTGTAGAAAATACCATTGCTTCCAAGTTGTCGTCTGGATCATACACTGGTTTGGAGCCAGGTAAAATCATCTTTCACATTGAGAACTGCCATCATAAAATGCCTAAAAGATAACTCTGTTATGTAATTAATCTATTGCTTGAGATTAACAAAATAAATTTTTTTGACATTGTTTAGTGCAAGTATCTAAACAGGATCTGGTAGCAGAAACTTCTCCAATCGTTAAAACTGAAACTATAGTGGCATAACAAATCTACAAATTCTATTTCCACTCCCTGCTCAGCTAAGGCCAATGACTTATATCCATTTGGTTCTATACTTTGGTGGAAATGCTTTATTTTTTTTTTAAAGTAAACTACAGTTCTTAATCAACATCACCATTTGCTTCCAGTCAAAGATAATCCCCAATTGGAAAATTAAGTTATGCATAAGGGTTCTGCTTTGATCTGTTCCATAATATGAAATACTACTGAGGGATGGTTTTTGGAGTTAAGCTACTAGATGCTAAAGAGGACATGCTTGCGTGATATGAGCTAACTGCAAAGTTTAAGATTATACTTGTGTTTGACTTGTACTGATATCATAAGACCATAGATTTAGAGCTGTAAGAAATCATTAAGAAAGTTCTTAAGAAATTATCTCTTCCAGCTCCCTTAGTTAGAATTCAAACCCACATCCTGTGGTTCATGATCTAAGGCTTCTCCCATCATAGAACACTGATATGACCATTTCATGTTATATACATGTTCATCTATGTGACCTTTCAGCACCCTGGTCAGTATTCTTTGTGCCTATAAACATCTGCAAGTGTTATGCAAGTATTTCCTGTGCATCATTAGCAGGTAATCAATACTACCCCAGGCTGCATACCGGTGAGCTTTATCTGATTAATATCACTTATATTAATGATACAGCAAGGTCAATTCAAGGTAACATTTCAGAAAGAAAAATGACCCTTTATTCTACTTTGCAATACATGTTGGCCAACTGGATTTGCTTTTTCTGTTTTCAAGGAGGAATTAGAAGGTAGAAAAAGTCAAGCTGTTTTTTCTCTAAGACCTTTTTTATGATAACTAATAGAAAAAGTACATAGACTTTGAAAAGCCTAATACTATTCTTGGAAAGAAATTTGAGTTGTGATTTACAGGTAACCTAACACGTAAAAAGTAAACAAAAAGTATTTTTTTAAAAAAGCAAAAACAATAGAAAGTAAAAAGTAAAGTAACCTAAAGAGTAAAAAAGTAAAAAGTAAAATATTTTTTAAAAAATAAAAAGAATTAATTTTTTCTCATAGCAAATGAGTCAGACTGCCAGATTCTTACTCCCTACTAGCTTTGTTGAATTTTTTTAGTTAATTAAATTAAATGGAACTTTTAGTCAGTTTAAGCTAATGTTTCTTAAAACAGAAATAAAATAAAAAAGACTCAGATACCAGATCTGTAAAGTGTCAAAAATATTCTGAGCAGAAGTAGCAATATCCTCAAAAGCAAAGTAAATTTTTTATTTCATATATATCTATATATCTATATACATATATGTATGTATGTATGTATGTATGTATGTATGTATGTATGTATATTACCAAAAGCTGGTAATTGGTATGGTTGCATGGGGCATTTGAAAGCACTTTCATTTTGTTTGTTTTTAACCTATTATTACTATTAACAAACACAACAAATGACATTTAACTAGCACTTTAACATTTGGAAAATATCTTAAATAAATTCTCATTTGAGTTAAAAAGTATCTAGGTGCCACAGTGTCTAAATGTATTCTTCTGAGTTATCATTTATTAATTTACTATGAATTAATTTGATATGTTTCATGTCTTATTTGGGCAAATAGGTGGTACAGTGGATGGAGTACTGGGTCTGAAGTCAGGAAGACTCATTTTCCTGAGTTCAAATCTGACCTCAGACATGTACTAGCTCGTACCCTGGGCAAGGCACTTAATCCAGTTTGCCTCAGTTCTTCATTTGTAAAATGAGCTGGAGAAGGAAATGGCAAACCACTGCAGTATCTTTGCCAAGAAAACCCCAAACGAGGTTACAAGGAGTCAGACACCAATACTTCACAAACCTAGATAAAATAATAAAAAAAATTCATTTGAAGGGAAACAAAAAGACCTAGAATACCAAGGGTAATAATGAAAAAAAGCAGGACCTTTGAGATAACAGACTTCTAGGAAACAACAATCAAAGGAACAGGAATCAGAAAGTGAGCAATAAAGGAATATAAGGGGAGAAGACTTAAATTGCCAAAGAGCAAGCAAACTCATTAAAAATGTAGAAAAACCGAAATATTAAATGCATCATTTACTGATCACAATGTAATAAAATGATCTTCAATAAAGGGCCCTTGAGGAAAGAATGAAAAAGTAATTGGAAACTAGCATAATCTAAAGAATTGCTGGGTCAAAGAAAAAATTATGTAAACAATAGAAAATTTCCTCGAAGGTTGCAATCTTTGATTATAGTGAGACAACATGCCAAAAAACATGGGATACAGCTAAAGCAGTTCTAAAGTGAAATTTTATATTTATAAATGTTTTCATTAACAAAAGAGAGAAAAAACAAATTGAAGAATTGGTCATTTAAAGTAGTGCCAAATGACAAGAAATCCAAAGTACTCAGCTAAATAACAGAGTAGAACTAATGGAAATGAAAGAAGAAATTAATAAAGTTGAAAGCAAAAAGACCTGGATAAGTGCAGCTACATCTCCTATGAAAAAAGGCTCTAAATCACAACTGATTAGAAAAATGTAAATTAAAACAACTCTGAGCTACCACATCATGCTTATCAGATTGGCTAACATGACAAAACAGGAAAATGATAATGTTGGTGAAGGTGTGGGAAAATTGGAACAGTAATGCACTGTTGGTGGAGCTGTGAACTGATCCAACCATTCTAGAGAGCAATTTGGAACTATGCCCAAAGGGTTATAAAACCGTGCATACCCAGAAATACCACTACTAGCTCTGTATCCCAAAGCGATCATAAAAATGGGAGACAAGCCCACTTGTACAAAAATATTTATAGCAATTCTTTTTGCGGTAGCAAAGAATTGGAAATTGAGGGGATGCCCATCAATTGGGGAATGGCTGAACAAGTTGTGGTATATGAATGTAATGGGAATACTATTGTATCATAAGAAAAGGTGAATAAGCAGACTTCAAAAAAACCTGGAAAGACTTGCATGAACTGATGCTGAGTGAAGTGAGTGCAACCAGGAGAATACTGGACACAGTAACAACATTGTACAATGACCAACTTTGTTAGACTTAGCTCTTCTGAGCAACACAATGATCTAAGATGATTCCAAAAGACTCATGATGGAAAATGCTATCCAGATCTAAAGAAAGGACTATGGAGTCCGAATGCAAATCAAAGCATACATACTGTTTCTCTTTTTTGTTGTTGTTTTTTATGTTTTCTTTCTCATGGTTTTTCCCTTTTGTTCAGATTCTTCTTTCACAACATGACTAATGTGTAAATATGTTTAATATGATCATACTTTGGATTACCTATATCAGATTGCATACTGGGGAGAGAAGAAAGGAAGTGGGGAAATTTAGAACTCAAAATCCTATAAAAACAAATGTTGAAAACTAAAAATAAATGCAGGTAGGCTTTGCTTAATGAGAATAAGGAATAGCAAATACTGCACAATGGTTGCATGTATTCAAATTTGCACTATTCAAAGTTATAATCATAGAAAATATGGCACAATAGTCTTCTAAGTTTGTGTCTTCTAACTTTCTATGGTTAGGTTCTTTTTGTTGCTATTTGCTCATTTTTCCACCCTATTTCTTGACTTGAACTTTATGTTAAAGTTGGGTCCTGCTCCCAGGGTGGAGGGAGTACTGTCCCAAGCTTCAGGGGTTTTTTTTGTGTGTTTCTATTTTCAGAGCTAGTTCTGCATATCTGTAAGTTTTTATTTCTTCCAAAATATTATGATCTTAGGAGAAGTATGGTCACTTCTCTCCTGGCTTCTGCTCATTTGTCAGTAACCACAACCATTCTTTTTTGCCCTGAAACTGTGACCAGAGTTCTTGTTCCCTGTAGCCCCTTGCTTTAAGGTGCTAGGGCACCTCCACCAACCAGGAGCCATTTATGGGCAATGCAACAGAATCCTGCACCAGTGCCAGCAAAAGATCCCTTGTAATCTCTGTCTGATCAATTCTTCTACCTCACTTTATAGCTCTGGGCTAAGAGCTCTGAAGTCCCTGCTGATCCAACTGCCACCAAGGATTGCTGCTGGCTTATGATGGCATGGTCTGTGCTGGACTACATTACACTCTCACCCCAGCAAGACAGACTTTTCCTGCTGACCTAAGTTGTCGTGAGTTGGAAAATTGTTTCGACCCATCCTTTTGTTGGTTCTGCCATTCCAGAATTTATTTTGAGGCATTATTTTACAGTTGTTTGGAGGGGAATTTTGGAGAAATAAGGAAAGTCCCTGCCTTTACTTCACCAATGTGGCTCCACCATCTGACCTTATTTTTAAAGAAGTATTTGTATCCAAAAAAAGAACTTACAACAATTGAAAAAGAAATAATGGAATTTATCAGAAACTATTTTATCCAATTATATGCTAACAAAGCTGATAACTTGGACTTTTTGTTCTTCCTGTGTATTTGTTTTTTAGGTCTATAAAATATATTTTGGGGAGTTTGGCACAGCACTGAATAAATAAATTAATGGGATAAAGTGTACCCTTCCAATATCTTTCTATGATATAAATATGGTCATGATACCTAAAACAGAAAGAAACAAAGCAAAAAAAGAAAACCATTCACCAATGTCCCTAATAACCAATGATGCAAAATAAACTAAATATTAGCAAAGTAGACTGCAGCATGTTAGAAAGATTATCTATTATGACCAGGTTAGGTTTATACCAAGAATGCAGGTTTGGTTCAATGTAAGGACAATTTTAGATGATATACCAGGATAATAATAAAAATAACAAAAACATTATGTTTAAGTAACTAGATGCAAAAAAGGCTTTTTACAATGTCAAACATTCATTTCTATTTAAACTCTAGAAATGAAAAGTATACCTTTTCTTAATACAATAAATAATGTTTATCAAAATCAAGAAACAAAATCAAGAAATTTTATGTCATTGAGTAAAGTTAGAGAGGTCTTCCCAATTGGATCAGGAGTAAACCAAGGATGCCCCATTATCATCACTAATATTTAACATAGTGCTGAAAATGCTCGGTATAGCAATAAGACAAGAAAAAAGAAATTGAGGGGATAAGCATAAGTAAAGAATAAACAAAATTATTACTTTTTGCAAATGATGTCATGGTAAACTTCTAAATCTATAGATAAAGTAAAAATTTATTTAAATTAATAACTTTATCAAAGTTGCAAGATATAAGATAAAGTAACATAAATCATCAGTATTCATATATGTAATCAACAAAATCTAGCAAGCAGATCAAGAAAAAGAATATCAATTCAAAATAACTACAGAAGCTATAAAAATACTTGGAAGAATATCTTCAAAGAGTCACCCAGGGACTATATGAATCTAACTATAAAACATTCTTTGGGGAAATACGGACCTAAATAATTAGAAAAATACTAATTGCCTATGGCTAGGTCATGCCAATATTATTACAATGACAATACTATCCATTCAGTGCTATACCAATCAAAATTCCCAAAGCATTTTTATAATAATAAGTGGGCATGGCTAGGTGGTACAGTGAATAGAGCACCAGCCCTGGAGTCAGGAGGACCTGAGTTCAAATCTGGCCTCAGACACTTGACGCAATTACTAGCCGTGTGACTTTGGGCAAGTCACTTAACCCCAATTGCCCTCCAAAAAGAAAAAGAAAAGTAATTTGGGAGAATTTGGGAGAACAAAAGGATAAGAATCTAAAAAAAAGTTTAAAAAGGAAAGGGCTCTATCAGCATCAGATCTCAAACTGATCTTCAAAGCAGTATGCAGTAGAGATATCATATAAGATGTAAGAACAATTTTGACTACATAAAATCAAAGAGTGTTTTTTCACAACTCCAATGTAGCTAAGATTATAATGAAAGTTAGCTTAATTAAATACTTACTAGTTAGTCAGTTACCCAATATACATATATTAAGCTCCTACTATATACCAGCCAGATGGGATTTTAGCTAGGCTTTAATAGAAGTTAAGGAATACAGTAGGTAGAGATGAGGAGAGCATATTCTAGGTATGGTGGCCATCAGAGAAAATGTCCAGAGTCAAGAGGTGCGGTGCCTTGTTGAAGGGACAGCAAGGAAACCAGTCATTGGACTGAATAGATGTAAGAAGACTAGAAAGTATGGTAGGCACCATGCTAAGTGCTAGGGATACAAAGAAAGGCAAAAGACAGTCCCTGATCTAAATCTAATGGGGGCAGGGAAGAAAATATGAACACAACTACGTACAAATAAGATATATACAACATGAATGTGACCTAATCAACAGGGAGAGGGCACTGAAATTAACAGGGGGAAAGAAAAACTTCTTATAGATGGTGGGATTTTAGCTGGGAGTTCATAAAGGAAAGAGATATATGTATAAAAATATTTATAGTAGCTCTTTTCATGGTAGCCCAAAAAAAGGAAACAAGGGGGTGATCTCTTTTTAGGGGAAGGGTAAACAAGGCAAGGTATATGAATGTAATGGATATTACTGTGTCGTAAGAAATTATGAAAGCCAATTTCAGAGAAAACTAGGCACACCTCTTTGAAGTAAGCAGAATGAGAATAATCCACCTAATGATAAGATATAGAGAAAAACAACTTTGGAAGACTTTACAACTCCAAAAGAATGAAAATAAAACATGCTCCTCACCTCCTGACATAGAGGTGATGAATTTAAAATACAGAACTAGACATACACATTCAGACATGGTCAGTGTGGGAATTTGTTTTGCTTGAATGTGCAGCTATGGATTGGGGCTCTATTTTTTTTAATTGCTCAATATGGGGGAGGAACAGAATGGCGGCAGCAGATTAAATTTTTTAAAGCTTATTAATTAAAAAAATAAAAAAGACAAACTTTTTTTGGAAAAGGTTCAGGGACACTCTATTACCTCTAAGGTAGGATAAAAAGTCCTCTATTCTGTCATTTAATGTCCTTCACAGTCCTATCTTTCTGAATTTCTTTCACATTATTTCTTATCATATACTCCATATCAACAATGACAAAGTAGTCTACTCTCTGTTTTCTCTACATGACATCATTTCTCCCTCCTCCCAGTACAAACTGCCCCCCATTCCTAGAATGTCCTTCTCCTCTTACCTTCAACTCGCAGAATCCCTATCTTCCCTTCAAGGCTCGGTTTAAGTGAGCTACAACAAGCCTATGCTGATCCACTCAGTTTTAGTGCCCTCTCTGAAATGACTTTGTATATAATTTGTGCTAACTTATCTGTGAATACATTTCCCACATTGGCCATGGTCTCTGTCAGGAGGCAAGTAGCATGATTTATTTTCATTCTTTCGCATTCATGTCTTTTCATTATATAGATCAGAGTTCTAAAGTCTTTCAAAGTTGTTTTTCTCTATATCTTACCATTATGTAGATTGTTCTAGTTCTGCTCAGTTCAAAGAGGAGTGCCCAATTTTCTCTGAAACTTTCATAATATGTTTCTCTGTAACTGTCTTTCATAATGTATTTCCTTCCAGTAGAATGAGACGGAACCTTTTCCTTTTAGTCTTTGCATAATGACCCAGTACCTAACACACAAAAGGTGCTTAATAAATGCTTTTTTGAATGAATGGAAAATTGAATGAATGATTGAGTCTTTGTCTTAGAATAAGCATGATCAGGCAGGTTTAAAAAGAGGTCATCTCTGCTGTGATCATGTTTAAAAAAAAAGGTCTGCTATTTATACTGTTCTTTTAAAGTTTGCAAAGCACTTTGTACATTCAGTCTTTACAACTCCTTGATGTGGTAGGTACTACAGATATTATTACTGTTATACAAATGAGGAAAATGAGACCTAAAGAGATAGTCTTTTATATTTGTCACATAGCTAGTAACTGTCAAAGGCAGGATCTGTGCCCAGGTCTATTTCCAGTCCCAGCACTCTTCAGACTGCACAAATGGTTCACCATACCACACTATCTTTCCATTCGGATAGGCTCTGGGTTGCAGCTGACAGTAGTTTTTGTCACTGCTCACTTCTACAATCCTGACATATACTGCATGTGGTCTCTGTTGACCCTAGATGGTCACAGACACCAGTAATAACCACACACACCTCCACTCACCCCTTACTACACTGGTGACATAAGGAGGCCCGGGACCAAACAGCAATGACTTTCTTCTATCCTTCACCTGTCTCCTGCATTCCACTAATTCTCAGTCTATGTTTTCTCACCACAAAGTACAAGCTGGTTCAGTACAAGCTTCTAATTTGAGCTCACATTCTCTATTCTCATGTGAAAAGGCACACCGATGCACCCTTAAAAAAGCTTTGCTTCTCTTCCCGTACACAACATGCAACCTGACTTCCAGCCTTCTCAGAAGCCGCATACACTGGTCTTTACCTGATGCCCCTAACTGCCCATAAAGTTGCAATCAGTTGCTCTGTAATGTTCAGAAGAGGAAATCTCCAAAGGGGCATCTGTATCTGAATTCCTCTCCGCCCCACAACCTTTGAGTATTCTGACACCATGCCCTCAGTGATCTTTATCCCCTACTGTCCTGACAGCTTCCACTGGCATATGGTCACAGAACTCCTTGAATGTTTTTCATGCACTTGACTTGAAAGTTAATTTATGATTTTTGATTTATAATTTATGATTCTTTATGATTCATTGCCTGCTTTAAGTCAGCTGGGGATTCTCTCTAGCAAATTTTGGTCTCAACTTTTTATTTGCTTAATTAAATGCTTTGCCGACATGAACTGGGTCTTTTCTGGATATTCTTGGAAGGGAAGTCTTTCTAAATCAAAATGATTAACTGATTCTTTGTCTCAGAACAAGCGTGAACTGGCAAGTTTAAAAGGAGGTCATCTCTGCTTTGAGCTGATGCTTTGAACCAGACTGAAAGGGGAGCAAAGCCGTTTTGCTGTTGCCTCTTCCAACACAGACTTTTCCAGTTTGGTTTCATTGTTCTTTTGGATTTCCAGAATTAATAGGCAAGATATAACATTGTCTTTGACGGGTGTTAAATCAACAAGAAGATTACAGATAAATTGGAGAAATTGTGGTTATTGCAAACATAAATTCAAAGTAGAGTTGGGAAAGGTGAGACAGAAATGAGCTTTACCAGTGAGTAACTAGATATAATCCAATTATGAGATGGCCACAGAACAATGATCAGAGAATCTATAATTGGCAAGATGCTCCTCTTAAGCCCTTCTCTCATGCCTTGTTTTAGTAATTTTTAAAATCATTCTTAATTTCATACTAATGCATTATACGTTTTGTTGTTACTTTTTTGAATAACTAAAAATGAGAATTTCGCCTACCCTGAAAGAATGAGTCCTTGCTATTCAAACCCAAACTTAGCTTCAGTTGTTAATGAAGTGCAAGATCTCACAGTTCAGCTTTAGAGATCTGATTTGTTCTTAGTTTGGTCTGTCTTACATCATTAAAGGAACCGTGAGGAAGTCTGTTTTCATCTGGGATCAGAAGCTTAAAAGGTCAATTTTTCTTCCATGAATCCAACTTGTTGAGAAAGTCACTTGTGATTTGATAAATTCCTGGAAAGGGATTAGGAGAGAATAAAAGGAGCAGAGTCTGTTCCTCATTTTATTTTCATATCTGACACAAAATTTGATGTATAGGATGGTTAGGTGCGCACACACACACACACACACACACACATATATATATACACACATACATACATATATACACTTAAATGATTGATAAAACACATGTACATATAAACATATACACTTAAATACTTGATTGGTGACATGCATACATATTTATACACATATATGAATGTTTAGGAAAACATTTAGAAAAACATCAAATTAATGGTACAGTTAAAATAATCAGTTAGTTCTCTGTTGGTTGTTTTGGTTTCATGTATATTGCAGCTCTCTCTACGTCCAGCCTAGTTTTAACTCTTTCTCACTTATACACATTGTTCCAAGTTCTGCCCTCCAGGGAACAAGTCTAATCTCTCCTCCATATCATAGTCTTTCAAATACTTGAACACAAGCTATCACATGTACCATCCTTCTTCCCACCACTCCCCTCTCCAGCCTTCTCTTCCTCATGTTGAACAAACCCTAGTTCCTTCATTCATTGCTCGAATGGCATGAACCCTTTCATTATCCTAGATGACATCTTCTAGAATCTCAGTGCTCTGCAGTAGAGGTGTCACACACTTTGCATGCATGCCACATTTTAGCCAGTAACACTCCTAGGTTCAGTGGCCAGAAACAAATTACAATTTGTAACTGGGAAATTCTTAACAAAATAAATAAAAATACAATAGAACATAAATAATGTTGAAATATGGTTTTCTAAGTCAGTAAACAAAGGGCAAACAAAGATCCTTCCTTTAGTGGTCCCCATTTCTATTTGGTTTGACAACCCTGCTCTACAGCTTAACAACGACCTTTCTAAAACACAGTGCTCTGAGCTAGACAAAATTTTCTAAAAGTGGTCTGACCAGGGCAGACTCTGCCTCTCTTAAATTGCATTATCCTGTTGGGACTCACTATCACACAATGATACGTGTTGAGCTTAAAGTCTGCTAAAACCTAAGCAGCCTTCTTCAGATGAACTGAACTATGTCTTGCCAATCTTGTACTCATAATTTATTAAATCCAACTGTAGGATTGTTATGTTTGTCCCAATTTAGTTTCCCCTTATTAGGTTCAACCCAATTTTCCAGCTTCTGTGTGTGTGTGTGTGTATGTGTGTGTTGTATATGTGTGTGTGTGTATATATATATATATATATATATATACATAATATACACACACACATATATATATACGTAGATACATATATAGATAGATAGGTAGATACATAGATAGATAGATAGATGGATATAGATATATAGATATATACACAACACACACACTCAATTTTGAGTTTCTGGCCTAGACATCTTAAATTAGAAATACATTCTTAAAAGAGACATAATTTAAAGTCATCTTGCATTAATGGACTGTGTTTTTAAAAGCCCTACTTAGCAATATATTTGAAGTTCATAAGTTTTCCTTGTAGCTTTTGAGCCAATTGAATTCAAAATATAATTACTCTTACCAAGTCTTAACACCTTTCACCATTAATGAGATCTGTAAAGAAGCAGCAGCATTTCATCTATTTTCTTCCCCTTTCCTGTTCTTTGTCCAAGAAAACTAATTGTACTTCTTTAAAGCAAAATGACATTTTTGTGATACTGGTTTATTTTTTTTTTATTTTAATTACTTAAAACAATCAAACACTGAGGCTAATAAGAAACACATGTAGGGCTCCAACCTTTCTGGAAATGAATGTGAAATGACGTTCCAATCAGCACTGGGTCAGGTTTCCTGGTCTGTTGCTACATGTGCTAAAATTGGAGTGCATGAGAGGGCATGTGTAGGTGTGTGTGAGTGTGAATGTGTGTGTGAGTGTGAAGGTGTGTGTGTGCCATGTGCACGTGTGTGAAAGGGCTGCTTCTCCTGCAGTTGACAATTGCCTAGAGAAGCAATCTCTAACATGTAGCAGGACACACTCCAGGATATTAACACTCCAACCTTTCCAAGAGCCTCTGTTCACACCATGTCCAGAGTAAACACCATGAAAGAAGGAACCCCAAGCTGCTAAAAAAAATGCAAGGAAAGCAACAAGGAAAAACAGACCTCCAAATGGGCTGGAAAATCATTCAAGAACAGCTGCCCATTTGTTCCTGAGTGCCCCTAGAGCAAGAGGGTAAACAAATCATAGTGCCTGTTAGATTTATAGGCAAATAATCACTATCTACTTCATGCAGATGAGTGAAGGGTAATTTTATGTAAACCACAATAAGTGAATTCAAATAGTATGAAATAAGACTGCACAGTAAGTGCCATAAGTTCAAGGAGGACGGGAAATGGCATTTTCTGTGTGGTATAGCACCAACCTGGGAAATTCACAAAGGAGCCAAAAACCATAGGAGAATTTTATAAAGGGACTGGTATGAAACACAGCTCTGTTTCCTTTAGGACCTATTCCATGACTTCATACCTACAGCTAATGGCTTGTTAGCCCACTGAAAACTTCACATTGCAGAGTCCCAGTCTACCATGTTCAAAATCTCAATGGCAGATAAAACATGGTTGAACTCGATCTTTCCTCTTTGACAACCCGGACTAGTCTTCTCAGGAGGTAAGTGTTCATGCTGACAGATCCTAGGTCCTTGTGGACTAAAATCTCAGAACTACATACCTGACTAAGCAAATTACTAGTTTGTAAGATTTTTCTCAGGAGGAAGAGTTACATTTTTCCAAGTTTAAAACCTCCTTAGACTTTGTTGATTTTCAATTTGGATGTGAATTCAAGACATTTGAGGTTCAAATTTCATTTACTGTTCATGAAATGTGGTTTCCTGAAACAAAGATTTTAAGAGGCTTTTAAAGGATTATATAAAATGCCTATAAATAGATTCATTAAACCATGGGCATCAATTTGCTAATAACAAACAATATTTTGATGAGGTAGGTGTCAAGGAATCTGACATTTGTGGGTTCCATTGTAAAAGTACATTATATTAAACATTTGTGGGAGAAAGAGTACTTGGAACAATATGGGCTTAGGATTTGGTAAATCTATAATTTTGGAAAGCTGGTTTTACTGAATTCAAAGCTCCAGTGGCTTCATATGGTTCAACTTGACAACAACCTTTCTCATAAATCAAAACAGAACAAATAATTCTCTGACAAGTAAAAACCACAGGATACAAAAAAATAAATGTACACGAGGGTGAGGGTGGGTGGGAAATAAGAACAATCAGCAAAACACTCTTTTAAAGACTGTTTTCATTATTTAAAAATAATATTTCCCATAATGGATAGATGGCTGGCCTGGGAGTCAGGAATATCTGGGTATAAGTTTTGCTTTCTTACATATTCTAGCTGTATTATGCCACTTGCCCTCTTCTTTGCCTCAGGTAACTCTCAGAATTGGTGAGTGACAAATGAGTTGTTGAATTTCATTGGTAGAAATAGTTTGAACACCAGGAACATCACCACATTGGTTAAATCATAAGTCTAAACCCAAAACAAATATTTTTCTCCAACATCTTAACCCCTAATTTATGAACCATGGCATTAAAAGAATTAGGGATCATCCCAGCTACAGTATGTGGCCAACCTCAAAGCCATAGAGAATAAATTGGAGATAATTAAGAAGAGAGGGATTAGAATTAAGGAGGGAATTAATAGGAAAGCCTTCCTGGAGAAGATGGGATTTTTGTTGGTGCTTGAAAGAAGCCAGGAGGTAAAGATGTGGAGGGAAACCATTCTAGGCCTGAAGGACAGAGAGAATGCCCAGAGGCAAGAGATAGTGTCATGTTTGCAGAACTGCAAGAAGGCCAGTGTCACTAAAATAAAGAGTATATTGTGAGGAAAAGGGTGTAAGAATTATGGAAATATGGGGGGGGGGGGTAGAAAACTGGTGCTTAGATATGAAGGATGTTGAAAACCAAGCAGAAGATTTGGCATATAACTGAGTAAGAGAGTGGCATGATTAGATCTATACTTTAGGAAAATCACTTTGGTGACAGAATGCAGGATAGATTGTAGTGGGAAGAGACTTGAGTCAAGTAGACCCACCAGCTTTCTTTCTTTTTTTTTTTCAGTCTGAGTATAGAAATATATTCACAAAGGAGCCAAAAACCCTTTATAAAGGGACTGGTGTGAAACACAGCTCTGTTTCCTTTAGGACCTATTCAATGACTTCATACCTGCAGCGAATGGCTTATTAGCCCACTGAAAACTTCACATTGCAGAGTCCCAGTCTACCATGTTCAAAATCTCAATGGCAGATAAAATATGGATGAACTTGGTCTTTTCTCTTTGACAATCCAGACTAGTCTTCTCAGGAGGTAAGTGTTCCCCTTAACTGAAGGTCTTCAAGTAGATGCTCTACATTGACTTTCTGGGGCTTTTAGGAAAGGAATTCTTGGCAGGATATAGGCTGGATTCAATGGTCTCTGAAGTCCCTATCAGCTCTGATGTTTTCTATAAGCTTCATGGTAAGTGCTGTGTGTATATCCATTATAGGCAAATCTGTCATAAGGTGATTTTTTTTGTAGCCTTTGGTAAATACAAAGAAAACCACCTCTGTCAAATGCATTGTTGTGTCTCCAAAGAGTCTTTTCATTCAGCTGCAACTTCCTTATCAATTTTACTGTCTTTTATAGTAAGATTGACAATATTGATAAGACTCAGTTCTTCTAGGGGTATACCAGCTCTTTGGTAAATGAACATAGTCATTCCAGACTCACTTTATTTGATTTTAACAAGACTAATAGAATAAGGGAAATCTGTAGACATGGATTACCCAGATTTCAGATAGCATTTGACAAAGCCTCTCATTCATCCTTTGTAGACAAGACAGAGATATGAGCTAGATTTCAGCACAGTCAGTTGGATTCAGAATTGGTTGAATTAGCTGGAACAAAAAGCGTAATCATTGATGTTTCAATGTCACCTTGGAGGGAGAGCTCTGGTACAACAACTTGGAAATCTGTGCAAGGCTCTCTTCTGGCTAATGTTTTCTTGTTGACTTAAAAGAAGATATAGATACGTATCAGGTTTTCTAATGACACAAAACTGGGATGGATAGCTGATCCAGAATTAGCTCAAGAGTTTAGAATGCTAAGCCAAATATAATATGATAAAATTTAATGAGATATTTCTATACTTGAGATGAAAAGAATTCCGCTTTAAATTTTAAAATTAGAATTAACTGAGAGAGGAGAAACGATGAGAAAGCAGTTCATGCTACAAGGAACTGGGCTGGGGTGGGGTAGTAGTATGCAAGCTCAATACTAGTCAATGGTATGATGTGATAGTCAAAAAAAGGCAATGGAATTTTAGGCACAGCATACAGGCCTAGTAAGGTGATACCTCACTCTGCTTTACCCTGCTTAGAATGCACCTGTGTTCAGTTCTGGGTGGCACATTTTGGGAAGTGTATGGACAAACTAGAGCTTATCCAGAGAAGGATCATCATGAAGTCTCTTTCCTTCAAGGACAAATTGAATGAACTGGGGGTACTTGGTATGGAGAAGACTTAGAACACAATAGCTATTTTCAAATATTTGAAGAGTGTTAGAAGATTTGGTTTTCTTTGCCCTCAAGGGTAAAACCAGGAATAATGGGTAGGTGTTGCAAAAAAGAAAGAAAGAATAGAAGGAAAGAGAGAATGAAAAGAAGGAAGAAAGGAAGGAAAAAGGAAGGAGAGAGAAAGAAAGACAGAGATCTGTAACAGATCTGATTAATGACAAACCCCACGACTTCTATATCATGCCTCTGTGTCTCTTTTGTTAACTCCTTCTCTGTTTTCTCTCTTTATCCAGGTTATCTGAAGTTTATTCTGATAATATTGCTTCTGTTTCTGATAGAGCACTAGTCCTGGAATCAGAAAGAATTGAAATCAAATTTAGCCTCAGACACTTACTAGTTATATGATCATGGGTAAGTCCATTAACCCATTTACCTCAGTTTCCTTGACTCTAAAGTTGGGAATAATAATAATAGCACTTACCTTCAGGGTTGTTATGAGGATCAAATGAGATAATATTTATAATGTGTCCACAAAAGTGCCTGGCACATAGTAGGTGCTATGTAATTGCTATTGATTATTATTACTAATCTTAACCCAAATTCTCTCCATCATATTTCTTCCATCTTTGATTAATGTATTTCTCATTAATATAGGGAAGCTTAAGGCTTGGGACCTTTGTTGCTGGTCATATACTTTTATTTGAAGGGCAAAAAGAAAGAACAAAGGATATGAGGCTGAAGGTTCTAGCCTCTTTATTTTTGCCTTCCTTTCCTATCCCCATTGATTTGAATAGCAGACCCAAAGGATTTGGAGGTCTAAGAGAAATCATGGTACCTTGGGTCCACAATAGTCCTGTGAAAATTTCTTTAGTAATACCCGGAAATAAGTTCTGGAGTTACAGGATCCCCATAATTTTAACCCTAAATAAGATTCATGGAGCAAGGGTTCTTGACCTGAGATCTATAAACTTATTTTTAAATAATATTTTTATAATTATATTTCCATTTAATTCGTTTCCTTTATAATCCTATGTATTTTATTTTATGCATTTAAAAAATTATCCTGAGAAGGAATCTATGGACCTTACTGTAACACAAAAAAGGTCTTAGACACAATAAAATTATATGACTCCTATCTTGTATGGTGGATTGGGATTCAGCCCCAAACAACAGTAAATTAAAAGAAAAATAATGTTTGTTTGGGGTCATGTGGTGGCTCCTAGCCTTGGCTATGGACTAAAACCGCAGGTCGTCTAAAGTTATCAAGAAGAGGCTTTTAGTCATTGAACCTTAGCAGAGGTGAGATTGCCAATGGGTAAGATTAAAAGAAATGAAAACCAAAAACTTGTAGTAGAGATAAACTCTTTGACCACATGCCAAGAATATATACCCAGCAGGGACCATAAGACTGTATCAGCAATGCAGTATTCACAATGCCTACAGTAACTATAAATATGCTGATATAGTTATTAATCACAAAATGGAACAGGCTCTCTACATAAGAAATATAGATAGTGCATTCATTTAAATA
>CM053584.1:51981942-52016319 GCA_028627135.1 Pseudochirops cupreus | reverse complement strand
CCAGCAATACCACTTTTGGGGTTATATCCCAAAGAGATCACAGAAGTGGGAAAAGGACCTATATGTACAAGGATGTTTATTGCAGCTCTCTTTGTAGTGACAAAAAACTGGAAATATAGGGGTTACCATCAATTGGGGAATGGCTGAACAAGTTGTGGTATATGAATATAATGGAATACTATTGTGCTATAAGAAATGGCAAGGAGATGGACTTCATAATTACCTGGAGAGGCTTATACAAATTGATGCTGAGTGAGAAGAGCAGAACCAGGAAAAATTTGTACACAATCACAGACATATTGTATGTGTGATGACCAGCCTTGATGAACTGGACTGTTCTCAGCAATGCACAGTTATAAGACAACTCTACAAGTCTCAGGATGGATGGAAGGAGATATCTACATTCGGAGAAGATCTAGAAGGACTAGAGTTTAAATGAAGACTGAAGCAATCTACATGCTCTCGTTCTTTTCCATGTTTGGTTTTGTTTCTTTTTTCCCAGTGTTGACGCATTGGTTACAACCCTTCTATACAACCAGACTATTGTCCAGTGTGAAAGTATTTGCAGATCCTATACATGATTGCATGCCACCATGGTGGGGGGGGGGGGAATGGGAGGGGAGAAAATCTGAAACTCAAGGGATTGTATAACTGAATCTTGTAAACTAAAAGTAAATAAACAAGTCATTGAGAGAAAAAAAAGAAAAAAATAAGTGAAAGAGTGTTGATGATAGAGGGAGAATACAGAATTGAAGGGGATCACTTGCAAGAAGAGTTACTTCAGTATGTGACACCAGGGAAAGGGGACATAGTGGCAGAAGGCATTTGGAAGATGCAAGTTTTAGTAGGAGGAGAGAAGAAGGAGCTCTCAGTGGCTTCAATTTTTTCAGTGAAATAGGAAGCCAAGTTCGCAGCTAAGAGGGTGGGGGAACAAGGAGGTTTAGAAGGCTTTGGGGAGATGTGTGTGAAAAGGTTTTAAAAACCACTAGTGAGTGTGTCAGGGAAGTGTGAAAGGATTGTTTTGCAGCATTGAGGATCCAGGTGAGATTACATAACGTAAATTTGTAGTGGATCCAATCAGCATGGTTTCATTACTTTCTCTAGCATCATTTAGCAACATGCAAGTAAGAATGAAGGCAAAAGATGGGAATAATTCAGGCCTGAGGGTTGTTGGGACAAGATCAATGACAGGAGCAGGTGGCAAGGGATTCAAGAGAAGAAGATAGTGCAGAATTGAACTCACCCACTAAGGGATCAAGATGAGGGAAGAAGGAGAGTACAGGGATGATAGCCTGGGAGGGATTGGAGGTCAAAATGAGAACAAAGAACAGGGGTTGGCTAAGTGGTGCAGTGAATAGAGCACCGGTCCTGGAGTCAGGAGGACCTGAGTTCAAATGCGGCCTTACTTAACACTTGATAGCCATATGACCTTGGGCAAGTCACTTAACCCCAATTTCCCTGCCTTCCCCCCACCAAAAAGCAAAAAAAAAGAGAGAGAGAGAAAGAGAGAACAGAGAACAGGATTTGGGTTTGCAAGGCAGGGAGAGCAATAGAAAGATGACAGATTTTGATGAGAAAAGGAAATTTAAGCATTCACAAACATGAGAGAGAGTAGTATATTTGTGGGTGATGGCAATATCAAGATCTCATTGCATAGCTGAGTTAAAGGAGTAGGTCATGGGAAATGAACAAGTTGAGGCTATGTTGAAGTCCCCTAGTATGAGGGCAGAAGATGGGGCAGAGAGACACAATGAGAGCTAGTTACTGAACTCTGAGGAGGGAAGGGGAATCTCCTTAGAGTCTCTTTCCTACCTATCCTCAATAGATAAGAGGTCAAAATTTTGATTGGATGGTGGAGAAGGATTGAGTGAATATTAAAGGAAGAGAGATTATTGAGTGATGAAGTACCATTATCCCTTCCATATTTGCAGGGGTTAGAGTTGAAGTACCCCTTGCAAATCTGGAAAATCTTTATAAAAATTTTTGACCCTTCCTTTGTACCAGATAAGAAGTCTGAACTTTTTCTTTTATGGGGTGTTTACAGTACCTTATTGTAAAATTTGAGTTAAGTATTTGGTTATATTTTTAACTTTTTTATTTTGGAGGGGCAGTTGGGGTTAAGTGACTTGCCCAAGGTCACACAGCTAGTTTTTTTTGTGTGTTTTCATGTCTGAGGCCCACACAGCTAGTTTTTTTGTTTTCATGTCTGAGGCCGGATTTGAACTCAGATCCTCCTGACTCCAGGGCCAGTGCTCTATTCACTGTGCCACCTACCCACCCCATATATTTTAACTTTTAAAAAGAAATTGTGTATGTTTATGGTATTAATAGTGACTAAATCCTGGGCTTTGTCTTCCTAGGACTTGCATGCAGATGGAAGCTAAGAAGCAAAATTTGATTATGAGGAAAATTACTATCTTAAGGGTTTTTTTTTTCCTTATTAGTATGCAATATTTTATTGCTAGGGCAGCTAGGTGGTGCAGTGGATAGAGCACTGGGCCTGGAGTCAGGAAGACCTGAGTTCAGATTTGACTTTAGACAAAGAATCAAAATGTGAACTGTTCCCTTTTTAACTTCCATTCTATTATCTGTACATTAAAAAAAATTCCTCAGTAACTTACTAGCTGTGGGATCCTGGGCAGTTCCCTTTTAACCTTGTTTACCTCAGTTCCTCATCTGGAAAATGATCTGGAAAAGGAAGTAGCAAGCTACTCCAGTATCTTTGCCAAGAAAACTCCAAATGGGATCATGAAGAGCTAGACGACCGAACATCAACAACAGTTTTTTTTATACCTCTGTATTTTCATTACCTTTA
Source organism: Pseudochirops cupreus (assembly GCA_028627135.1). Lineage (NCBI taxonomy): Eukaryota > Metazoa > Chordata > Mammalia > Diprotodontia > Pseudocheiridae > Pseudochirops > Pseudochirops cupreus. The sequence continues at coordinate 52,013,504 of CM053584.1, read as the reverse complement.
TTCCTCCCTCCTACCCCAATATCAAACTCTGTTTTGTGACAAAGAAAATCAATTAAACAAAAGCATCTGATACAGATGTTTCATATATGTCCAGTAGTGGGATCACAGGGTTTAGTTTGGTCATGTTTCTTGCATAATTCTGAATTTAAATCCAGAAGTTTTGAACTACTTCACAGCTCTACTAGCAGTGCTTATATGTTTATCTTCCCACAGCCCCTCTGGCTTTTAACCTTTGACAATTTGCATAGAGTGAGGTTAAACCTCAGAGTTATTTTGATTTTCACTTTTCTTTTTAAATTTCTGTTTTTATTCTAAAATTAACAAATAGCTCCCCAAAATAGCATTTCCACATACAAAGCAGAAGAGAAAGAGGAATATTTAAGAAAACAAGAATCTTTTATGTACAGCTTTCTTAAAAAAAACCCAATACCAGCATCATAGCCATGTCTCCTCAGTTCTCAGCAGCTCCGGGTGGCAGTTCTCAAAAGTCTTGGGCAGCCTCAATTGGCCCTCAGCAGTCTCTCTCTCTCTCTCTCTCTCTCTCTCTCTCTCTCTCTCTCTCAGCAACTCTGGCCCACAGCAATTCTCTTCTCTCTTTGCCTCCACGATACTGCTCCCCAAAAGTCCTTCTGGCCTCTTCTGCTTGGGCCTTCTCTCTTCTTGGGCCTCTCTCTAAATCCACGACACCAGCTCCTCCCAGTTCAGCCCTCTCTCTTCACAACAACAAGTCTATCCCACAAGTGGGATTCACAAGCTCTGGGTTTCAACACTCAACCCAAAAACCAAGCCAATACAGGGGGATCTTTAAATTCCATTACCATTACAACATCCTAAGGATCAAGGGAATCAGTTTTTTTAAAGTGACAAAGGAGATGACTTAGCAGTTCCAGATCTCAAACTATATTTTAAATCAGTAATCATTAAATCTCGTACTAAGAAATCGAATGTTAGATTAACTACAACATACACAGTAATAAATTACCATAGTAATCTAGTGTTTGACAAACCAAAAGATCCAGGATTTGAGGACAAGAAATCACTATTTGATAAAAGTTTCAGGGAAAACTGGAAAGCAATTTGGCAGAAACTAGGCATAGACTAACAGGTCATACTCATACACTGAAATAAAGTCAGAATGAGACTTTAGTCACTGCTATCTTGGTCTTACCTTAGAGCTCAAAGGACTTGCACTATTCTTTTGGGGGTATAATTGCAACAGAAAACTTGAGTTTTAAAGGTGAACAATGAAAATGTAAACAATGGATGCACAAGGAGTTCTTTTACAACGGTAAGGGGAAGAAGACCAGTGAAGTGCCTAGTAGGATACTAGCTGCTTCACAAACTTGCATGAATTGCACCTCTCATTTTTTCTCTCCTGGGCATAGCTGTGAGTGTGTGCTGGTGCCAACATGAAAGTGAAAAAGAGGTTACTAATAAAATCACACTAATACTTAAAGTCAGAAAAGTTCATGAATGATGAAGTTGTTGGTACAAGTCAGAGACAGATAGGAAATAAAAAGAGAATGCATTAGAATTATGAATGGTTAGGAAAGACTTTCTGTGGAAGATATTACTTGGGACTTGAGGGAAGCCAGATAGGCTAGGAGGCAGATGAGAAGGGAGAACATTTCTAGGGGGCAACCAGAGAAAATGCCCAGAGACAAGCGGGAGTGTCTTATTCAAGGGACAACCAGGAAGCCAGTGTCACTGAATTGAAGAGATAGCAGGGAGTTAGGTATAAGAAAGACTGAAGAGTGGTGGGGGTGGTGAGAAGACTATGAAGGGCTTTGAGCCCCAGAGGATTTTATATTTGATCGTAGAGACAGTGGGGAACACTGGAGTTTATTGAGTAGAGTGACGACATGGTTAGACCTATGCTTAAGGAAAATCACTTTGGTGGCTAAATGGAAAATGGATTGGAGTGGGGAGAGGCTTGAAATAGGCAGACCCAACAGTAGGCTCTTGGAATAGTCCAGCTGTGAGGTGATTGAGGGCCTGCACTAAAGTAGTTGCAGTGTCAGAAAGAAGGGAGTATATTGGAATGATGCTGTATAGGTGAAATTGATAGGTCTTGACAATAGATTGAATATGGGGGTTGGGAGGGAATGATAGATAATGAGAAGTTGAGGGTGATTCCTAGGGGTAGGTGGTGAACTCAGAGGACTGGGAGGATGGTGTCATAATGCATGGGCATGCACGTATTTTTTTTAAATATGGTAAAAATATCTTAAAATCAAAAGCTAGCTTTATATACACTAGGGAAACATGAAAAGCTTTCCCAAATAAACAGATGAAGAAAAAGATATCCCATTTCCTTGCATTTGATATGGTTTAGAAAGGCTAGCATTAGCAGTAAGACAAGAGAAAGAGGGGCAGCTAGGTAGTACAGTGAATAGAGCACCACCCCTGGAGTCAGGAGGACCTGAGTTCAAATGTGGCCTCAGACACTTAACACTTACTAGCCGTGTGACCTTGGGCAAGTCATTTAACCCCAGTTGCCCTTACAAAAAAACAAAACAAAACAAAAAAGACGAGAAAGGAATTGAAGATAAACATTGGCAAAGAGGAAACGAAACTATCCATAGTTGTGGATGGTATTATACTTTACTTAGGAAATCCTAGCTAATTAGCAAATAAATTAAGTGAGACAATATCTTTAATGGTTGCTGATGGCATGATAATTTACTTAGGAAATCCTAGTCAATAGTCAAATAAATTAATTGAGATAATAGCTCCCCTCAAAAAACCTCCATAGCATTTCTACTTTATACATAAAAAGCCCAGAAAAGAGGTGATGGTAATAGAAAGAGAAGCCTCATTCAAAATAACAACAAAATGCATAAAATATCTGAGAATCATTTTACCAAGGCACACTCAGAACCAGTATATTAAGAGATAAAAAATTTACGTATAACTAAGAGTAGACAGTTGTTATAGTGAGACCAACACAAGTAATAGAAGTGAAAATACTACCTAGATTAATTTGTAGATTTAGTGCCATCCCGATCAAACTACCAAGAAGATTCTTTAGAGAATTCAATAAAATTGTAACAAAACCCAGTTGAAGGAACAAAAGATATAAAATATCAAGAAAAAGAGAGGATTGGAAAGGGAATAAATAGCATTTTCAGATCTCAAATTATGTTTTAAAGTGGTATTCAGAATTATTTGATCTTGGTTAAAAATTAGAAAACTACAGAGGTTCAACAGACTAAACAAGGAAGAATAAAAAACAAGTAAACTCAGTAATCCTTTGTTCAATAAATGGATTCAGTAAATTTAAAAGCATAAATTACCTGGAGATGAGCTCCCTATTTGATAATAATTACAGGGCAGCTAGCTGGTACTGTGGATAGAGTGTGGAGCTTGGAGTCAGGAGGGCTCATTTTCTTTAGTTCAGATCTGGCCTCAGACAAGTACTAACTGGGCAATTACTTAAACCTGTTTGCCTCAGTTTCCTCATCCATAACATGAACTGGAGAAGGAAATGGCAATCCAGTATCTTTGCCAAGAAAACCCCACATGGGGTCATGAAGAATCAGAGAGGACTAAAACAATTGAATGACAACAACAATATAGGGACAAACTAGAAAGCAGTCTCCAGAAATTAGGTTTAGACTAATAGCTAATACCAAATTATACAGTAAACTCCAAACGAATATTGAACTGAATATAAATAATTGGAGGAGAACAAGATCAGATACTGTTCATAAGCATGGGTAGAAGTTTTAGCCAGCGATAAGTGGAGGTCACAAAATATAAAATAAATGATTTCAGTTGCATCAGGTTGTTACATTAACAAAATTAATACAACTTGGTCAACTCCATGGCTTCCTATTGCCACAGAATAAACCATTAACTCCTCTGTTTGATGTTAAAACCCTCCACTCCTGGCCCCAGCTCCCTTCCCACCCTTACTGGATGTTGCTGTCCCTTCTGCACTTTATGGTCCAGGAAGCTGGCCTTACCCCTGTTCTTCATTCGCAGCCCCACACGCACACACTCTATGCCTTTTTTCTCATACTGCTCGGAAGCACAAGAGTTCCATCTGTGACTCTTTGATTGGAGAGGGAAAAGAAGTAAACACTAAGCCGTTTTGGTGTGTCAGTGTGCTCGGGACTGTGGATACAAATGCAAAGAATGAAATCCCTGCTGTCAAGAAGTTTATGTTCTGTTGGAGGAAACAACTTGTATATAAACTTAACATACAAAAATATCCGCCAGGTAAATGCCAAGTAAATAAGAAGACCGTACATGTAGCACCGGAAGGGGGCTGAGAGGCCTTCTGGTCCGGGCACCTCATTTTAAACATAAGGAAACTCGGGCTTGGAAAGGCTAGGTTATGAGCTCATAGTCATAGATCTAGTGTCAGTGGTGAGTCTTTCAGGATCGAGATCTAGAACTCTGCTATATCACACTGTTTTTCTAACGCAGCCTAATCTTATCAGGTTCACTCTTTTAGACGTTGGGGTAATCATGACAGGCTTCATGTACAAATGGTTGATTATTTCATGAAATAGAATTTAGCTCCACGGAATGGGAGCTGAAGAGATGTGTTACCTTAACCCATGTGTATCCCATGTGTATCCAATTGCCTTACCAGATAATAAATATGAAAATTTTGTGTAGTGTATAACGGTAATGAAATATTAATTTTAACTTTTTAGGAAGGTTAAAGGAGGAAATATTGATGTGCATCCATCAGAAAAGGCACTTATTGTTCAGTATGAAGTGGAAGCTACCATTCTTGGAGAAATGGGGGATCCCATGCTGGGAGAACGGAAGGAATGTCAGAAAATGTGAGTTTTATTCAGGTTTGTGCATATTCTTAGTATTAAGCATTTTATAAGCACTCATAAATTGTAACTCTTCAAATTTGAACAGAATCTGGTTTTGACAGTATAAATATTGGATTGATATCGATTGCTATGATTAATTAAGATAGCCTTTTCACGCTTTTTTGTCTTGATAAATAATAGACAATACCAGACAGACACCATAGAGCAGTTACTGTAGGTATTTTTCAGCAAGACCGTATGGCTAAAGCAAAGTGTCTATCTTGTCTGTATGTTCTGAGCTGGAAGTCCACAAACATTTATTAAGCCATTATTATGTACCAGGCATGGTGCTAACTGCTTGGAATACCACATATAAGGAAAAAGAAAGACAGTCCATGCCGTGAAGGAGTTTAAATTCTAATGAATTAAAGCACATAAAAAGCTGAAAAACTGGATGAGGGGGAAAGTTAGCCCTGAGAAGAGTAAAGGAGGGAGCATGGAGTTGGCCTGAGCACTTCTTCAAAATAGAGGACAGGGATGTAGGGTGCAAGGAGGGTGGATCTTCTAAAATGAGAAGCCTGGAAGGTTATCTCAGAGGTCATCTAGTCTAGTCTTCTCATTTTGCATATGAGGAGACTGAGACCTAGAGTTAAGGAATTTCTCAAGTTTACATAGATAGAAAGTGACAGAGTCAGGATTTAAACCCAATTTCTCAGATTCCAGAGCCAGTATTCCTTCCCTACTGTATACTACAAATAGTTATGTTAGCTGCTGGGGATGTAGAGACAAAACAAGCAAACCAGTCCCTGCTATCAAGGAACTTGCATCCTACTGGTGGGGTAGGGAGATAGAACATATGAAAAATAAACATAAAAAGTGTGTTGTTGGGGTGGCTAGGTAGCACAGTGAATGGATCACTGGCCCTGCAGTCGGGAGGACCTGAATTCAAATTTAGCCTCAGACACTTAATACTTAACTAGCCCTGTGACTTTGGGCAAGTCATTTAACCCCAATTGCCCCTCCAAAAAAATAAGTGTGTTGTTATCGTGTATATTTTATGGGTGTATACCCATATCAATACATATTCATACACGTGATCATTTGAAGTAGGGGGAGTATAAACAACTAAGGATCAGGAAAGACTTCACGTAGGAAGCAGCATGTGAGTTAAGCTTGTAATAACAAGGAGTGCTAACAAGTCAGGGCGAGATAGGAAGGCATTGCAGGACAGGTTAGCCAGTGCAAACTCAGGGGATGGATTAAGTTCAGGTGACAGCTAGCTGGCCAGTTTGGCTGGAATGTAGAGTGCATGAAAGTGAAAATTGTGCCCTAAACTCATAAAGGTAGTCTGCAATGAGAATGTGAATGGTTTTCAATTGCAAACTGAGGCATTTTTATTTTATTCTAGAGGCAGGATGGGGCTGCTGAAGCTTCTTGAGACAGGGAGTGACATGATGGTTGGATTTATATTTGGAAGATTATTTTGGCAGTCAAATGGAATAGAATAGATTGAGGAGAGGAGAGACTGGACCCTGGAAGCCCAGAACTGAATAGGAAGAAGAGAGTAGGCCACATTGCATTTGGGAAATTATCTGTGCTTTCAGTGATTCCAGGCCTTTCTCTAAAACAAAATCCCATCTTTTTAACATCATTTGTTTTTCTGGTATTATGTATGGCTACAATTATGGAATACTACAATATCTGGGAATCAGAATTATGGGTTACTCAAAGCACAGTCAAAAAAAGCGCAGTGATTTTAATAGATTCCAGCATATTAACATTTATGAATTGCTTAGAACAGATGATACAAAAACTATCATAAAAATTAAGTAGAATATAATCTCCTTGGTTATAGAAACAGTTTCATTTTTGTCTTTGCATCTCCAGTGCCTGTCATGTGGTAAGCACTTATAATAAATAAGTTTTCATTGAATTGAACTGAAATAAAGAAATGTCTGAGATGGAAAGGAGATAATCTGGTTTGCATACATCAAGAGCAAGAGGTAACAGACAGCTCAGGTACTGCATTGGTACTCAGGTAATGACAGGAAATGTAGCATAAGGCCCCTAGCATCTTGGGTGCATCCCCTGTAGAGCATTTATGGAAAACCTTGCATAAGAGGTGCATCTGATGAGAAAGTAGGAGATCTGCACCATTGGAGGGAATACCTGCGTTAATGAGATTGCTGATCTATTGAAATAGGTTTTAGCTCTTAAGTACTTTTTCAAATATGGACTTCTGAGTTATTTTTTAATTCTCCTAAAGGCTCTTCTGCTTACCTTCTGCTACTTTTGCCCTACTTTTTGCTTAGTTTTAAAGAAACAAGATTATTTACTAAGGCTGTAACTGACTATTGGTATTCTTTTTCATTTCAGGTTGTCTAAATTGTATTTAATATTTCATTGTAATTTCTTCTGATACATCTCATGGATAGCTAGATTTTAATGCTTCCAACTTGTATTCATTGGAAGCATATGAAAAAAATATATATCTAAACAAACTTATACACATGTACATACACATGCATATAACTATATTTACATAAATTTGTTTATTAAATATTACTATAATATATTGCTTACTGTTATGATATCTGAATTGAAAAATTATTTCTTACAGAATTCGTCTAAAGAGTCTCAATGCTAACACTGATATCACTTCCTTGGCTCGGAAAGTGGTTGAAGAATGTAAACTCATTCATCCCTCAAAATTAAATGAGGTAGAACAGCTGTTATACTACTTACAGAACCGGCGTGACGCCTTGTCAGGGAAAGGTAAGTAGAATAGTCACTGATTAGTATTCAAGGCTCCTTTGTTGATCTTTCATAATTTGTTTTTCCTAGATTTTACTGTTTTTCTTTGTATATACAGAAACATAACGATGAAATTGCATGTCATTTTGATTCAGGAAAAATTAATGGAGAGTTTTAGGACAATAAATTTGCTTTCTGTATTCTAAGTAGATCTGCCAAATTTAATATTGGTCACTATTTTAAAATTTACAAAGGACTTAAAATTTTAATATACTATGTAACATAATATAATAATAATGTAATACTATATCCATTGTTTCATAGATTGTCAGAGATTATTTTTTTCAAATGTTGTTCAGAAAAGTACAAGCCGTTGTTTTGTTCTTTGTCTCTACTGTTCTGTAAACCTTAACCTCCTTCCCAAACAAAAAACGGTGAAGATCCTCACAAATAAATATCTCAGAGTGTATGTTACAAAATAACCCGATCCGTGACTTTCTGTATGTTATTCTTTTGTTATTTAAAAGGTCACAAACGTGTTAATGGTGTGTCACCTCGTGTTGATTATTGGTAGCTTATGCCATTTCACACTAGATCAACTAAATTTATGACTTTTCCATTATTTAATATGTAGTTCTAGGCATGGTGGGAATTAATAGGATTTATAAATGTTCAAATTTCATTTTTATAACATTCAAAAAATGTTTTAAATCTTTGACTTTCAATGAAACATTGTAGCTACCTCCTTCATAAAATAAAAGCTCGTGCCACTTCAGATAACACTTTGTCTCTTGTCTGATACATCGTTCTCAACATGCTTAAAAATAATGACCCTTGGCACATTTATTTGTTGTTCAGGATGTTCAGTGTGTCGATTATTTTATTTATAAAATTTTTTTCTTTGATTATTGGGATCATATGCACATGTAAGATATTATTTTTGATTGTTTTCTCATAATCTAGAATATTTGTGGCATATATAAAAAATATTCCTGCTAAATTATCTTCCTATGCTGTGGTAACAGCCTTCTCTCTTTGTATATAGATAGTAAAATTTAAAAGACCTTACAGGTTATTTTCTGTTTTTGTGCTTGATTTTTATTTTTTTGGGGGGGGGGGAGGGGAAGGAGCAGTTCTTTATATCTCCTGTTAATACTGAATATCCTTAGTGTCATATTATGACTGTGGAAGTTTTCTTAGCAGAGTGTTTTTAACATCTGATGAGAACATTTTCAGTTACTTTTCTCTTAGGAGTCTAGTAGGTGTTAAAAATATTTTAAGTCAAGATGATATTCAGGAAGCAGGAAGAAAAAAACCACAGTAAAACCACATTAATTGTTCTGTTTTTATCACATTCAGATCTTGCAAAATTAGGCATCTAAAATTAAATAATAGCTTGACTGTTTATAACATAGTTGTCATTCTGAATCTTCAGTCATATTTGAATTGAACAAATAATCCATCCATTCATCTTTCTGTGCCAGTTTTCCACATCATTGAAATGTCAGCTCAGTCAAATATACCTGCAGATCAGTGCAGTGATAGGATTAAAACTTTGAACTCAGAGTTGCCTATCTTTTGCTTGTATTTCTCCCCACATGATGGCCTTTAGCATGTGGCAGTTTCAAGAATCAAGAAACTGAAGTGAAATGAAGACTGTTAGGTAGAAATGGATGTAAAACAGGAAGAACGTCAGGAGTAGGGTAAAAGAGCTTTGAATAGACAGCATGCTTATTTTATTGTCTTATGTTCCCATTTCAAAATCCTTCTGTCTCTACTGAGTGCTTTCCTACAGACAGAACCTGTTTTACAAGAAATCTGATTAAGATCAATACAGCTTCTGGAAAATATTCAGTAAAAGCATCTATAAGTTAGAGTCCGAGAGACGAGAGAGTGTGGACAGACACTGGAGACATAAAGAAATTCCATGCATTTCATGGTAAAGGGGGTCAAATAGCACAAATCAAAACATTGCTTCTTTGGAAGTGGTATTTTAATATTCAAAGGCACGCCAAAAATGTTTCATTATGTTAGTGTGAAATATATTTCATATAAAAAAGATTTTATTTCTCCTGATAATTACACTTGGGTTGTTTTTGTCTCAACCTCAAACACATGAAACTTAAGTTTTAAAAGTTGCTAAATATAGATACATAATATTTTATATTGTGACCTCTAAACCTTCCTTCCCTTTATTAACTTTTTATTACTCAAGTAATTCTAGCATCATGATAAAATACCATTTGTTCATAAAATTTTATTGTTGTAATAAAATCTTATTGCTGTAATTCAGCTGATGGGAGAGTTTCTGATCTATATATCCAGAAAACATAACTTCCTTCTATCAAAGTAATTAAAGCCTTAATAATGATGATGATGATGATGATAGCTGATGGCAGATGCTTTACCTCTTTCAAAGTAATAAAAGTTTTAATAATAACAAAAATAATAACAACTAACATGTATACAGCACCTACTATGTGCTGGGCACCGTGCAGGTGCTTTATAAATGTTACCTCATTTGATCTTCACAACTCTGTGAGATAGTTGCTATTTTTATCCCCACTTTACAGTTGTGCAAACTGAGGCAGACAGAGGCTAAATAACATACCCAGGGTTGAACAGCTGGTAAGTTAGTGTCTGAGGTCACATTTGAACTCAGGGCTTCCTGACTCCAGGCTTAGCATTCTATGCACTATGGGGCCGCCTAGTAGTATTTGTCTCAGTAGTAATATATAAAGTAATACATAAAGAACTATGAAGAATCATAATTTCAGTACTACTGCTATAACTTATCTTAGTAAAAACACCAGATTTTGTTAATTTGTTAATATACTAAAGGTAAAAGATTTATAATTCTTCTGAATAGAGTAAATGTGAATCCGAGCTATAGTACATAATGTCTTATAATATTAATTACTTTGGTATAAAAAGTCTAGAAAACTATAGTAGAACAGCTTAAGAGTGGATCAATAGATTTACCATAGATCATTACATTTGTTTAATAAATATAAAATGAACTGAAATTTTTATTGTTTTATCATTTTTGAAGAGGACCAGTGACATAGCAAGTGGTGACTTGGGTGTGAATTAGATTTAAGTGAGATAGAGTCGTATAAAATCATCAGCCTCATTCTCTTTTCCTGAGTCAGTGAAGTCCAAAGGCAGGATGGAAGTCAAGATGAATGGCGATGGCCCAGGTTGCAGTGGATGACCTTGGCATCTTTGATGCCTGACCAAGCTCTAAGTGCTCCATAGCATCTGTCTCACCTACCTTTGTAGCCATTGGAACAAATTGTTCTCATTTACCCATTCTGCTGGGGGAGTCTTCACATGCTTAGAGTAGACATCCCCCAATTCAAAACAAATTTGAGTTCTGTCAATTACCCTCAACCTGATTTAGCCTGTCTGGTGAGACAATTCACTGAGGTGTGGCCATTGCACATGCTACAATTTCTTGGAGCCACAGGTGAAGGTTGGGTGAAGGTGGACACCAAAGGTAGATAAGTAGCACTGAGAAGGACTTGACAAGCCCTCACACTGTAAGTGCTAATCATCCTGAACAACCTATATACCTCCCAAATTTTATTGGAACATTGACAAAGTCCTATTCTGTTGCCTCTGTCGCATAGAAGTGACTCTGGATTATTGAAGGCTATGCCAAGATAGTCCAAGATCTGACAAGTTCTGTTAGATGGTATGATACTGGCAACAGGTTAGAAAGACTTTTTAAGGACCGGCCTAGTTATGTTCAGAGAGGCTAGGCACCCATAGATTAACAACTTGGTGATGAATTTTTAATTCAACATGAAACAAAGAAAAATGCAAAATGGTCCTCAGTTCTTCATGAGCCCTCCTTGCTTTTTCACTGACTGTAGAATAAAAAGGGGAAAGAGGAGGCTAAGAATCACACATTCCTTAAGTCATCTGTAAATATTAGCTGTTTGTATTCTGCCTGTGAGAACCTTGTTCACAAGTAAATGGACAGAATTTCATTAGTCTTAGTTTATTCACTATAAATAAAACCAGGAGAAGAGTTACAGCAAAATAGAAGAATATTTCTCAAGTTCTCATTGAAGATGAAAATAAAGGAGAGAGCAGTTTTTATCATGTGTGCATAGGCAATAAGAACACATAATTTCATGCGTTATCTCATAATACAGTAAAAAAGAACAGCATGAAAGTAATTACAGTTTATATGCATTTGTTGCAAGAGATGAAGAGGTAGATAAATTATATGAAGAGTTTGATAAGGCCTAATAAGTTACATCAGTGTATAAGTAATTGATCTAAAAGCTTCTATCATAAGGAATGAGTGAAGCCAAACACTTGTAGACTAAACATAAATGTTAAACCTATAAAAAGAAGTTTTTTCAAGAAATACTAGAGAGGCACCTATGTGGCACCATAGTGCATAGTCCTGGGCCTGGAGTTAGGAAGACCTGTGTTCAAATTTGACCTCATACATTTATTAGCTGTATGACCCTGAGCAAGTCTCTTAACCACTGTTTGCCTCAGTTTCCTCATCAGTAAAATGGGGGTAATAATAGCACTTAGCTCCTCGGGTTGTAATTATTATAAAGCACTTAGCACAGTGCTTAACACATAGTAGACACTATATAAATGTTAGCTCTCATCAGCTACTAATAAGAAAAGACTTGGAAGGTGATAGATATTGTAAACACTGGATAATGTTACAAAAGTAAAACATTATTATTTTAAAAATAGGAAATGACTCGTTACTGATGTGGGAGTCATTATTGAATCAGTTGTGTTGTCAGGCCACCTACTTGTTATTGTGAAAATCAAAATACATAGAAGGATAAAAATGGGAAAAGGTAAGGTGTTCAACTAAAATAATACCAACCAGCATGACCTATTTAACCATGTTAATTTAAACAAAAAATGGGAAATGGATAGAAGAAAGGACCTTAATAGTGATTATGAGAATTTCATGAGAAGTTTAATTGATATCAGTCAGTTTCCATAATGAGAATGAGTGTCTATAAATGTGTGGAATTTCTCATAAAATAATTTTATGTAAGTAGAATAGGCAGTACAATTCAGTCAGTATTGATGTGTTCTCAGGGTAGATAGTGTGAATGTTTTGTTAAAAATTGAGTTATTCAACAGATACTTTACTTCATAATCAGAGAGATAGGGAAGCCTAGGGCAATATTGATTTAGGATTTAAGTTTATAAAATCTTTGGTAGGAGATTAAGGAATACTGCATTATTAAAAGGCAGGAGGAACTGAGGAAAAGGATGAGAAATAGGAGAGGGGAGATAAGGATAGGTGAGGGGAAGAGAACCTGTGGAAATACAGTTACTGTAAAATTGATTGAAGAAAGATAACTAAAGAGACAAAAAAGCTGTCTTCAAAGAGAGAAGGGAGCAATAATGACAGCAGATCCTAATTCTGAAGAGGAGAAATATTAGAGATAAATGGAGGAAAATTAAATATAAATCAAACTCATAACATTAAATGTGAATGGATTAAGCAATGCAGTTAAAGAACAAAAAGAGTAACAACAGGTCTAACAGAAAAATGAACCCCAGAGTCTTTTGCTTATAGGAAACACAATTAAAAGGCAAAGACATCCAGAATAAAAATGATCATGAACAAATTTACTGTGCATCATGCATGTGATTCCTAGACACAGGAGTTGTGATCATGTCAGACAAAACAAAAACAAAAAGTTACAACATAAAAAGAGACAAACAAGGAAAGTTATATTATCTTGAAATGAAACCTAAACATACCTATGTCAGTATTAAACTTATATACTCAAAATGCCTTAGCAACTAAATTCATAAAGGTGAAATTAATTGAATTACCAAAGGACATAGACAAGAATACAATAGTGGCAAAATTGACCAAAAAAAATGCTAGAGAAACTAGATCCAAAACACTTAAGGCATGTTTTAAGCAGAAATTATAAAGAATATACATATTTCTCAGCACCACAGGGAATATTTAGAAAAATTACCCCTATATTAGGTCATAGAAAGGTTGCAAATATTGGAAGGCATAAATAGTCAATATATCCTTTACGGACTATAAGACACTAAAAATATTAATCAATATGGGGAATACAATATAGACCCAAATGGAAACTTAAGGGCAAATCTTAAATAATGAGTAGGTCAACCGATAAATCATAGAAATAATTATTATATGGAAGAAAATTATAATGATGAAATCACATATTTGAATTCATTTAAAGCAGCCCTCAGAGGGAAATTATATCCCTAAAAACATTTAGTAACAAACTATAAATGGAGAGGATTAATGAATATGCATTTTTAAAAATTAGGCAACAAATGAACCCAATATAAGTATAACAGCATTGAGCCTCTTTAGATGAATTCTGTAAGAAATAATTTTTCAATTAAGACATGACAGCAAACAATATTTTAATATATGTATAAACACAACAGAAGAAATATTGAAAATTATAAGAGAAATAAATTGGAAACCAAAAAGACTATAGAAAATGATAACCAAAAACTAAAAGTTGTTTCTCTGAAGACTTCACAAAATTGATAAATCTTTAGCCAGCCTAATAATTAATCAACAATAAATCAACAACAAAATAGCAGATGAACAGAATAAACAGAAGAATTATGAAAACCTACTATATACACAGATATGTGCCAAGAAAACTGAGAATACAAAAGAAACAAAGATATAAAATCCTCAAACGGAAGACCAAATAGAGATATTAACTATTCTGGTCTCTCTGAAGAGGAAATAAATATAAAGGAGCTAACACAGGGGTGAGGGGTAAGATGGGCGAACTCTTGAAATCTATCAAATTAGAGAACAATTAATACCAATATCACACAGATATCAAAAAGTGAGAAAGCAGAAGATGTGTTTTATGAAACAAATATAGTCATAATACTTATACCAAGAAATGGTGCAGGAAAATAGAACTATAGACCAATATCATTAATGAATATTGACTTAATTTTTTAAATAAAATTTTGTCAAAAAGACTACAGCAATCTAGCCAGGAAATTAGTCATTGTTACAAAGTCTGATTTGTTAATCTGTTAAAGATAGTTCATTTAATTTTTAGGAAAATAATATAATTAGTAGTGTAAAAACAAAATCATCCAAATACCCACATGATTACCTCAACAGATTAAAAAAAAGCCTTTGACTAAGTTAGGTCAAAAACCCTAAAAGTATAGCCATCTAGAGAACATTTTTATATCATCAAAATTATCTCTATATAAAATGAAAAGCAAAAATGATATTCAATGGAGATCATATGTGCAGAATTAGTATTAACTGATTTTTTGTGCCTTCTTTACCAATATGTTAATTCTTTTTCATAATTCTCTTCCATAATTCTCATTTTCCTCCTAATTTTTTCTTTTACCTTTCTTAATTGATTTTTAAAATCTTTTTTGAGCTCTTCCAGTAGTTCTTTTTAGGCCTGAGACCAAGTATTATTTCTGTTTGAGGCTTTGCATGTAGGCATTTTAATATTGTTGTCCTCTTCTGAGTTTGTGTTTTGATCTTCCTTGTCATCACAGTAGTTTTCTGTGGTCAGGGTTTTTTGTTTGTATGTTTGTTTGTTTATTTTCCAGCCTATTTTGTGACTTTTAAAGTTGAGCTTTGTTTCTGGGGCACAGGGGGCCATGTCCCTATTATGCTTGCCCCAGGTTGCCACTTGCCTGTTTTATACCAGGACCTCTAAGCCTGGCTGTTCAACTGGGTCTCATAGCTGGCCCACCGAACCACTGATCTGCTACACTGGGGCTGCAGGGCCTCGTTGCTGACCTGTGTTGGGTCTGGGGGCTTCCCACTGACTTCCCAGACGTTGCCTTGTCTGGGCTGCACTCCCCTTTTACCAGAGTGAGACAGACCTTTCCTGCAGTCCTTCTAAGTTGCCTTGGGCTGCAAGTGTCCTTTTGTGAGTTCTTCTGCTCCAAAATTCATTTTTGAGACATTACTTAAAGTTGTTTGGAGAGGAATTTGGGAGAACTCAGGAAAGTTCCTGCCTTTTCTCCACTTCTGTCACTCCTCTCTCTCTCTCTCTCTCTGTTTTTCTCTCTCTGTCTCTTAAAAAAAACATTTTTTGTTATAAGGGATGGCTTTCTGGGTGGGGGAGGGATACTTAGGAAAGTTCGTGCAGTATTAAAACAGGAAGTAAAATTTATTTAAATAAAAAGAAATACATGAAAAAATGAGTTAATAAAGTACAAGAGTTAGGAGGTGACATTGCTATCTGTGTGTTCCACTGGTATTCATGCAATGTCAAGAGAATGTTTGGAGGAATGACCTTGTGTGTGAGTCACTTAACCTCTTCGGACCTCTATTTTCTTCCCTTAAAAGAGTGAAGGTTTTAGACTAGGTAACCTCTGAGGTTCCATATCTATGATCTTATTTTTTTGTGAAGACACTCAGGGTATTTGAGGGTTCTCTTTTGATAGAAGGTCACAGATAAAATTTGCCAAACACAGGCTTCAGCTTGCATCCTTGGTACATAATGATGAGATCGCCAATCCATTGGAATATTTGAGAATTATAAAGTGAAATTGTATTCATCAAAAGAATGTCATATGTCTCAAGATTGTGATATATGTTCATCAATCTCACTTTGTTGTTTTAGGCCCCAAGAGAGGGCAAAATACTGTCAACTATAAGCATTGGCCTTTTTTTATAATATCAACCTAATCTATATTTGCAATGAAGACTGCTTCTTAATCATTCGTCGTCTGGTTTTCCAACGTGTGAATTATATAAGCTCTTTGCTTCACCTCTTCCTTTATCTGCCTTTGACTCTCTCTTCTCATTCTCATTTGAAATGTTAATTAGTCAGGACACTAAAGAGTAAAGTCAGAAGTTTAGGCTACTGCTAAAAACGAATTTAGGGATTTCTATGGGCTGTATTTATTTACATGGCTTACTTTACATAAGTATGAGTTCATTTTACACACACACACACACACACACACACACCCCCCTTGGTTTTTGGAGAGAAAGAAATAACAGTTTCTTTTCCTAAATTATTCAGATTTAAAGCATCCCACTAATCTAGTATTAATATCTGTTGGTAGGAAAGTATTTTAATCAGTAAATATTCATAATCTCATAATTGTTCTGCCTTTTATTATTACAGAAAAAAAAGAAAAATCTAGCAAGCCTAAAGATCCACCTCCTTTTGAAGGAATGGAGGTAAGACTACACTTTAATCTAATAGGATGTTGATTTTAAAGTATTGTAGCTAAATAACTGCTTTTTATTTTTCTTTAAATAATGACAATAATCAAATTAGTGAAGTGTGGAATTTTTTTTTATGAGACTGAAAAAGAACTTGTCTACAATTACTGCCAGGAAAAAAAAAAGAATACCAGCTTCTTAAACTGATAAAGAGGAATAATGCTGACTGTGATGTATTGTGCCATGATTTCTTGTAATAAGATGAGGAAAGTTTCTCTTTATAATAAAATTATATTATTGAATGGTCTTTTTAGTCTGTTGCAGTTCCTCCAAATTATTCAGTGCAGTATTTAAGATATTTTACATTTGGAGTAACCCTAATTCCAATTTTTAGAGCATGTGCTTCCCTTTATATTTTATGCCCCAATCCTAAGTGTCTAGTTCTTTCTGCAACAAAAAGAGGTCCATTACAAGTCCATTAGAAATGTGTTATTGTAAAGAAGTATTAATTTCAGCCTTGTGCCAAAAAATAAACTCCCTTTGGTTACACGTTAGGTGTAATTTTTTTTTTCACTTTAGTATTTCCTGCATTTCTCTTCATTTATTTCAGATTGATGAAGTGGCTAATATTAATGATATGGATGAGTACATTGAATTGTTGTATGAAGATATTCCTGACAAGGTGCGCGGTTCTGCTTTGATCCTGCAGCTTGCTCGGAATCCTGATAATTTGGAAGAACTACTGCTTAATGGTAATTTACATATATCTTCATTTTAAGAAAAACAAAAAACCTCACGGTCACAAAACTCAATTTTTTGATTATCCATGATAATAGCTGGATCAGTTTCATGAATAATCCAGAAAGCACTCATCATTAGCATTTGAAAACGTAATTTTTCATCTAACTTATTTTCTGGGTGATAATCTTATTTAGGTTAATATTAAAATATGTCTTTGAATATGTGCTGTTTGAGAGGAATATTCCAATCCCAGGAGGGCATTTGATGGCAGATAATGACAGTGGATTGATTTTTAAAATTCTGTGTGTATTCCATAAAACATCTAAGTCACACAGAAAAATACGAGTTGACTTTAATGTTATCTTTCCTCTTCTTGAAAACTCCTTTTCTTACTAAGGTTTTAGTCATACAGAGAATTTTAATCTGGATAGAATTTTAATCATTTCTCAGTAAGAGAAAAATGAAGCTAGCTTGTTTATTATATTCATAAATAATCTGATTTCCAGATTCTTGTTTTCCTTTCACCAGAAGTGCTTGATAGTTGAACTTAATTCAAGTCTGTGTTCATTTTAGGGCCTGTTATGTACAAGGCATTTTTTAAGTATTAGTTATGACAAAAGGTAAATCGCTCATGATTTTATTATTAATTTTTCCATTTAATAGTTACTCTAAAATACTATGAGAGTAGCCAAGTTTTTTTTACAGTTGCTGTTACTGTGCACGATAATCACTCAGTTCTTGCTTTACTTTGCATCTGTTCATATAGATCTTGCCATGTTTTTCTAAAACCATCCCCCTTGTCATTTCTTATAGCACAATGGTATTCCATCACAATTACATGCCACCACTTGTTCAACCATTCCCCAGTTGATGATCATCAGCTTGATTTCCAGTTCTTTGCCACCACAAATAGATATTTTTGTACTTATAGATCCTTTTCTATTTTCTTTGATCTCTTTAGGATACAGACCTAGTGGTGGTATTACTGGGTCAAAGTATATGCATAATTTTATAGCCCTTTGCTCGTAGTTCCAAATTATTCTCCAGAATGGTCAGACCAATTCCATACTCCACCAGCAGTTTATTAGTGTACCTGTTTTTCCCTCATACTCTCTAGCATTTGTCATTTTTTAATAGGTGTGAGGTAGTACCTCAGAGATTTAAAATTTGATTTAGAGCATATTTTCATATAACTCTAGATAGCTTCAATTTCTTCTTCTAAAAACTGCCTGTTTATATCCTTTGACCATTTATCAATTGGGGTTTGATTTTTTTCAGTGTGGATCTCAGTGATACAAATCGAAACCCATCCATGCTTACCAGTCTTATGTGATTATTATCCATTTTCACCAAAGGGGTTTCCATTCAGTGTACTTTCTTCACATTTTCTTGGCTTTGCATAAATACCAGTGGAAAATGAGCTATCCATCAGTTATCCCTCTCTTTCTATATGACTGATCCATTTTTTTCTATTTATTTATTTCTCAAGTGCTGTCTTTTGTACCAGTTTTCCTAGTTCCTTTTTGTAATGTGCTATAGCATACACACATTGAAGTCCCTTTGACCTGATCTTTGGGTGATATTCAACTTTAGTTCTTCAAAGACTGTAATATTCCATGACTCACAGTAATATGTTATCTTTGAAAGAATG
The DNA here is from genome assembly GCA_028627135.1 of Pseudochirops cupreus. NCBI lineage: Eukaryota > Metazoa > Chordata > Mammalia > Diprotodontia > Pseudocheiridae > Pseudochirops > Pseudochirops cupreus. The sequence continues at coordinate 51,994,402 of CM053584.1, read as the reverse complement.
TGGGCATTTGAAGGTTTAGCCTTTATTTCAAAGAGAAGTTTGAGGATCATTTAAGGAATTTGGCAATTTCCCAAGGCAAACCAGTCCACTCTTCTCTTGTTCACTTATAGGCTAACTAAGCTCACTGTCCATTTGTAGTATGTGTCCAAGGTACTCATACTAATGGGTAAACTATGTAGGTTGTCTATCCATTTATATATCATAGTCTTGAGAGTAAATGATTTGTCATCACCTTGGTTTTTCTTGTGTCAATGACAGTAAGACTAAACTCTTTAAAATGATTATGGATCTCACTTAGGAGGCTTCTCAGTCTTGATAAAATCGGCACAATTTCATCTGAAAATAAGAACAACTAGAGGACTTTGCCATATACGGAGAATTCCTCTTTGAGTTGGTCCCTACATTGAACCTCTTCCTCACTTCAGTATTTTAATAGTTATGGCTCTTGTAACATCTTTTCATGAGTCTTATGTTATTTGGACATATGCATGGGATATGTGTTGAAAGAGAGCATTTAAGCTACCATTTTACTCAGTTAAATGCTAAATGTGTAATTGATAAGCACAGTAGGATTTTATATATTATCTTTCTTTCACTCTTTATACTTTGTCAAGCTTCAACCTTGAATTATTCCCTCTGTCTGCTTCTCCTATTACTCATGTTGAACATGAAGGAAAAAAATATGCTGCTAGAGTCCACTATAGATTTAAACTAGCTAATCTCAACTGGGCCCTTCCCAGTTCTCCATATCACTTAACATAGCACTTGTTTCAAGCCTGTTTCCCCCAAGCTACTGACATCACTTATTTTCTTCTGCCTACACACATACCCATGTTTGTCCCCATTTTTTAAAAATGCTCAATAGATCCTAGCATCCTCCCTAGTCATCATTTTATATATGTCCTTCCCTTCTCATCCAAGCTCCATAAAAATTTATCTGTACTTCCTCTATTTTCACTCTGTTCTAAACCACGTGCAGTCAGGCTTCAGACCTCATCATTCAGACAAAACTTTTCTCCCCAAAGTTACTAGTGCTCTCTCAATTGGTAAGACTAATGCCCTTTTCTCAGTCTTCATTCTTTTTGACGTTTACAGCATTGGACGCTATTGACCCATTTCTCCTTCTAGATAGTCTCTCCTTTCTGGGTTTTTGTGACAATTGTGGTTTTCCTCTTCCCTATATGTCTACTCCATCTTAGTCTCCTTTGCTGGATCTGCTTCTGTATCGTGTTCACTAATTGTGGGTGTCTTTCAAGGCTCTGTGCTGGACCCTCTTCTCTTTTCTCCCTCACTTGGTGATCTTATTAGCTCCCTTGATTTCACTTATCTTCATTCAAATCTGCTTATCCAGCTGCAGTCTCTCTCTTGACTTGCAGTCCCACATCATCTACCAGTTGCCTATTGGACATTTTCAGCTGGACATACTATAGACATTTCAAACTCAGCATTTCCAAAAGACTATTTATCTTTCTTCACAAATTCTTCCCTCCTCCAAACTATTACTGTCAAGGATACCACCATTCTTCTGGCCATCCAGGTTCACAAGCTCAGAATTAACCTTGCCTCCTTACTGTTGCACACGCTACATATCCAAATCTTATAATTTCTTTCTCTATAATGTCTCTTGTCCCTTCATCTCTAGCCATACAGCCACCAATATTAGATCAGGCACTCATCACCTTACATCAGGATTATTACAATAGGTAGTTGGTGAGTCTGCCTGCTTCGAGTCTTTCCTCATGTTAATCCACCCTCCATTCTGCCACCAAAATGATTTTTCCTAAAGCACAAGTCTGACCAAGTCACCTCTCTATTTAATAAACTCCATTAACTCTCTATTGCCTGTAGGATAAAATACTACCTCTAGTGTTCAGAGCCCTTCATAATCTAACCCACTACTACCTTTCCAGTCTTCTTACACCTTACACTCTACCGTGGTCTACTTTTTAGTCCAGTAACACTGTCCTCCTATCTGTTCCATAAACAAAATACTCCAGCTCTCTATGCTGAGCATTTTCTCTGTCTTCCCCTATGCCTGGAATATGCCCCCTTATCATCTTTGCCTTCTGATTTTGCCGGCTTCCTTTAAGTCCCAACTAAAATCCTCACTTCTATAGGAAACCTTTCCTAACCCCTATTATTCCTACTGCTTTCCCTCTGTTAATTATTTCCTATTAATCTGGAATATAGCTTGTTTGTATGTTATTGTTTCTCCCAGTAGAACATGAGCTCCTGAAGGGCAAGAGCTATCTGATTGAAGGATACACAAACACACAGTTGTGTATAGAAATATATATTTACCCAGCAGTAAAGTCAAAGGGAAAGGAGCTAAGGGAAAGAGAAGAGGAAGGATAGATTGAGGAAGGCAGCAGTCAGGAGCAAAACAGACCCTTAAATAGAGGACGGGGGTGGGAGGGGAGGGGAAAAGAAAGGAAAATATAAGAGAAGGGGATGTAGGGAAATAATAGTAGAACTTGAATGGATGAACTTACCCATAAAACAGAAGATAATAGAATAAATTAGAAATAAAATTCAATAATATATTGTTTATAAGAAAGACACTTGAAACAGATACAAAGAGACTTAAAATAATGGGCTGGAGCAAAATTTGTTATGCTTCAGCTGAAGTAAAAAAAGGAAGGGGTAGTAATCATCTCAGGCAAACCAAAAGCAAACATAGACCTAATAGAGATAAACAAGACTACATTTTGCTAAAAGATACCATAGACAATGAATTAATATCAGTACTAAACATATATGCACCAAATGACATAGTATCTAAACTCTTAAAGGAAAAATTAATGAATTATAGGAGGAAATAGACAGTAAAACTCTTAATATTGAGGGTTCTCAATTTACTCCTCCCAGACCTAGATAAATCTAACCTTAAAATAAATTATAAAAGAAGTTAAGGAGATTAATAGAATTTTTAAAAGTTAAATATGATAGATTTATGAGGAATATTGATTGAAAGGAGTATATATTTCTCAGCTATTTTTTAGCAGTGCATAAAACCTTTACAAAAATTGACCATGTATTAGGTCATAAAAACCACAGCATCCATCAGGAAGAGATAGAGAAATTTCAGTTAAAGCAACTACTGACAATATAAAATACATGGGTCTACCATTCAAAACACAACACACAGGTACTATATGAATGCAATTGCAAAACAATCATTATACAAATAAAGCTTGTTCAGTTTGTCTCTTAAGGGTGAAACTAAGGACAAAAAGAGGAAGCTGTAAAAACACAGATTTAAGTTTAATATAAAGAAAATTTAACAAAGAATTTAAGGTGTCCAAAGGTAGAATGAACTGCCTTGATTGAGTGGGGAGATCCCTTTTACCACAGAAACTCAGTTTCAAAAATGGGAAGAGAGTTATAAGCTACACACCACAGACAGTGAACTGAACTTCCATTTTGGGAAAATTCTATAACATATAAATAAAGGGATTTCTTAATTCACATTTACATTCTTAATGTATTTTTTGAAGTTTTATATTTTATAAATTTTAATTTATTGAACATATTTTCTATGGTTAAAAACAAAGACTGCTTTCTATCCCAATTCTAACATATTAGCCTGATTTTAATAGGTGAAAGTCTTACATTGTCCTAGAGATGAAGTAGGTACTTATTCTTTGAAAATTCTTTTCGTCAGAAACTGCCCTTGGTGCATTAGCCAGAGTGCTGAGAGAAGACTGGAAGCAAAGTGTAGAACTGGCTACTAACATAATATATATTTTCTTCTGCTTTTCCAGGTAAGTTCAAGAATTATGAAACTAATGTAAATGCCTCTCCTATTTTCCAGTTTTGTTTTGTTTTTTAACATTCAAACATAGCATGTTTTACAAAATAAACAATAAATGTTCATTTAGTAAGCAGAAAAATATTGGAAGTTATATTCTGTGTAATAATTAAAGTGGCTTTCAAACATTGTGACATAAGTCTTGCTAAGTAGCTTTCTGAAAATTCTCTTTAAGGATAACTTAGTGAATGGCTACTAGAGTCACAATTAATAAAAATATGTTCTGAGTCATTCTATTTTTTGCTTTAAATTTGAATAATTTTTAAGAACTTAAAGAATGCCAACTCTGAGAACAATAAATTCTTAACAGATTTCAAATCTTCAGTGTGTGATTTGTATATATTCATTTTAAAAATTTTATCTCATAGTATGATGTGTATTAATTTATTTTACTTTGTGCCTAAAACGTGTTGCCCAAAGCTTGAATTGTACCTATTTCTCTAAATATATACATCTTTCCTTTAAATGTAGTTTTTCTCAATTTCATGGGTTAATCACTCACTATAAAATCGGAGCTCTGTGTATGAATATAATTGATCATGAGTTGAAGAGACATGAACTGTGGCAAGAGGAACTTTCTAAAAAGAAGAAAGCTGATATCCTTTCAGAATGAGACTATAGTCTGAAGACTATAGCTTTTAGCAGTAGATTCATTGAATTTTTTTTTATCTAGTCATATCAGTGATACAGCATTAACAAAGTACTTTTACTCAAAGAAGATAAAAGTGAAAATATCAGACTAAATAGTTATATTAAAAAGTTTTTTGTTGTGTCAAATTGAAATTGGTTTCCCTATAACTTAAAACCCTTGATTCTGGAACAACATACAACAAAGCTTCCAGCTACATTCTAGCCATGCAAGTATTTTAAAATAGCTTTCTTCATGACAAGGAACTGAATGAATGAATCCTCAGTTTCCTCAGTGTCCCTTCATGACAATGTCTTGATCTGTGTCACCCTCACCTGAATGCTCTCTAGTTAGCCATTGCGCTCTCTTAAAGCATGGCTGCTAGAATTAGATAAGATACTTGCTAACCAAATAGAGAATATAGATAGCCTGTTGTGTTCAAAGATTTTGTATGTGGGTTGGTAGGAACCTGAAATGCATTTTCTCATAGAAGCAATGTTATGTATAATGACTACATAGTGTACCTGAAGTATTTTACTATAGAACCAAACCACTTTTATGACATTTTTTCCAATGGAAAATTCCTTTAGAGTTCTAATTTAGGATGCCAAAAACACTTCAACTTCATTCCTCCAATGAGACTATGGACCTGCTCTTTCACCCATGAGGTAGTAGTACCGTTGGTAAAAAAAAAAAACATTTATTAAATACTTACTATGTGCCTAGTACTATCCTGCATGCTAGGAATACAAAGAATAGTTTAAGGAGCTCATGTTCTTATGGGAGACACTTTCAAGGAGCTCATGTTCTTATGGGAGACACAGCATGCAGGCAATAATGTACATACAATATTTTTACAGAGTAGATGAAAGATAGTCTCAGAAGGAAGGCCTTATAAGATAGGGGATATTGGGAATGCTGGGAAAGATCTCCTGCAGAAAGTAGAATTTGAGCTGAGTTCTGAAAGAAGTCAGAGAAGACAGTAGAAAAAGATGAAAAGGGAGAGCATTCCAGGCATAAGGGACAGCCATTAAAAAGGAATGGAGATGGGATGTCATGTGTGAGGAATAGCAAATAATGCACATGTTGCTGGATCCTAAAATATGTTTATTTATGTTTATTGATTATGGAATGAAAAGGTTATTTCTCTCCAGACTATACTCAGGACTTCTACTGTGCCCCAGCTCTTCTCTTCCTGAACCTTTACTTCAGCCCTTGAATTCATAGAGTGGAATTGCCTTCTTTCTCTGACTGATGGCTCCTCCCAGAACCTCCATTTATGGAAGAGTACCCTGGCTGAATATGTCTCAGTCCTCATTGGGTTGCATACGGAACTCCCTCTACCGTGCCTCTTGGCAGATTACTTTCCCCCCACCTTCTCCCACCTCTTGACACAAACACACATGTGCGTGCATGCACACACACACGCACAAACTTTTCAGCTTCTGTTTATACTTTGTGTTCCTCCATTAGAATGTAAGCTCTTTGAGATCAGGGATTGTTGGTTTTTTTCCTACTTAAATTTGTATTCCCAGCTTTTAGTACATTAGTTGGCACACTTAATGTGTGCTAGTTGATGCTAGTTGACCAACTGATTGACTGTACTATTGGAAAATCACTGTGGTAGCAGAGCAGAGGATGGATTAGAGTGGGGAGAGACTTGAGTTAGAAGCCTGTTGTAATAGTCCACTTATGAAATGATGAGCATCTACACCTCTGTGTGACTGTGTGAGTCAAGAGAAGGGGACATATGTGAGAAATGCTATAAAAGTAAATATAGAGTTGAATACAAGACTAATCAAGACTGACACCAAGTTTGAGATCAACTGGGAATGTTGTAATATGCTCAGTAGTAATAGGGAAGTATGGAAGAAGCAGATATTTGATCGGAAAAATGATGAGTTTTGTTTTGAATGCATTGAGTTTGAAATGCCTATGGTTCATACAGATGTAGATGTCCAAGAATTCCTCACTGGCAATAGCTCTCATAGCCCAGTAGCTATGGAAAATAAATAGGAAGTGAGGGTAGAGGTTTGGGGGGTTGAGGTTAAATAGCATGGCTTCCCATCACTATCAGCCATGGGTGAAACTTCTTGGTCCCATTTCTTGATAATATGCCAAAATCCCTTTTTATTTCTTCTGTAAGCCTCAAGAATTTATTTGCCTATTTACTTTTTCATGGTCATCAACTGTTGTTTCTGAGGATTTCTTACCATTATGACCAATAAAATATTGTCTCATATATTCTATTCTATTTTCTTGAACCTGATCCAAACACATTGCCCAATGGGAACAGGCAGAGATGTTTTTGTATGACTACAATGTGCCAGTGATAGTGTACTTTATGTTCAGAAGACCTTTTCAACCCATGACTTTTCCAACCCTAAAATACACTCAGTTCTACGTATTCTAAAAGTGGTGTCAAAATTGGTCCATTTCACAAAGCATTAGGCCTGGACCTCTGGTATTGAAAGTTGGATCATATTTAAATCAGAAGTTGTAATAAACTTGGAGAGCTGTGGTAAACATTCCTGTCTGTAGTGCAGTATTTAACCAATCCTGTTATAAGTTGTGTTGTCTCTAGTTATTACTTGATTTTATGTTAAGTGAGCTTTTGGCTACTCTGTAGCTTTTTAATGATACATTTTAATTGAAGGTGCAATTAATAAGCACCTACATGCATTGTGTAAGGTGTTGAGGCAGTAAAGACAGAAATGAAACAATCCCTGCCCATAAGGGACTCACATTCCACAGTTATGTTTGCCCAAAATTAGTGAATAAAGTTCTGTGTGATTGAGCATAGGAATATGTGATTGAATATGGCAGTTTTGAATACTTTTTCTGATAGCATTTTCAATAGGTTTTCTCTGCTTTTATGAATATAATATGATCCTTAACTTGATATTTTTACTTGAAGAAGACCCTGAAAACCAAACTATGAAAAAAGATTATGAAAAAACCTATAAGAAGTACCAAGGTTTGGTGGTAAAGCAGGAGCAGCTCTTACGAGGTACAGATTCCCAATCTATGAAAAGAAAAAGTACTTAACATTATAGATGTATTCATTTGTCCTGGTTTTCATTGTCTTACAAAAGCCAGATCCAAAATTAATAGAAAATGTTATAAATTTCAATATATTATAAGCCTTCTCATTGCTTACCCTTACCTCAGGTTTATTTTCAATTAGTTGGTTGTTTGAGCAGTCATCCCATTCTCCTTCTATGCCTCAGTTACCCCCATTGGCTTTTCATCAATATAGCACTCGAAATATTAAAATATATACATACTTAGAGTTCAGATATCTCAAACATAACTTTTCAGAGATGTTTTTCCTAATATTAAAACACCTTTCATATAATTTCCAACTTAAAAAGTAACTTTTCCATATTGCAAAAACACGGATAGATAGATAGACAGACAGACAGACAGACAGATAGATCCGAGCATTTCTTTGGTTTAAGAGATGTGCTTTCATGTATGTGAAGTATAAAATAAACAGAACCTGGAACTTAGAACTTCTACATCCTTGTTAAAGATTAAAAATCTGAAGATGGTTATTAGCAGGAATGAACTGATATTTTTTTGATGGATGCCTGGCTCCATATTGTAGAGAGTCATTGGTTCGCCTCCTAAGTATTTATTCGATCAGCACACTGAAATCTGACAGTTTTCGTTCCTATGTTATGGTTGTTGTTTAGTTATTTTCATTCATGTCCAAGTCTTAGTAACCCCATTTGGGCTTTTCTTAGCAAAGATACTGGAGTGGTTTTTCATTTCCTTCTCTAGCTCATTTTACAGATGAGGAAATGGAGGAAAATAGGATTAGGTGACTTGTCCAGAGTCACATAGCTAGTAACTGTATGAGGCTAGATTTGTATTCAAGTCTTCCTGACTCCAGACTTGGTGCTTTATCCACTGTGCCACCTAGCTACCTTTTAAATAAGGTAATTTGTTATAGTCACCTAACATTTATATAGTCATTTATATAGACATATAACAAAATTTATACCTCTGAGCATTAACATTTTCATTAAAGTAGTTTTCTTAACATATTAATAGTTGAATAATTTGTCCTAACCATTCAAGAAGCACCTTGATTATATTTTTTTTTAAGTTGAGCTTTAAATAGAATTTTTTAAAATGAGGTGGTCATGAGAGAACAATAAATTATCTTAGCTTTAAAAGATCTGTTTATTAATTTCTAATGTTTTCATATCACAGTTTAACAGACCTAAATTGAATTTTTAACTTTTATCTTGTTATATTGTTCATCATATATTTAAAATGATATATTGAAAATTATGATGAAATAGCCAGTTTTCAATTCTTATACTTCAGGCCTTCAATAAACATTTACTGATTTATTGTAGCAATTTGAGTGAGAGAAAAAAAGATTTTTTTTTCACAAAATTTGGTTCAAAATAAGGAGACATTTTTCATTGGAACTAACTTCATAATAGCAGCCTTAATGTAATAAAGCACATGATAAATAACTTGCCTCGGTTTCTCAGATCTCTGACAATTACTATTTTCACATCTGCATATTTGACAATTTTTTCGTGTGATTTATCTACCCTTAATTATGAGCTCATAAAAATGGTTGAAAATAATGCTCATCTCTTATGACTTTGGTTTATAGGAAAGAATTATTATGTTTTGAAAAACTCTTGTCAATCCAATGACTCTTACCAGTTAACTTTATTTTTCTAGTTGCTCTTTATTTGCTTTTGAACCTTGCTGAGGATACTCGGACTGAGCTGAAAATGAGGAACAAGAACATAGTTCATATGCTAGTGAAGGCACTTGATCGAGATAATTTTGAACTCCTAATTCTGGTGGTGTCCTTCCTAAAGAAGCTTAGCATTTTTATGGAAAACAAAAATGATATGGTAAGTTGTGAACCTACTTCCTAAACTGTTCTGTGTTGGAAGTTTATTAAAAAACCTGTAGTACCATGAGAGCAAAATCATTTATCTAAATTTTTGTTCTCTTACTATAGTCATGTCTTATTTATCTGATATCATCAGGGAAAGAGGTATTCAGGAGTAGAGTCTTCCAGATAAGTCAAGATTTCTAGATAAGCAAGATAAATTTTATAGAGCACTGAAGAAAAAAGCATAATTTCCCCATAGTAGACTTGTTCTGTTGAAAATTGAGTCTCAGTCAATTTAAGAATTATGAACAATAGCTGACATATGGCTACTTATTAAGTACCCAATTATGATTCCATAAGTTTTTCTTCCAATTTAGCTCACTTTATTATAAATCAATTCATCCTACTCCAGATTTTCTGAAATCTTTTTCATCATTTCTTGTCATGCAATAATATTCTATTACCACAATTCAGTCAGTCAATCCCCAATTGAAATTCACTTCCTTAGATTCTTGTTATTTATTTGTTTTCTTTTTAAATCCCTCTTCAGAATAGTGAAATGTGTCTTTTGGGGGGCTATTCCTTCACCTCTAGTATTCTCCCTTTTAATTTCCTTCTCCCCATCACTACTTGATTCCCTGTTGGGTTTGATGTATTTTTATACCAAACTTTATATATGTATGTTCAATCCTCCTTTGTTCATTTTAGGTAAGAGTACAGTTCATCTGATGCTGGCGTCTGCCACTCCTTGCTTCATGTTTGTAATACTTTTCCTCCCGCTCAACCGAATTGTGATAAATAGCCAGTTCTCTCCCCTTCCTCTTTTCTGTAATAGTGGTTTCCTTTTGCTTTTCCTTCTCTTTGCCCTCTTAAAACCCTCAGAATAGAACTAATCCACTACTTTTAAAAACTATTTTATTTTTATGTGAATTTGTAATCTGTCCCTCTCACTTCTTTCTCCCAATTAATTTAATTAAAAGAAAGAAACCCTCATTTCAAATATTCATAGTCCGGCAAATCAAATTTCTACATTGTCCACATCCAAAAATATATGTCTTATGGCATTTTAAGTTGTTCACTTCTCTGGCAGGAACTGAGTGGCTTGTTTTGTTCATCTTCAGTCTTTTGGACTTGTGTTTTTTCATTGCATTTCATCTTCTACTCTTTCAAAGCTGTTTTTATTTATAGTATTGCTGTGAAATAAATTGCCAAGTCAAATAGCATTTATGGTGCTTCCTGTGTGCCAGACTCTGTTCTGCTTACTTTGCTATTGTCGTGGACATCTTCCTAGTTTTGAAATTGTCTATTTCATCATTTCTTCTGACAGTATCCTGTTATATTCATTTAGGCATTCTCCATTGGGATAACCCCTGCCACTTTCTGTTCAGTTTTTGGCTACTAGGAAAATAGTTGTTATAAATAGTTTTGTACACGTAGATCCATTTCTCTTCTTTTTTTCATCTCTTTGGAGTGGGGTGGGGTATAACCCTAAAAGTGGTAGAGATGGATCAGTGAGCATGCTCAGTTTGCAAATGTACCACTTTGGGGACACAGTACTGAATTGCTTTACAGAACAAGTCACCTCCACCAACAGTGCATTAGTGTGCCTCTTTTCTCACAGGTCTTCTAGTATTTTTCCTCTTACAGCTTTACCATTCTGTTTAGAATAAGTTGAAACCTCAAAGTTACTTTTATTTGCCTTTTTCTAATTATTAGCAATTTAGTGCTTGTTTTTCATATATTTGTTGATAGTTTAGATTATATCTGCTTTAAATACTGATGTTTTTCTATGGGGGAATGGATTAATTTTAAAAATTTGAATTGGTTTGTTATATCTCTTAGATATGAGTCCTTTATAAGAAAAGCGTGATATAAGATTTGTTCTCAGTTAAATGTTTCTAAAACATTTAAATAAAATTCATTTCATCTTCTGTGACAATCTCTATCACTTGTCTAGCCTCTGTCCACAGAGGTGAAGGGTAATACCTCGATATGACCTTTTATATCCGGGTTATCTGTACATTTGGAACTTTGCTTGATATATGGTACGAGGTATTAATCTAAACTTAATTTGTGTCCAGGAGTTGTTTTTTCAGTTTTTACAAGTACTTTTTGTCAAAGAATGAGTCCTTTCAGTAAGTGGGGGTCTTTAGTCTATTGAACACTGTTCTGCCGGTTTTATTTGCTTCTGTGTGCAGGGTGTGTAATCTGTTCTCCTGATAGAACTAGTTTTTAACCACTACCAATCATTTTAACAGTTACTGCTTTTTAGTGTCATTTTAATATTTGGTGCTGATGGATCTTCCTTCCCTCTTTTTTTCACTATTATTCTTCAGGTGGTGACTTTTTGTTTTCATTTCATTTTTATTTTTCATTTATGTTTCCATTATTATTTTCCTAGGGCTTTACAGTAGTCCTTTGAAAGTTTAATACAACACTAAATAAATTAATTAATTTAGATAGTATTGCCTTTTTATTATAAATCAACTTGTGAGCAGGTTTTTTTTTTCCCCAATCATGTAGGTATATATTTCTTTAAATAATGTTTTATTATTAGATTCATAGGATTCTTGGGTATAGCTTGTTAAATATACACTCAAATATTTTGTAGTTATTTGGAGTGGAGTTTCTCTTTCTGTTTCTTCTGGCTTAGTTTTCTTGGTAACATACAAAAAAAGTAATTATTTAAATGAACTTATTTTACATTTTGCAACTTTCCTGATATTATTGTTTCATTTAATTTTTTGGTTGACTCTATGATTTTCTAGAGAAATCATTTTATCTGCAAAAAGTGATCATTTTTTTCTTTTCTTTTATTATTTAGATTTTTCATGTCTTATTTCTAGAGCTAGTATTCTATATGTAACATTGTAGTGGTGATAATGGGTATCCTTCTTTTATTCCTGATCTTAGTCTTTTTACTATTATATATAATGTTCTTAGATTTAAATAGATATTATTTACTATGTTAAGGAAAGGTTCATTTATTCCTGTGCTTTCTAGAATTTTTTTTTAAGGTATTTATTTCATTTTATTTACATTGGTTTGTAGGTTCTACATTTGTATTTTATTTTATTTTATTTTTTATATGAGATTCTTTATTAAATTTTTTTGAGTTACATCTTTTCTCCCCGTCTTTCCCCCGCCC
>CM053584.1:51950534-51981442 GCA_028627135.1 Pseudochirops cupreus | reverse complement strand
GGCTTGGCTCCCAGAGCTCTGAGATGAACCCTTCTCATCACGCCTGCTGGGCTGCCCCAGTGGGAGATGTATTTTTCTGTACTTTTGTGGGTTCTGGAGCTGTAAAATTTGTTTAGAGTCATATTTCATAGGTATTTGAGATGGTTATGGTGGGAGATGCAGAATTCTCCTGCTTCTACCCTGCCATCTTGACTCTGCCCCCGATTCATTATTTCACTAACTGCATTTCCTTATAAATGTTTTAAATTTGTATTACAAATGGAGCTCAGCAGCAAGCTAGCAAACACTAAGGAACTGTAGAAACTGATGGCTCTAGAAGTGAGCTAGTATGATACAGGAGTGTAATTTGTAAGAGGTGTGGCAGCAACAGGATGGATGGCAAGAAGGCTCAAGTAGATGATTTAACAAGATAGGAAGGATGGCCATATGGTCTGCTCTGGGGCTTTGACTTGGCCTGACATAATGTTGATAATACCAATAACAATAACCAGCCCTTCCAAACCCAGCTCATTGTTCATGCAGTTCAATGCTGAGATGGGACTGGCAGAATAAGGGAATATCTGATAGCACATTCAGGGAACTGAACCTGCTCTCTCTCCCCGACTCCTAACCTGGAAAGGCCCTAAGCTTTCATCCAACTAGGAATTAGATTACCTGTTGTGGTGTTGTCTCCTTCCAATTAACTGGTCTTATTTGATTAATTGTTTTTAACGTGTAAAAGTCTGTCCCTGTGTTTGGGGTCCAGGCCTTAGCTGAGGAGGTCTGGTCCTAGTTTATTGGAAATAAATCGATATATTAAGAAGATTGAACCTTTGTTTCCTCGGTCATTTTGTCTTTCACCAGCCACTGTCTATCTGTCTACTCATACTAAATTATGCAAGATTCTGCAATGAATCTTATAATAGTCTATGAATCTTCCCCACTATATTGTGATTTCTCTGAAAATTAATGAAAATTTCTGAAAGTTAATATGTACAACCAAGCATCATAGAATTTTTTTAAGCTAAGTTTTATAAGAAAAGGCCTATTATTGTGGTGTTAAAATTGCTCAATAGATTCTTTCAGGGAATATGCTATTTTCTAGACCAAGCATGGATTTTATAAAACATAAACTTTATCATTATACGATGTGTCAGTTTTATGTAGGAATTAATTTTTTTTTATGAGGTGGCCATTTAACAAAGGACATCTTTCACTGGGGCACATATGCTCATATGCTACTACCCCAAAGCATCCCACAGTTTATAAAGTATTCAAGATGGAGTCCCCAAAAGGTACAAATATTGATATACTTCCTTGTTATATTAAGCCCTAAAAAGGCTGAGGGGAACCTAGTCAGTCAAGATACTTTTGAAACTCTGTCAACGTACTCTCTGGTGGCCAAAGGGAGATATTATGACAAAGAATTTCCTTAGCATCTTACATCCTTGGTTACACTGACACAAGGACACATTCTAAAATACATATAAAGGTCAAGTGACTTAATAACGTTCAATAAAATACTCTTTTGGATTCATATTTTTTCTTGAATGAGCCAAAAAATCAATAAATGAGCTGAGAAAGTTAACTAGGAATTGTAAAAATGTACTGGAAGAATTATGCTTAATAGTTCATGTAAGGCTTCTAGATATACTCAAGTTAAGATTTCTAAATACAAATAAACTTAATTTTCATTTGCTTACAGTATTAGCCATGCTAATAAGGATATCCCATATAGGAAAATGCTATGAAGTCAAGAAAAACCAGACAATAAAGAAACATGTGCCAAAGCATACAATACTAGGATGCTGAAGTCTGATAATGGTTAACTTTTATTATGTCACAGTGACGACAAACACTGAACTGTAGGAAATGAAATTAGATGAATAGCTCATCTTTCTCTATATGCTTGGAATATTCTTCTATATACCTCAATTCTATCCTTCTCTCCACCCCTCCTCTACTCTGCCTGAAAACCTAACTATTCTTCAAGGTCCACATCAAATCCCGCCACCTCTATGAAGTTTTCTCTGATCCCTTCAGTCAGAATTGATTTCCTTTTCCTATGAACTCTCACTACACCTTGTTTGTACCTCTTCTATATTTCTAATATTATTTTGTACTATAGTTATTTGTGCATATCTTTCTTATCTTCTCCACTACATTATAAGCCCTTTGGGAACAAGGACTGTCTTACTAATCTTGCTATCTCTCTCATGATCTCCATTACAAAGCTTTTCAATTTCTTTACCTACATAAAAGCATTAATAATACGTACACTATCTACATCATAAGGCAGTTGTGAGAAAAGCTCTTTCTAAGCCTTATGTAAAGGTACTGTTGTTGATAAATACTTGTTAAATGAATGTCAGTGCTATGGCATAAAAGGAAAGAAATTTATAAACAATATTTTCAAGTGACCAATGAAAAACTTCGCACATTCCAAGAGAATTCTCTCTTCTCCTTTTTGACCCTGATAAATATTCAGTAACTAGGAAGACAATACAGTGGAAAGAACACTGAGTTAGTGGATATGAGTTCAAGTTGTGGCCCTTCCAGTAAGTAGCTATTTAAGGTTAGACAAATCACTTTCCCTCTCTTAGCATCTTTAGCTATAAAATTTGAGAATTAGACTGGCTGGCCTTTAGAGTACTTTGTAAGCAAGAAAAAAAGAACGTTGGACTTACCAGGAAACCTGGACTCAAATTCAAGCTTTAACATTTACTAGCTATATGACCTCTATGAATCTCTGTCTCTTCTGGGAAACAGAGATAAGAGTATTACATTACCTATTTCCCACTGTTATATAGAAACTGCTTTTTAAAACTTAAGGCATTATGTAAACGTGAGCTATTATTCTCACCAAATAAATTAATCTGAGGACAAATTAAGAAGAAAAGTAACAGAGAAATAAGGTCATGCTAGGCCTCAATATTTATGAAAAGAAGGAAGAATTATGTCTCTCCTTAAAGACAACACAGTGTGATTATGGAAGTAAAAAAACAAAACTCCTAATTAAAATATTTTCTTAGATAAAATATAATTTTTATTAATTATTTTTCCTACAGCAATGCAATGATCTAAGACTATTCCAAAAGACTCACGACGGAAAATACTATCCACATCCAGAGAAAGAAATATGGAGTCTGAATGCAGATCAAAGCATACGATTTTCTCTCTTTATTATTGTCTTTCTCATGGTTTTTCCCTTTGGTTCTAATTCTTTTTTACATCATGACTAATGTGGAAATATGTTTAATATGACTATACATATATAGCCTATATCAGATTGCATACCATCTTGGGGAGATGGGAGAGGAGGGATGGGAAAAATTTTAGAACTCAAAATCTTATAAAAGTGAATGTTGAAAACTAAAATTTTTTAAAAAAAGAATTACTTCTCCTAGTAGTTTCTAATTCAGAACTTCACACACAAACACAGACACAGACACAGACACAGACACAGACACAAACACAGACACAAACACAGACACACACACACACACACACACACACACACACACTCACTCACTCACTCACTCACACTCTGTTACTCTCATTCCCATCAGCAGGGGTCGCAGTGGACCAGCTATTTATTTCAGGAAATAAAGCATTAGCATATCTGTTAATAAAACAGGTTTGTTAAAATTTGAATTACTCATGATTTATTGTTCACTAATCAGAATGACATTTTTGTCTAAAAAACAACAAAAACAGATTTTTCTAGTAAGATCTAAGTAATAGGAAAATATTCATAAAACTGGGTAGCATTTCCAGCTAAAATAATGTCTCTTTTAAAAGTATGTTGAAAAGTTCTGCTGGACATACAGGAATAAAAAATCAAGACAAGAAGAGGGGCACTGTTTCTGAGAATGGCAACTCAGAACCACAGAATGTAAAACTTCAAAGGTAAAAAAGAAGCTATCACAGTCTAGCACATACCTAAACCAGAATTTCTGTACTATTTACAACAAGTAGCATATCTAGACTTTTCCCGAAAACCTCTAGTGAAGGGAAACCTACTCCTTCATGAGGCAGCCCATTTGACTTCTGGACAGCACTTATTATTGTTAGGAAGTTTTTCTTTACATAACTCCAAATTTAGATCTTTGCAATTTCCATCAGGGATCCTTAGTTCTGCCCCCTGTGTGACATGGAACAAAGATAATTCCACTTTCATGTGAGCATCCCTAAAACTCTTGAAGACAGCAGGTGATCTCCATTCTCAACCACCCTCCAGTCTTCTCTTCTTCAAATACTCCTCATTGCTTCACCTTATTTCCACTTAGCATGCACTTAAGGACTTCTATTGTTTTGCCATTCAGTTTCCTTATAGCCACTGACAAAAATTCTTACAAGTAAAAGGTAAAGGTTAGTTAGAAATACAGCGACTTAAATGAGCTGAGAAACCCGTCCTATGGTATTATGAGCTAAAGTAGTTGTCTATAACTTGCAGAGAAACATTAGTATGTGCAGGCTTTAGAGCTATAATCAATAGGAGAATACTGCTCTGTGGCTTTTATAGCAGCAAGGGGCTGAAATCTTAATTCTCAGGCCTTCCCTCTTTTCATTACTTCCTTTCTATTCTGTGTGTAGCTCGTTTGTACATGTTTGCTTACTGTCTCTTGCATTAGGTGGTAAGCTCCTTGAGGGTATGGATTGTCTTTTGCCCCTCTTTGCATCCCCAGCACTTAGCATAGTAACTGGCACATCAAAGTTATTTAATAAATGTTTATTCACTGATTGACTGAACTAAAAATTTGACTTTCCCCAAAGTGACAGAGCCGAAACTTTCCCTCCTAATTAATTCTGGGCCCAGTTTATCATCCAGCTATATATATCAGCTGCCCAAGGTCTAAATGTTGATGGGTTATTGAACTCAATGCGTTGTCCATCCAGCTACATGTCAAAATCTGGAAAATGTTTTTCATCCACTTTGATTTTCCAAGAATGCATGATTAAAACAATCACATTTAAATAATTATAAACGTCACCAAGAAGGGCTGTTAGTGTACCACGGTCCAACGTACTTAGTAAAATTAATATATTACCTGTGAATATGAGCTTTTGAAGACTCTTAGCATCAACAGGATTGTGCCCCCTTCTGTTTGAACTTCATATAGGGCATCCTCCTTAACACCAGCTAATATACCTTGCATAAACAACAATTTCCCACTGCTTTATACCTTATTTGATGTTAATAGCTCAGTGGCTTTCTAGTCCCTATACAACTAATGTCAAACTCAAATAGAAATGGATCCTTGTCTCAGCATATGGACTTGGAAAACTATAAATTAACATTATCTATGTTTTTATATTTTAATTTATTTTGTTAATTATTTCCCAATTATGTTATAGTTTGGCTCAGTCATACTAGGGAGTTTTGTGGTGGCCTGAGGGATTCTAGTTTGACACCTCTGCCATACACCACTCTGCTTCTCATACAAAAGACATAAAAAATAAACACAGGAAAATTCTGCTGGTAAAGCATTTACAACCGGGTGGAACTAGGAAAAGCCTCCAGTAGGAGGGGTCATTTAAACTAAAGTTTAGGAAAGCAAACTGGATATACAGATCTGAGAACTGTCTGTGGAGAGCTGATAAGTGAACTTATGAGAGTTGAGGAGTTCAGGAAGAGAACATAGAAAGACAAGAGGATCTAGGACATAGCCTCAAGGATACCACTACAGTTGGGGGATGAGATACTGCTGCTGGCCTAACAAAAGAATTGTCAAACAGAGAAAACAGTAGCATGCATATCCAGAGAAGAAAGAGAATTCAGTGAAAAAAGAGTAATCAACAGTTTTAAATGCTGCAGAGGGGTCAAGAAGGGTAAGGAATAAGAAATGCACATCAGCTTTATCAGGTAAGAGATCACTGGCCACTTTGGAGTGGAGGCAATAAGTGTAGATAATTTTTTTTTCTAGAAATATGGCTGAGAAAGGAAGGAGAGATACAGAAGGCCAGTTTGAGGGTACAGTAGTGCCAAGTAAGGTTTGTTTTTTTTTTTTAATTTCAGGGCAGTGAGAGAGGAAAGTGAGTGGATGTGCCAATAGATAGAGAAATTAAAGATTAGAGAAAGAGGAAGGCAGACAGTAATCAGTTGGAGGAGATAGGCGTGGACAAGTCAGAACTAAGAAATGTGAGATATATAGAATAAAGAGGAAGGTTCCAGCAAATAGCCTTTATTATCTCAGCAGGGCATTAGGTAAGGTTCTCTTAGGGCAGTGGTTCTCAACCTTCCTAATGCCATGACCCTTTAATACAGTTCCTCATGTTGTGGTGTCCCCCAACCACAAAATTATTTTCGTTGCTACTTCATAACTGTAATTTTGCTACTGTTATGAATCATAATGTAAATATCTGATATGCAGGATGTATTTTCATTGTTACAAATTGAACATAACCCACAGGTTGAGAATCGCTGTCTTAGAGGGTAGAAAAACGTTATGGTACAAGTAGCCTGAGGAGATAAAAGAAGATTTGGAATAGATGGAGGGGTAAAGGGATGGCCTTACTGCAATGAAGTTTAGATTAGATAATATAGATTTGTAGTAGACCTAGTCAGCAAGGGTAAAAAGGCTTTGAGTATAACCCCAGACTTGCACTAAGATTTTCCTGACTCCAGAGCCTCCCTCTATAAAGGGAATACCCACATTTAGGGGTATGATATGGAAGATGAACCAGCTAAGGAGATATAAAAGGAGCAGCTGGATAGTTATAATGAGAAGCAGAAGAGAGTAGTATAGATAGGGAAAGTTGAAAGATTAGAGAGGGCTGGGGTTGAAAGATGACTGAGGTCACAATCTGCTGCAGAAGACAGTAGAGAACATGGACCCACCTCCATCCTCTACACTAGAGCCATAAATGAAGAGAGATAGTCCTAAGAAATACATTTTTTTCAGATCATCTATCAGTTACAATTTAGCTAGAGGTACTCTCAGGGGAACTTATCCAATGATCAATGAGGTAATACATTACTATACCAAAGGAATCATTATAATCTTGATCACCTCACTATAAATAAAATCAGAAGAAGGAAGGAAGTTGCAGTCAAGAAGAAGAATGGCTTACAGGTAATTTTTTTTGCTTTGTGGAGGGGCAGTTGGGGTTAAATGACTTGCTGTAATGCCATGCACCAGCAGATTCCCAAAAGAATGCTACTGTGAACAGCTTTTAAGGTTCAGATTACACAGTATAGTGAACACTCTGTTTATTCCATTACAAATCAAGGCATTCACAACAAATCACAATATAATATTCACAACATTATATCTTATCACAGAAAATCACAATATAGTGTTCACAACAGCTTAACATTAGAATGGCCACACAGTTTTCACTACAATGGCCACGATATTTAGAACAAGGAACAAAAGAATAATCATCTGGTTTCCTTAAGGGAGAAACCCTCCTTACTTAATCATTCAGTCAATTCACAATACTATAATCAATACTTAATCATTCAATCAATTCACAATACAATAATCTGTCTTCCACTCATGGGGCAACCATTAACTTAATCACTCACTCATCTAGATTCACAATTACTAAATATCATTAATGGCTAAGTACAGTCATTAGAAAACCACACAAACCCTCCACCCCTGGGTGTCCAGCAAACCTCAATTTCATCCAAGGGAAGGCCTTTTCTTCATCTTGACTTGGGGTGGTCTCTCTGATTCCCTGGATCACCTTCCATGGTCCCAGCTCCCTCCTGAATCCACCAAACAGTCACCTGTATTCAGAAGCAGACAGCTCCCAAGTCCTTGTCCAGTCCTCCAGGCAATCCCTGGTACACAATGAAGTTCACAGGGTCCGGCACATCTCAGACCTTTCACCACTTCTGTTGCCAGGAACTCAAGGATCAGCCAGGCCATGAACCAACAAAGCTCATCCTGGTCATGCTTCTTCAGTCCTCCAGGAGTTCAGCTGGCCCTAGGACCCAGGAGAACCTTGGCCCTCCAGGAGGCCCTCACCAGACTCTGGTCTCAGGAAAACTTCATCTTAGTTCCCAGTCAACTTCCAGATGTTGGGAGAGAAATTCTCTCTCTCTCTCTCTCTCACAAGAAAACTCCCAACTCACCTCCTCAGTCCAGCAGCCCAGCTCCCCAATGCCAGGACAATCCTGCTTCCTCCAAGGGTGCCACCAGGAGGAAGATACTCAATTCTGTCTCTCTGTCTCTAGAACTCTTCTTATATACACACTGGCCTCCTGTCTCAGCCAATCCTCTTCTGTCAGGTCATTGAGAGGGGAGTTCACGCCCTCTCAATAGGGGACAGAGTTCACACCTTCCATACATAGCTCACACCTTCCATACTTAGCCCTAAGTTACTAATGGCTAAGTATCTGCTAAATTGATTGCTGTTACACTTGCCCAAGGTCACAGAGCTAGTAAGTGTTAACTGTCTGAGGCCAATGTGAACTCAGGTCCTCCTGACTCCTGCCCCAGTGCTCTATTCACTGTGCCACCTAGCTACCCCTCGCAGGTATATCTTGGTAAGGCAAAGAAAGGAATTGGCGGAACTGGCTTTATTATATGCCCAAAGGCCACAAGAAACATAATTTCAAGGTACATTTGGTCATCTCCTACTGCAGTGCTCATGATCACAAAAGGCCACCAAGAAAGTAATTGTAGCTTATGTAATACCAAAGGTTGCAAAAGATGAAGGTTGATCTAAGTTTTACCTTAAATGCTCCAACTTTACCTTCAATCAATTCCTGAAAAGTAGCCAAGATAGCAGTGGAAATGTTAAGATCATTCAGCTCTGGTTTACTAATGTCAAGATACAATAAGAAGAGCTTTTTTACTTGCCCAGCAGAGTGATTTCTCATATCTTGGGAATTTAAACAAAATGATGAAGTTTCACTAGAAAAGGCCAACTTGGGAGGAGGGAGAAAGCTGTTCTTTGTACTCAGAATTCTTTCCTGCTCCCTATGCCGCACCAGAATGATAGAATTGCTTTTCAAACTGACACAAAGCATCAGCCAAAAAGAGGCTAAAAGTTGGACACATTTTTTGTTTTCTATTTTTGTTTCATGTCTTTCATGAAAGCAATGTAAACGTTTGGGCTAAAAAGCCTAGTACTAGACACCAACATAATAGAGAAGTCAAGATAATTAGGATGTAGCTCCCTATTCTTTTTTTTTAATTTAATTTTTTTTATTTTTATTTTAGTTTGCATCATTCATTTCCACAAGATTTTGAGTTACATATTTTCTCCCCATCTTTCCCCTACCCACAGCCCCAAAACAGCCATCCCAGTGTATCCCTCCTCCCCCAGTCTATTCTCTCCTATGTCTTCCCCCCTCTGACTTTTCAGTAGGGCAGGATGGATCTCCCAACCACAGTGCCTGTGTATTTCAAGTTCCAGTTGGATGAAGTTAATAATAATAATAATAATAACTGCATATATATATATTTATAACATTTGATTATAGAACTTTAGATTCTAGATTCTTTCTCTTCCTCCCTCATCACTCTCCCCCACTGGAAGGACAAGCAATCAAATACAGGCTGAAATGTGAAATTACGCAGAACCTCTCCATAGTGTAGCTCCCTATTCTTACATAAGGAATAGGTTAGGATGGGATTAGGAGGAATGGGAGCTCCTGAAAAGGTTAAATAACATTCGGCACTTGTTGGATACTTATACTGAGCAGGGAAGGGATTAAATAAAGGGTTAAATAAAATCCTCCAACTGAATGCCTAATTTAAGAGATTAGTGTGTACAAAGATTAAAAATTGTTTTTGGTTCTTTCCAAAATCTCAGTTTTAAGCCACTAAAATAATTTCCTTCCTTTTCAAGATCTTCCAAGCTAGGGCTTTAAAAAATGGTGACTAAAGTCACTAAGGACTGGAATACTTGTTCTACAAATTAGAAGACAACCTAAGACTCATCCCTCAAAATAAATTTCTTAATGATGCCTGGGACCATTGAAGGGGTTTCTCTTGGCTCATTTGGAATGTCCTTCTGGGAACATGGATCTTCCAGAACTGATGATTCAAAGGAAGAATGTCAGAACTGAACACAGGAAGAAGAATGAAGAGCTGTTGAAATAATCTTTCACTCTTCCAGCCTTACTTGATACATACCTGAAATACTCAAAGTGAATGGGGAAAGTGGAATACTTTTTCACTTTTATTTTGGTTTGGGGAATGAATTATATCCATAAGAACTTTAAATTAAGATCCATAGTTGCTTGAGAATGTAAAAAATTCAAAAAGTCAACTCACTACTAAAATGCAGCTGGCTATTTTGAGTTTCTATTTTAATGATCAACATAGGAAGAATAGATTCAACTTAGTCAAAAGGAAGTGGATAATGGAGAACTATTAATGATCATGCCAAGTTGTGCTACATTTAACTCATGGTGGAAATTAATGATTTCAACAAATTAAAAAAGAGAAAGCTTACCCGTGACATGAATACCCGTTTGAAGAGTAACTGTCCTATAACAAATTTGACCGAGGCCATTATTTTATTTGATTGTGCAGATGGGTTTGGAAAAAAGATGGTTTGGTGGCATCACTGGCACTAATATCATTAAAATTCTCAATCTGTGAAGAACTAGGTTCAATCGAATTCAATAAACATTTAAGTGTCTAATTGTATTGTGCTAGATAGATACACTGTGCTGAAATGTTAAAGATTTAGATAAAAACACAGCAATATCTACCCTCAAGGAGCTTGTTTATGTTCTACTAGATACTAGATATGGTAGAAGTTTAAGATAAATGAATAATCCCAACAGAAATTTTGAGCCATGGTAAAGTTCAACTGCCCAGAACATAATACAAAAAAGGCCTATTTCTTGTGAAAACTAACTTGTAAACATCAAAACCAATTATCTTCTATTTGGTTTTTCATCTGAAACAAAGAATCTCTAAGGTGCCCCTTACTATTTAATCCAAGGCATTCACTCAAAATCAACTTAAATATAATGCCTCAAGTCACAAGTGCCGCTTCTGTCAGCACCATCATTTTCTTTGGGCTCTCAGTTTGAAGATTCATTAAGTTTAGAAAAGCTAGAGTAAATTATATTTATTTACTATAAAATGCATTCTTTTAGTGGAATATTTTCTAATTTATAGAAACTCTTTGACTGCAAGTGCTCAGTACCTATACTTACATTTCATATTTACCTGAGCTATACAAAAAGTCTACAACAGCATTTTAAAACAGAACAGCAAAGAATCACTCACAAATGAAGCACTAAATGTTGTAACATAGAATTTATATCTTCTCTGTCATCTCACAGCAAAATTTTATTTTTGGAGGGGGGGGAAGGCAGGGCATTTGGGGTTAAGTGACTTGCCCAAGGTCACATGGCTAGTGTTAAGTGTCTGAAGTCACATTTGAACTCAGGTCCTCCTGACTCCAGGGCCAGTGCTCTACTCACTGTGCCACCTGGCTGCCCCGTCACAGCAAATTTTACAAGTGAGAAAGCATATATACCCAACTTTACTTCCCAGGCAGTTCTTTCATGCCTTAACTTTGAATCAAATAATGGGGAAATGCAACTATAGGGTTAAAAATTGTATTTGTACCAGCAGATTCTGGAAGAGATAAGTTCTTCTTGATTATTCTATTATTTGTGTTACTCAATTCTAAATCAAAGGACATATACAGAATGCATTTTTCTAGCTAAATTTTCAACACAAAGATAACTCTTTTCCATTAAAGATACTCCAAGTGTGAGTAGCATTATCCCTTGTTTTAAAAGAACATACCTAAAAGTGCGGTGAGTTTGGGAAGAAGTCCAACTTGTACCATCTTGTTTCTTAGTCCTGTATCAAAGGACAGATTTAACAAAAGTCTTAGGGTGATATTTAAGAGATCTTCATGTTCACAAGGTACCATTTTCACCAATTTTTCAACGATGTCCATTTCTACCTGTAAAAAATAGGACAAATAAAACTGAAATCAATTTAAAGCAATCAATAAAACTAATTTTTCTTTGTCTATGATAATCTGTATACTTCATATGGAAGTATATGCATTATATGTATGTATTTCAGATCAAAAGATCCTCCCCTCAAACAAAAGATCCTTATTTTTCAACACTGACATTTTCCTAGTGGTGCAACAGAGCTGAGAATCATGTAATACACAGAAACTCAGGGCTGAAAGAGGAACTTCTACAAAATATTTTAGCCATCCATCTTTTGCTTAATGAAATCCACTGAGGGAGAAGCCACTATTTCTAGAGGCAGCAAATTTCATTTTGGATAGCTGTAATTGGTTAAAAAAGTTTAAAAAGTTCTCCTTACATAAGCCCTAAATTTACCTCTTTACAGCTTCCACCTATTGCTTCTAGTTCTGACATTTGTGATCAAACTGAACAAATATTATCCCTTATCCACAAGACAGCCATTCATACACATGAAGAAAGCTATGGTATTCATGAACATTCCCCCCTTTCTCCAAGACTTCTCTACTAAATATCCCCAACTTCTTCAGCTTAGATACTATATATTCCTCTTCATTCAGTTCAAGATTGTATTAGGTTTCTTGGTTGTCACATGATGCTGTTGACTCATACTGTGTTTCCAGATCACTTCAGGATCTTTTAAAAAAAAACTGCTAGACAGTAGTTTTTGGTACCCAAACATCACAGTTTCCAAAGAATCTCAAACTATAGACTACTCAAGGGACATAGGAACTAAATGAAAGACGGGTTCAAATGTATTGTAGCACATCATCAATGATAATAATTTGTGTGTAAGACATGGTATAAAAGAAATCTCCAAGGATTTTCATGACTAGAAAAGGAGTTAGGTTAATCATGTAGCAAACAAAACCAATATAGCTAAAATTAGAAGGAAAATAGAAAATTGGAAAAAAGTTTAAAGCAAATTTCTCTCATAAAGTCCCCATTTCTCAACTATATATAGGAAACTAGGCCAAATGTATTAAAATAAGAGCCATTCCTCAACTGATAATTGGTCAAAGGATATGAGAAGTTTTCAGAAGGAGAAATCAAAGCTATCATCACATGAAAAGATGTTCCAAATCACTAATGATTAAAAGAAATGCAAATTAAAATTACTCTGAGATACCATCTCACACTTATCAGACTGGCTAACATGGGAGAAAAGGAAAATGATAAAAACTAGACGAGATGTGGAAAAATTGGGACAGCAATGCACTGTTCGTAGAACTATGAACTAGTCTAATCATTCTGGAGAACAATCTGGAATTACATCCAAAGAGTTATAAAACTGTGCATATCCTTTGACCCAACAATAGCACGACTAAGTGGTCTGTATCCCCAAGAGACTGAAGAAAAGTGAAAAGGATCTATATGTATAAAAATATTTAGAGCAGCTTTTTTTAAGAATTAGAAACTGAAAGGATTCTTATCAGTTGGGGAATGGTTTAACAAGCTATGATATATGATTGTAATGGAACACTTGTGCTATAAGAAATGATGGGCAGGACAGTTTCAGAAAAATCTGGGAAGACATATGAATTCATGCAAAGTGAAGTGAGCAGAACCAGGAGAATAATGTATATAGAATAGCAATATTATAAGGATGTTCAATCATGAGTTATCTATTCTAATCAAGACAATGATCCAAGACAATTCCAAAGGACTCATGACAAAAAATTATATCCACCTTAAGAGAGTAAACTAATGAACTCTGAATGCAGATTGAAGCATATCTTGTTTATTTTTCTTGGGGGGGGGTTGTCTGTGTTTTCTTTTGCAACGTGGCTAATATGGAAATATGTTTTGCATGACTTCACATGTCTAACTTATATTGCTTGCCTTCTCAATTGGTGGGGAATGGGCAGGTGGGAGGAAGAGAATTTGGAACTCAAAATTTTAAAAAATGAATGTTAAAATATTTTTACATGTAATTGGGAAATAATGAAATAAATAAAATAGATTAAAAAGAATTCTCTTTCTAGGGCCCAGATTGAGGAATAGTGGACAAATTATGATATATGAACATTATGAAATGCTGCTGCAGCATATGAAATTACGAAGGAACAGGTTTAGAGAAACCTGGGAAGACTTGTATGAACTGGTGCATAGTGAAGAGAGAAGAACCAGAAGAACTATATATGTGGCCAGATGACTGAAAATGACTGTGTACCAACTTCTTGGCTGCTTTGATGGATGTGGCTTTCTGGTGTTTGAATAAATGTTTTTGTTCTGTCTTCCAAGTGGAGTCTTCGTTACATTTTGTGATTCAGAATTATGCCAGCATATTCATAGCTGCCATGGGTGTTGTGAATATTGCACTGGTGTTATATTTGGTGATGACGATGGGACCACAGAATATCAGACCTCTATTTGGAGGCAGGAGTGTTTAGGGAGAATGGATATCTCAGGAAAGATTTATCTTATTCCTCCCTAGCAAGGGAATGGGCTAAAAGCACTGGGCTCTGTGAAAAGTATGGAAGGGAGAACCCAGAGATTTGGAAAGATGTTTGCAAGGAATACCAATAGAACCAGGAAAAGAACTGGCAAGTGTGTGTAGGAGATGCTGGGACTTGCTAACTACTATTGTCTTATGTGTAAAAGCAGAAATAAGCTGCTGGAGGAGAAAGCTCAGATGGAAAGGGAGTTGGGTGTTTTGCATGAGAATTTTTCTGTGCCATAGCATTCGGGCTCTCCTTAGAAGAGCAAGCTGGAGGGTCTCAGGTTGTAGAAGAACAAGTTATTGTTCATTAGCTAAAAGGAAGCAAAAAACTACAAAAGGAATGTGCATGCAGGTTTTGTACAGGCTGGGCATAGTTGCTCCAACGACTGCCAGGAGAATGCATGAGAGGAGAATGAAACAATGTTAGATGAGGAGGCTTCTAATGCTGAAGCTCATCTAATACTAATAAGAAAGCAGGAGAACCAAGGGAGCCACACAGTGTTTAGAGAGATAATTGAGGATTTTATTCAGCAGGAGTTCACTGATATATTAAGTCAATTCACCCAAAGGATGGGAGAATGGTTAGTGTCCTGGATGGTGAGAATCAGTGATGAAGGGGTCAGAGGAGAATTGGTAAATAGTGTGGATTGCTTGAAATTCATAGATATTATGCAGAATCCTTTTGTACAGCAAGCTTTTAGGGATTACCGTATACAAGGAGGTAATAATGCAACTAATCTGTTAGCTTTAGCTGCAGAGGGATACAAAAATCAATATCCTACTGACTCTATGCAGCCTGGTGGACATAGACCCTGGTACTCAGTTAGAGACTATAAGAGAAAGTTAAAGGAAGAGGTAATGAAGACTACAGTTATGATCAGAAATGCAGACATGTACTGCTATTCTCCCTTAGCAGTTCCTCACAGAAATATCACAAGTGAAGACAGCTTCTCCTGCTTATAAGCACCTAATTTTGACTCTATTAATTGGGGAAATAGGGCACCCTCTTTTGGAGGGCCTGGATAAGATTTCACAGTTAAGTGACTTATGGGAATGGGGAAAAGATAAATTTCCTTCTTGAAAGAGAAGAGTAAATAGCCAGAGGATTCAAAGTTAGAACAGACTGACAAGAAAAGAATTGTCTACTGCTCTATTAAGAGCAGAGATAGATTTTAGAAAAATAGATGGTATTAATATATATTGAGCTATATAAGATATATCTAGAAAAGGTACTTAATATTAGACTAAATAGGGAAGTAGGACCTCCCCTACAGATCCTCCTGAATCATTGTATCCAAGTTTGTCACACATTCAGGGAGAACAGGAAATAAGCCAAGTCCCAGCCCAGATTAAAGAAATACACAGAAAAGATTACAGACCACATATTGGTTTAACCATATATTGGAAGAATGGATCAACTACTACAGCTAGAGCATTAACAGAAGCTGGAGTGGAGCCCTCTGTATCTATGGAAATCTTGATAAGTTTAAACATGGAACTCCTATTACCATCACAGGATTGCGAGGGGTTGAAATATCAGTCAGACAAGTTAAACTAACAAAGAAAATTGGACAATTACCTAAGAAAGAATATGCCAGGGTAATTTCACCTATTCCTGAATACATCATTGGAATAGATATATTGAGAGATATGTCTCTAAATTTACCGAGGGGAAATACTAATTTGCAGCAAGGAAGATAGGAATTAATACAGTTTTAGTGGGAAAAATAAAAATGAACCCAATCACTTTACCTGAACCTTCTGAAGTAATTACTTTAAAGCAGTATTGTGTGCCAGGTAGGCAAGATGAAATTACCAATACTATAAAGCAATATGTTGAGGCAGGAGTGTTAGTCCCTACAACCACTTGATGGCATGATCCTTTCTGGCCAGTATGAAAGTCAGATGGGACCTGGAGAACAACAGTGGATTACAGACAATTAAGTAAGGTGACTTCCCCCTTGTACATTGCTGTTCCAGATACTGTTACCTTAATAGAAAGGATCCAGAAATATGATGGGACTTGGTATGTAGTTACTGACTTAGTCAATGCTTTCTTTACTATCCCAATAGATTCTAAACAGTAGGGCAAGTTTGCTTTCACTTGGCAGGGCAGACAATATACTTTCACCCACTTGCCACAAGGATATCTGCATAGCCCCACTATCTGTCATAGGATTGTGGCCGAACATTTGGATGAATTAGAGTTACCTGGTATACAGCTTGCCCACTACATAGATGATATTATAATACAAGGAAAAGATGTAAAAGAAGTGGAGAAGAGTTTGACTCTTTTAACTGAGCATATGAAAAGCAAAGAGTGGGAAATTAACCCTGCAAAAAAAAAGCAGTTGTTAGCTGCTTATTGGGCTTTGGTAAAGACTGAACAATTGACTGTGGGACATGATGCAGTATTAAAGCCTGGAACTCCAATCATGACCTGGATTATGAGTACCCCAGCTTCCTACAGAATTGGACATGCAAAAGAGGCCAGCATAATTAAATGTAAATGGAATGTTCAAAATAGAGTTTAAACACGCAAAAGTGGAGTTTCTGCTTTACATGATCTATAGCAAACACAGATATTGGGGGAAATGATACATTCCCTGAACCAAAGCAACAGCTGGTACAGTTCTTGGTAAAATGGAATGACAGATATGATGGATTAACTGAAAAATAAAAGAAACATGCATGGCTTACTGATGGGACCGCCAAATATTTGGGCCATAAAAGACTTTGGAAAGCAGTAGCCTATAACCCATGTACTAGGTGAACTTTGTAAAGTACTGGGACAGGTGGGAGTAGTCAATATGCTGAACTTATGGCAGTACATCAAGTGATTAAAACAGAACAAGTACGACAGTGTCATATATTTACTGATTCATGGGTGGTAGCTAATGGGTTAGTTAATGGATGCCCATGTGGAAAAATCAAAATTGAGAAATTCATGGTAAACAAGTCTGGGGAAAAAAATTATGGGAAGATATATGGGACATGTCTTTGGTTACTCACTTGTCAGTTTTTCATACAGATGCTCACATGGCCCTCACCACACCAGAATGTGAGTACAACACACATGCTGATAGCCTAGTAAAGTTTGCTACTCAACATATTATCCCTACTCTGACACCAACTGATGATCCAGTACTAGCAATATGGGTGTATCAAATGGCTGGCCATTTACGGGTCCAAGCCACACATTGGTGGGCACAAGATTGAGGTATTAGTATCTCACATTCATTGTTAAAACAGATAGCACAGGAATGTCATATATATCAACTGGAAAAGGAATAAACTGTTCCTTGGGTAGTAGTAACTGGAGAGATAGCAAGGGGAAAAGTCTCAGTTCAAATTTGGTAAATAGATTATATTGGACCCCTACCACAAGATAAAGGATGAAAATTTATATGTATTTGTGTTGATACCTATTCAGGTATACTAATGGCTTGTCCTTATAAGAATGCAACCCAGAGAAACACCTTTAAAACTCTAGATCTCCTAAGTCTATACTATGGAACTCCAATGTTAGATTCAAAGTGATAAGAGGTCACATTTCAAAGGTAATGAAATGGAGAGATATTGTATATTAAACACTATAGAATGGATATATCATACTCCACATTATCCACAAGCATTTGAGTTAATTGAAAGAATGAATGGATTATTGAAAGAAGAGTTAAGGATGTTAAATTCTAATAATCTGTATCAACATCGGAAGGATAATTTGTTCATGGCCTTATATAATTTGAATAACAGATCACTGGGAGGAAGTACACCTCTAGCCATAACGATGACCCCAAATCTGCAAATTAGAAAATAACAAACACATAAGATCTCAAATGTTGAGTACTGGATTGTGAGACCAGATATCCCAGGATGGTATCCAGAAACACCTGACTTGGCAGGACATGATTTGCATTGTTTAGAGGACTTCTGGTTGGACAGAAAAGAAATAAGAAAAATCTTCACTGGAATATGTGTAAGAATCCCTAGAAATAATTTTGGATGAATATTATCAAAACTAGGATTATCAGCCTGAGGAATACATTGACTGGAGTAATAGATTCTAATTATTAAGGAGAAATTATTGTGACATTCCAAAATTTAGGTAATGAACCTATAGAGTTTTATAAAAATGACAGAATAGTTCAAGTGATTATTATTCCTTGTGAAACAATACCACTTGTAAAAATTGACCCTCCTTCCAAAATAACTAGAAGAGGAACTGAAAGGTTTGGTTCTACTGATAGAATAAAATTGGGAGCTTAAGTATGGGTAAAACAGAAGCCAGATGATATCCCAAAAGTTGCAGAAATTATAGCACATGGGAAGGATAATACTGTAACTTTTATTTATTCAGGAGAAGATGATTACCAAATTATACCCTTAACTCATATATTCTACCATGAGTGAGGATACAATAGTGGGTTCATGGACTCCAGAAGCACTGCTGACTCTATTTCTGGTTACTGTATCCTTGTTTCTTCTTGGCTTTTTGTCTGTTCACCTTGTTTGTTAGATTTTTTTTTCTGCAGGCTTTGTATCATCCACTAGTAAATGCCTGATCACTTAAGCTGAATATCACTCCCTGTCCACAACTGTGATGTGTCACCCCTGGACCTTGCATCAGCCACACTTCAGATGATGGCTGAAGAACTGACCTCTCAGATGGGACCTCTTGGAATAGGGATAGTTCTATATCCAATTTCAGCAGGAAGTAGCCATAGAAGAAGAGACCTTTACTTCTTACCCCAAGATTTTGGGTCCCATTTGCTCAAAGGGGAATGATGGGGCACTTGTGTTCAAGCCTAACATGTTGTTTTCTGTTTATTGTGTGTTATCCCTGTTATACTGTTGTAGAGTTCTGTTGATACCAGTTACCCCTAAATTTACATTGACCTATGTAAGGGACATGAAAGATCTTGGGGCTGAATGTAATGGTAATGGTAATTTGAAGATCTTTGCTGCCCCTTAATAGGCTTAAGGGAATTTGAAGCCCTTCCCTGCCCTTAATAGGCCAAATGTAATCACATGGAGCCCACAGTGGGAGGAGCTTGCTGAAAGAGTGAAACAAGAAGAAGAGCATTAGCAGAGATGTAAGAAGGCAGAGTTGAGGCAGAGCAGCTAGCATGAGTGAGAGGGGCATTTTTGCTTAAGGAAGTCTGTTTTGTTTTGAAGGCCAGATGAAGGGAAGGTTTGGGGATGTCGGTGCTCATTGTATTAGTAATGTGTACCAACTTCTTGGTTGCTATGATGGATTTGGCTTTCTGGTGTTTGAATAAATGTTTTGGTTCTGTCTTCCATGTGGAGAGTCTGTTATATTTTGCAGTTCAGCATATTCATAGCTGCCATGGGCACTGTTAATATTGCATTGGCATTATAATGATCTGTGCTACTCATCTCCTAACAGAGAGGTAATGAAACATGCATTTTTTTTCCAGAAATGGATAATGCAGGAATTTGTTTTAATTATAAATATTTATTACAAGGAGTTTCTTTTTCTTTTCTTTTGAATTAGAAATTGGGCAGGGAAGAAAATAAATGCTTGTTAATTAAAAAAAAATATTCTCTCCCTGTGCACTGCTGTGAAAGGTATCTTATTCCCTATTTTGAATGTCAATATTTAGGTCATAAGTACATTATGTACTTATGATGTTTGTTGTCTGACTGTCTTTTGCCTCTTTTTGTATTCCCAGTGCTTAGTACAGTGTCTACCATATAGTGACCATTTAATATATGTTTATTGATCGATTTACTGAGACGTTAAACTGCTTTCTAGTTTTCTTGTCAGTTCTTATCAAATAGGGAGTTCTTTCCCCAACTAGTTTATATTCTAAGGTTATCAAACACTAGGTTATTAATTTTTTTCTGATTCTTCTTTATATAGTATCTTTCAGTGATCTACTTTTCTGTTTTTAACCAGGATCAAATATCATTGATGATTACTGATTTATAATGTAGTTTGAAGACTGGAAATGTTATAGGTAACCTACTTTGTAAGAGGGGTTGTTTAGATATCTCTTGGGAAATATCTCTTGAATCAAAATAAACTATCAATAGTTTGTTGTGGTTTTTGGTCAAGCAATAGGGGTTAAGTGAATTGCCCAGGGTCACACAATTAGTAAGTGTCAAGTGTTTGAGGCCACATTTGAACTTTGGTCCTCCTGATTACAGGGCTGATGTTCTATCCACTGTTTCACCTAGCTACCCCATCAATAACTTTTTTTAAAGCATGAGTGAATTAATGAGCTAGTTAGGTACAGAATCAAGTCAAAACCTTTTATTTTACATATGAAGAGACTGAGGCCCAGAAAATTAAACACCTTACACTTAAGTATTACATAGCTATTAAGTATCTGGGATGGAGATTTGACCTAGGCCTTCCTGGCTCAAGTCCAGTGTCCTCACCACTAAATGAAATTGATTTTCATTTCAAAGAAACCAAGCCTCTATCTTCTCAAAAATCTTTTAACATAACATAAGCTTTCTCTCACATTATGTTATGGAGTCATGAATCATGGGATATCAAAATCTCAAAAGAAATAAAATTGCAGATCACTCAAAGGGCAACAGAAAGAGCCAAATGGTGGATATAAATGGAATGCAGTATTTTACCAGTGAAGAATTGCATGCAAAGATTATCAAAGCAATTTCTGGCCAAAAAAAGTAGGCAGGCCACAGGGAAAATGAACAATTAGTGAGCTGCCCTGGTACCCACATAATGTTAAGAGGTCCAGAGAAAGGTCCCATAGCACAATGGCTAGAATCTCCAGAGAGCACTTATGAGAGGACATAGATAAAAGTCCAAAAGAATGAGAAGACATGGATGAGTTGTGCCATCTGTGCCACTGGAAAGAGTACTTACACTTATATTGATCATAGACCCAATAAGGCTTAAGTACTGAAGTAAATAAAATTCTTCAGTGACACATTTAAGTGTGTCATTTTTTTATTAATCAAATTTAATATAGTTCCCCTCATTAAAAATTTGAGAAGCAAATAATCTCCTCAATTCTGGTATTCTTTCTAAAAATGTTTCAAACTCTTTTTTTATTCCCAAACATCTATCTTTTGTCCCGTATGCTTAAGCTCAGATATAAAAGTCACTTTGGGCTGCCTCCTGAGTTCCATTGCTCTTCCAAACACATTATTCCATTCCCTCCTCCTTTTTTTAGTGGGTGCTAAACAGTCTTACATTATGTGAATGTCCTTTCTTTTGTATATGAATGCCTTTCTCTTGATGGCTTCCAAGAACTTGTTTCTGAACTGAAATGTTAAATGTAACCACTACGTATCTTGGAGTTCTCAGTGTTGGATTTGTTGTTGTTCCTGGA
The DNA here is from genome assembly GCA_028627135.1 of Pseudochirops cupreus. NCBI lineage: Eukaryota > Metazoa > Chordata > Mammalia > Diprotodontia > Pseudocheiridae > Pseudochirops > Pseudochirops cupreus. The sequence continues at coordinate 51,959,751 of CM053584.1, read as the reverse complement.
GGTGATCTGTGAACTTTTCCATTGGAATTTCATTTTCTATGTTCAGAAATTCTGGACAGTTTTCTTCTATAATTTCCTTCATTATGGTGTTGAGGTTCTATGTCCTGTTATGTTTTTCAGGGAGACCAACAATATTTTGTCTTTATAGATCCTGTCCTCAAGATCAGTAATGTTTTGCTTTCATAGAGAGTATATTTTCTTTTAATGTTATTTTTTTTTCTCCTCTTCTAGGTAGGCTGTCTTTGACTTTTGTTTACTGTATCCCAATATTTTGTTCTCTTTCATTCCTTTAGTGAGGCTTGCCACTGCAAATCCAAGTTTTTGTATTTGGCTCATTATTATTATTGTACAGGACATAAATTCTGCTTTCATAATCCTCTTTTCCCTCTTAAACCACTCAAAAACAAAGTGTTGTGATTCCATGTTCTCATCAAGTGATTTGATCTTATTTTGCAATATTTATTCACAGATACTTGAACTGATTTACTAGATCTGGAGGCCATTTTTGAACTTAGGTCCTTATGTTGTTATTATTTTTCCTGTGGATTTACCTACTTATGTTCAAGGTTTTTTTAATTATTATTTTTTAAATCTTTGGTACTTTTAAGTATTTCTTAATTATGTATGTACACGCTGTAAGAAGAAAGTAAGCCCTTTGAGGGCAGACTCTTTCACTTCTCTCCGTAATACCAGTGCCGAGTATAACATGTAGGACACAGTAGGTACTTAATAACTTTTTTATTCATAACAGTGTAAAGCAAATCTAAAACGAATTCCCTAAACTTCTTCAATCTAACAATTTCAAGATCTATCTGCATAAAACTACATACAAAAATAAATGTTAATAATAGAAATGATCAGCTAATATATAGGAGCAGAAAAGAAGATAAGGGTCTGGGTAATCTGCTCTCTTTAACACTTATGCGTGTGCTATGTTATATTAAAATGAATGGATTATAAAATTTCCATTCCCCTCAGTCAAGATCTAGAGAAATAAGAGTGATATGATATCTAGAAGCTCACTGGTGCCCCAAAAAAGCAATTTCATTAGGAACACTCTATTAGAAACAGTGTACTTAAGCTACATAAATAAATGTATAGATTGTAAGTTATGGAGATGGTATGCCAAAGTGGACAGAAAGCCCGATTATGACTCAAGAAGACTTACAGTCAAGTCCTCCCTCTGAAACATACTAGAGGAAGTCACTTAAACTCTCAGTATTCCAGGCAATTCTCTAAGACTATAAATTGTTGTAATGGTAATTAATATAAATCTGAAGACCCCTTTTTATTATGTCAAGTAAGTAGGTTCTTAGCCCTTAGTAACTAATCAAATCTTTGTGGCTAAGAGGCAGAGGGTGTGAACTCTGTCTCCTGTTGCTGACATAACAGGAAGGGTTTGGCTGAAACAGGAAGCCAGTGCTTTGTGTGTATGTATAAGAAGAGTCCCAGAGAGAGAGACAGTCAGAATTAGAATTTTTCTCCTAGCAGGCTCCTGGTGGAGGAGAGAGAGTGTTTCTCTCAGTGAGCATCTGGAAGCTGACTAAGAACTGAGAGGATTTCCTTGAGACTAGAATCTGGTGGAGGCTGAAGTTGTAGCTGAGAAGGCCGCCTGGAAGGCTGAGATTTCTTCTGGGTCCTAGGGCCAGCTGAACTGCTGGAGGACTGAAGAAGCATGACCAGTATAAGACTTTGTTTGTTTGTGGCTTGGTTGATCCTTGAGTTCCTGGCAACAGAAGCTGTGAAGGTTTTGAGATGTGCTGGGCCCTGTGAACTTCAGTGTGTAGCAGGAACTGACCGGAGGACTGGATAAGGACCTGGGAGCTGTCTGCCTCTGAATCCAGGTGACTGGTGGATTCAGGTAGGAGCTGGGACCATGGAAGGGGATCCAGGGAATCTGAGGGACCACCCCAAGTCAAGATGATGAAAAGGTTTCTCCTTGGATATTGAATGCAGTGATGAAACTGAAGTTTACAAGAGAACAAGGGCTGGAGGGTTTCTGTAATTTTCTAATGTTTGTATTTAGTGATTAACGATATTTAGTGACTTATTGCTGGATAAGTGACTGATTAAGTTAACCTATGATTGCCCCATGAGTGGAAGACTGACTATTGTATTTTGAGATGACTGAATGACTGAGTAAGGAGGCAAACCTCCTTAGGGATACCAGATGATTGTTCTTTTGTTCTTTTTTCTAAATACTGTGACCACTTTGGTGAAAACTATGTGGTCATTTTAATGATGAGCGGTTGTGAACACTATATTATGATTCCCTGTGATAAGATGTAATGCTGTGAATATTATATTGTGATTTGTTGTTTTCCTTTGCTTTGTTCTTGAATAAATAGTGTTCACTATACTGCGTAATCAGAACTTTAAAAGCTGTTTACAGTAGTACTCTTTTGGGAAACTGCTCATGCATGGCATTACAATTATAGAGAAGTTGCTGATCTGCATTGCTGAAAGGAGTTTAGTTTATTGAAATGCTTCATATTTATTTCAAATGGAGAAAAAGAAAAAATATCTTATATTTAACATTATCTAGTAATAACAATGTCACTGTACCCTAAGGTTTGAATCGCAATATCACTATCTGAGGTCACTGGTTGCTCTTCCAGTCAAAATAGATACTGTATGGCAAGTCTTCAGAGAACCTTTTTTTCTCTTCTTGAAAAAAAAGCAGCCTAGATCTTCGCTGATGTTTTCTTAAATCTTCTGAGAAGATTTACTCCCTTGTTTACTCCTATTTTATCCAAAGACTGAAATTTCATTTGGGACCTTTAGGCTAGTGGTGTCAAACTCAAAATGGTGGCCACTAAACTATACATTAGAATCCCTGAGGGCCACATATTAACTTAAGTTTTAAAATGTAATATTATCTATGTTTTTTTGTATTTCTATTTATTTTGTCAAATATTTCCCAATTACATTTTAATCTGGTTTGGGGAGCACTCAGGCGTGCTGGGCCCCCAGGTCATGAGTTAGATACCTCTGCTTTAGGCTACCATTACCACATGTGAAAAGACTATAAATACCCTATATTTTCCATAATCTATTTGACACAAGGAGGAAGGGGAAGTATTAGTTAAATATTATAGTAAAAGAAGAAACTATATTTAATGAATGATGTAGACTGATATATTAGCAACTCACTATTTTTAGTTAATAGAGGCCACATCTGATACTAATTATTTTAAGTTACATTTTTCTTTTGAAAAATTTGCAATGCACATACCAGTGGTTGTTTGAGAGATTTATAAACAAATAACCTGGCAGGTTTGTTTATTAATTGTCCTCTCACTACACTGCATGGAATGTAGATTGTGTGCCAGGAAGTCAATCACAAGGTTAAAGGATAGATTCTTATTTATTTAATTCATCTCTCTAGTCCATGCCTTTCCAGTTGATAAAGGCACAGTGCCAACCAATAAACGAAATAATTGTCCCAAAATGAATGTCCAATATCTTGTTTCTATGAAATGGAACAGAAATTAGGAATGCAGATTAGTGTCCATCTTGAATTTTACATTAAAAAAATCATGATATCATGAAACAGCTAACCTACTAATAAGTTTATTTCAGCCTGCAAATGATTATTCCCAATGTCACTTGAAAGTCAACATTTTATTGGTCTTTATTTGCCATTGATACTGCTAGAAAATCCTCCAGAAATAAAAATTATATTCTAGACAAAAGTTTTCAAAGTACATAAAGATCCTTTAAACTAATAATTTAGAGATAGGGCAATATGATGATCCTGGTGGCAAGTCACTTAATTTCTGCTTTCCTCAGTTTCCTTAACTGCAAAATGGAGATAACAGTGCCTACCTCAAAGGGTTATTGTTAGGATCAAATGAAAAAAATATTTGTAAAAAGTGCTTGGTGCAATGACTGGCATACAGTAGGCAATATATAAATGCTTATTCCATTCTACCTCCTTCTAATCCTGATTCTACGATTTACCTTGGGCAAGCCGATTACCACTCTGAGCTTCAATTTTCTCATCTGTAAAAATAAGTATGGCAAGAACAGGCCTAAAGCATTAATTTTTAGCTCTAAAAATTATACCTATGAAACACCTTTGAGTAAATTTAATTCCTTCTCTGAATAAGTTTTTTAAAAAATAACTACCAAATCTTCTTTCTTAAATTTTTTCTAATTACATTTTTTAAGGAAAAAAAAGCATTTTTATCAACCAAGTACACTGAAGTGAAAGAATCACAGGATCAAGGATCAAGAGTTGGAAGGAATGTTAGAAACCACCTAGTCCAACTATCTCATTTCAAAAATGAAGAATATGAGGTTCGGGAAGTTTATTACTTGTAATAGTCATGTAGGTAGTAAAGTGAGACTTGAATTCAAGTTTTCTCACTCCAGAGTCAAGTGTTTTTTACACGGCTCTATATTCTCTAAAATTCTATAAATCATACATATTAGCTGCATGTTGAAGATGATGTAGTCTGAAATCACTCTGCCCAACTACCAGTAAGGGAGATGATTTAACTAAGCATATGCAATGAACTCAAGGGGGAACTAATTGTTCATATCATACTGTCTTTCTAAGAAAGATCAAAGATGGCAAGAAGCATTATTCGCTTCTATAACCTGGTTCCCAGTACACTGTTCCTGTATACATTAAGTACCCAGTAACTATATTATGATGATAGATGACAGTTGAGACCAAAGTACTGTGGTTAGGGGCCAAACTCCATGAATATAAACAAATATTTACCAAGTACTCAACAGAATATATAACAATGCACAATACTCTTTGAAGTTTAAAAAGTTTAGACATAGTCTAGGGACTAAAGGAATCTTTAATTAAATAAAGGAAATAAAAAACTGGTGCTGGCACATCTGCTTAACAAAAACAAAAAAGATTGTACAGAAAAAGTAATGGTGACCTTGATGGAGAGCCATTAGAAATCTTCACATCATTGACCTTTAATATGTGGTCACAAAAATATTTCTTAAAACTATTTAAACTGATTCATGCAAAAAAACTTTATTTTTGATGAAAACAGGCATGTGGGTGCCTTCATGTAAATAGCCTCATTAAAAAGACTTTATTAAGTGTCTTTTATGTGCCAGGTACTTAGTAAAAGATTAGATGATGGCTTTTGAAGGAAGAGAGGTCAACAATCAAAATCTACTCTAATGCAAATAACTGTTAGCTCGAGAGGTGCTAACAGTTAGCTCAAAGATTAGAAGAGTTTACAAAGATATTTTTTTTACAGGTTAATTTCTGGAATTCAGAAGCAGAAGTGGAAAGCTCAGTACTACTCTAAGGTTAAGTTCAGGATCGGCCTGATCTCATGACAAATTCATGCCAATGTTACAAATAATCTTATGAAGCTACTCTTCATTTGATCTTACTGTTTACACAATTGGAGAAAAGCAGAGTAGTAGAGTGACAATGAGGAAAGAAAGTGTGTTGTAGAGAATGTCTTATTAATGCTTTGAGAGACAGTCATGGGAAGGAAAAAAAGGGAAATCTTCCTCAGACCATGCTTCTGAAAATAATATAGCTGTGGCAGAAGTGATGGAAGGGAAAAAAGAAAATATCATAGCATCTCTATTTCCCTTAGCCATATAATTCAACCACTGTGACATACACATTTAATAAACTTAAATTTAAAAACAAAATAAAGTGACCTCAGAAAACAAAATCTAAATTGTGATTGAGGGGACACCAAATATCTTAATTTTCATTTTATCGTTATTATCTTCAGAACCTAAGGTACATGATGCCTTGTGTGTCGTACTCGTTTAAAAATACTTGTTAGAGCAATTATTACTTTAAAAATATCTAAATAGTGTTAATAAATGCACTGCAAAAAAAGCAATTCGGAACTCTGCTAACAAATCTAAAAGTTCACGCTTCCAATTAACTAATAAAAACACCTGAGTCTTAGGATTAGATGTTTATAAATTTAACATTATTACTAATAAATATTCACCTAAAACCAGCAATGCTATAAGAACTTTACAGATATTTCTGGTTAAATATCTACCTGAATGGAGTAGGATGGTTAGTTCCCTGACACCTTCATTAGGACAAAACAGATATTAGTAACCAACTGAATGTCAATCAAGAAAACTGTATAAAAGGTCAACCAGTAGCCCATGTGTAATAGGAAAGGAGACTATCACCAAAGCCAGCACCAGCATAAGAAAATAAGCCAGACAGACTCTCAGTCTGGAGGAAGCAAGAGTGGAATGCTGCTTGAGAAAGCCCCAGGATAAACTACACAGCAAGGCCCTTGGGATCCTTGGGGAGCAATAGCAACCAGTATGTGTGCTGCAATAACCAACGTGAGCTGTACTTTTATAGGCATAGAGATTTTAAAATATTTCCCAGGAAAGGATCAGAGCTGAATAGGAAGTCTGAAATGCAAACACAAGAATCAGGAGAAATTTTAGAAACTAAGTGCATTTGACCAATTAGAAGGGGCTGTATGATGCTGTAGTTCCTTCAGAATATTGAAGTCTTCAGAGAGTGTAAACGAGGTAAAATTTCAAATTAAAGAATGCATTGGAAAGCACAATTCTAAAGAATGGGTGGGTCAAAAGACAAATCACAGAAACAACAGAAATTTCATCAAAGAAAATGACAATAAGGAGATAATATGTTGTTCAATCATTTCAGCTGTGACTGACTTTTCATGATACCATTTGAGATTTTCTTGGCAAAGATACTGGCATGGTTTTTGTAGATGAGAAAACTAAGGCCAATAAGGTTAAATGACTTGCCACGGGTCACATAGCTAGTAAATGTCTAAGACCTGATGTGAACTCATGAAGATGAGTATTCCTGATTCCAGAACCAGTGTCCTATCCTCTGAACCACACAGCTTCCCCAACGAGATAATACACTAAAAAATATTTTTGTTGTTCTTCAGTCATGTCTGACTCTTCATGACCTCACGGACCATAGTACACTAGGCCCTGCTATCCTCCACAATCTCTCAAAATCTGTCAAAGTTCATTTGTTTCCATGATACTCTCTATCCATCTCATCCTCTGCTGTTCCCTTTTCCTTTTCCCTACAATCTTTCCCATCATCAAGGTCTTTTCCAATGAGTCTTGTTTTCTTATTATGTGACAAAAATTTTCAAGCTTCCACTTTAGTATCTGACCTTCAACTGAGTAGCCTAATTAATTTCTTTAAGTATTGATGGTTTTGATTTCCTTGCTGTTCAAGGGACTCTTAAAGATTTTCTCTAGCACCAAATTTGAAAGCATAGAACCTACAATACTCAGCTTTCCTTAGAGCCCAACTCGCAGACATACATTGCTACTGGAAGAACTATAAGCTTTGACTATTCAGACCTTTGTTGGCAAAGTGATGTTTTTGCCTTTTACTATCCTATCCATGTTTGCCATAGTTTTCTTTCCAAGAAGAAAGCATCTTTTAATTTCATTGCTAGTGTTGCCATCTGCAGTGATCTTTGAGCCCAAGAATATAAAAGCTGACATTGCTTCCATTTTTTCTCTATCTATTTGCCAGGAAGTGATGGGACCAGTTGCCAAGGTCTTATGTTTTTTAAGCTTCAAGCAGCTTTTACACTCTCCCTTTTTACTCTCATCAAGAGGCTTCTTAATTCCTCTTCACTCATCTGGCTATCTGAGATTGCTGATATTAAGACAATCTTAATTCTGGCTTTTGATTCATCCAGCCTGACATTTCACATGATGTACTCTACATATAAGTTAAATCAAAAAGGTAACAACGTACAGCCTTGTTGTAGGCCTTTTCCAGTCTTAAACCAATCAGTTGTTGCTTCATGGCCCACATACAGATTTCTTAGGAGACAAGTAAGATGATCTGGTACTCCCATCTCTTTGAAAATTTGCTACAATTTGTTGTGATCCACACAGTCAAAGGCTTTGGTGTAGTCAATGAAGCAGAAGTAGATTTTTTTTTTTCTGGTACTCTTCTGCTTTCTCCATAATCCAGTGACTGTTGGCAATGTGGTCTCTACACCCTTTGACTCTTTGAAAACCAGCTTGCTCTTCTGGTAACTCTTGGTTCATATATTACTAAAGCTCAGTTTGGAGAATCTTAAGCATAACTTTGCTGGCATGTGAAATAAGTACAATTGTTCAGTATTTTGAACATTTCTTGGCATTGATCTTATTTAGGAATGGAATTTAAACTGATCCTTCCCAATCTGGTGGCCGCTGCTGAGTTTTCCAAAATCACTGGCATATTGAGTGCACTTTATCAACATCATTAAAACATATGGGACGTAGCTAAAGCAGGTCTTAGGGGAAATATATCTCTAAACACAGTTATCAATAAAAGAGAAATAAGTCAATGAGCTGAACATACAAATAAAAAGACTTCAACAACAACAAATCAATAAATTCTCAAGCAACAAAGTAGAAATTCTGAAAATTAAAGATTATAAAATTGAAAGCAATAAGAACTGATGAAACAGACAGATTTTTTTACTTAAAAAAAAGAAAGGAAAACCAAACTGTTTATATCTAAAATATAAAAGGAGACCTCAAAACAATGGTAGAGGAAATAAAGGAAATTTTGAGAATTTATTTTTTCCATTATAAGCTAACAAAAGATAAGCTAACATTCACAGCAAATTAATTACTACTTACAATATATAAAATCCCCAAATTAATAAAACAGACTATTTAAAAAATTGACCCCAGAAGAAGAAATTAAACAACCCATAAATGAACTCCCAAAGGTGAAAAAAGAAATATTCTATAACCAGAAAGATTTACAAACAAATTCTAACATTCAAAAAACAATTAATTTCAATACTACACAAACTATTTGTGGTAATAAGAAAAGGAATTCTTTCAGTCTTTTTCTATGACACAAATATCGAAGATATTTGTCTTGCTACTACCTAAAAGAGAGAGAAAGCAGGGAAAGAAAACTACAAAATTAATGTTCCTAAAGAATATTGACCCAAAAACCTAAAATAAAATATCAGCAAGTAGACAACAATGACATATTAGAAATACTGTGTACCAAAATCAGGTTGGGTTTATACCAGGAAAAAAGTATTAGTTCAACATAAAAAAGACTATAAATATAATAAATCATGTTAATAGAATAAATAACAAAACCCACATGATTATATCAACAAATGCAGAGAAAACTTTTGACAAAACCCAACACCCATTTCAATGAAAAATTCTAGAAAGCGGGGGGCGGAGCCAAGATGGCGGCGTAGAAGCAGCAACA
>CM053584.1:51931115-51950034 GCA_028627135.1 Pseudochirops cupreus | reverse complement strand
CGGTATACAGTGGGATTGCCGTTTTGGGGTAGTGGATAGGGGAAAGATGGGGAGAAAATTTGTAACTCAAAATCTTGTGGAAATGAATGATATAAACTAAAAATAAACAAAAGTTCATTAAAAAAAAAGAAACAATGAATCATAGAATCTTATATTAGACAGAAACCTTAGAAATGATCTGTATTGGGCCCTCATTTTACAAATGAATGAACTAAGTCCCAGAGAGAAATTACTAACCCAAAGGGAATACACACAACTTATGAATGACAGAGTAATTTGTCTTCTGACGCCGAGTTCAGTGCCTTTATCACTGTCACATTAATTTTCTAATAAAATTTCAAATATAATAAAATGGCAAGTTTATGAATAAACCAAGCAATACATATATAACAGGTTCTTATGTTCTTAAACAGAATGAACTTCAAATCTGTAAATGTTACCATATTTTTTCCATTATCCCCTCAATCAAGTTTAGGTAGAATTATTCCTCGGCTTCAAAATTTCATCACATAATAGTTAGGAATTAGTACTTGTTTTTGAGTAGTTAGTTGCTTAATCATTTCCTATGTGTAATTTCTTAATACTTTAGTTTTTCTACTTATTTTAAACTAAACTATTAAAGATGTCATTCAGTGAGGCAGCAGGGTGCAGTTAGAAGGCAAGCTGAATGTGACATCAGAATGTTATTTCATGTGCGGATGTGTTGAAAGTGACATCATATTGAAATTATGGCTCTGCCTCTTACCACCATTGTAACCCTGGGCAAATCACTTCACCTTTCTGGGCCTCTGCTTCTTCATTTGGAAAATGATGACATTGTACTGGAGAATCTCTTAAGTTTCCTTCCTTCTCTACTTTTCTTATCCTATGATCTCAAAAAAAATGATTATTTTTAAAAATCAGGGTAGCTTACAGCAAATCAGCCAAAAACCACATGAGGTTCCCTCCATGTAATTATATTATCAAGTCTATCTGCACTCTAATTCATTTTACTACTGAAAATTTAATATATCCAAGTATTAGTTTCACGTTAAAAAAAACGTTCTTCTGTTTTCTCTAAAATTCAGTGAACAATGTTATGTTTGAGAATCAGCTTCACAAATGTGTAAATAGGACTACCCTAAAATTAGGTTAAAAAATAATGAATTAGTAAATAAGTCAGTAATATCAGTTAAGGAAATGTAATCACATCAGTTGATAAATGATGATGATAGCAGTTAATTGACATTTATATCATGTTCTGTAGTTTACAGAGTCTTTTATATACATTACCTCATTTGAGCCTCACCGAGGTGGTGCTAAATACAAACTTCTGCTTCACAGTTTTGAGTATTGTTGACCCAGGAAATCTGCTTTGCCATCCAGTGATATAGTGACCATAGATTTTGTTATTTTCATTTACAGGTGAGGAAACTAAGGCTCATTGAGGTCACATGACATATATAGCTGTGTGGTTACTTGAGGTCACATGACTTATATGTAGCCGTATGGTTACTTGTCAGAAGCACCAATCCATCAGTAAATCAGTAACAAGTATTTAATAAGGGCTTGCTGTGTTCTAGGCGCTGTACTAAGACTAGGATAAAAAGAAAAAAAAACAGTCCTTGCTCTCAAGAAGCTCGTGGTCCAGTGGAGGATGGGATAACATGCAAGCAACTATATACAAGTTAAACAAGGAGTAGGACTAATTGTGAATAGTCTCAGTGGGAAGGTACTAAAATTAAGGAGGACTGAGAAAGACTTCTTGTAGAAGGTGAGACTTTAGCTGAGAGTTGGAGGAAGATGCTAAGTCAATAAACATTTATTAAGTGCCTACTTAATAAAGTGCAGAGACAATTAGTGACTCAGTAGATAGAGCCCTGGATCTGGAGTCAGGAAGACCTGAGCTCAAATGTGGACTCAGACACCTAACAAGCTGTGTGACCCTGGGCAAGTCACTTAAACTCTGCCTGACAAAATGAATCCACTGGAGAAGGAAATGGCAAACCACTACAGTATTGTTGTCCAAAAAAACCCCGAAGGGGTCACAAAAATGACTGAACAACAAAGTACCTAATATGTGTCAGGTCCTGTGCTAAGCTTTGGGGATAATAAAAAATGAGACAAAAGACAATCCATGCCCTCAAAGAGCTTATGATTAAATTGGGGAGACAACATGTAATCAAATATATACAAAATGAGCTATATACAGGATAAATAGGAAATAATGGATAGGATGAAGGCACTAAAATTGAGAGGTTGGGAAAGGCTTCATGTAGATGAGATTTTAGTTGGGACTTGAAGAAAGCCAGGAGGAGACGAGGAGGCAGAGATGAAGAGGGAGAGGATTCCAGGTATAAGGGATAGTCAGAGAGAATATCTGGCATCAGAGATGAAGTGTCTTGTGTATGGAACAGCAAAGAGGTCATGTCACTGGATCAAAGAGTGTGCCTTTGGGAGGAAAGTATAAGAAGACTGGAAAAGGGGTTGGAGGAGAGTGTATGAAGGATTTCAAACACCAGAGGATTCTGCATTTAATATGGGAGGCAATAGGAAGCTGCTGAAACTTATTGAGTAGGGGGGTGATATGGTCAGACATGCACTTTACGAAAATCAATTTAGTGGCTGGATGGAAGGTGGATTGGAGTAGAGACTTGAGGCAGGCGGAGCCACCAGCAGTAATCCAAGTGTGAGGTGATGAGGGCCTTACACCAGGATGGTCAGAGGAGAATAGGGGGCATATTCTGTGAAAGTAATAGATCTTGGCAACAGAGTAGGCATGGGAGACAAATTGAGGAGATGCCTAGGTTGCACACATGGAGGACTAAGTGGTTGGTGTTGTCATCCATTGTAATAGTGAAGTTTAGAGAGGGTTAAGGTAATGAGTTAAGTTCTGGGCATAATGAGTTTAAGCTGTCTATTGGACATCTAGTTTGAGATGTCCAAAAGGCAGTGGAGGTAGATTTGAGAATCACCAGCATAGAGAGCATTAAATCTGTGGGAGCTGATGAGATCACCAGGGAAAATAGTATAGAGGCAGGGAGGCCAGGAAGTAGATATGAGGAGGGAGAAAATTCCAAGCATGGAGTGATAACCAGTGAAAATTCTAGGAGTCAGGAGGAGTGTTGTGTGCAATGAAGTCAATACCATTGAATGACAGAGTATGTGGAGTAGAGTAAGACATAAGAATACTGTAAAAGTAAGAGGGAGAGCCAGTTTACAAAGTGTTTTGAACACCAAACAGAGGATTTTACTTTGATTCAGGAGGTGATAGGGAGCCACTGGAGTTTAATGAGTAGAAGAGTCATATGGTAAGACTTGCACTTTAGGAAGCTCTGTTTGACATCTGAGTGGAAGATGAATTAAAATGGGAAGAGAGTTAAGGCATGAAGACCAAGCAGCGAGCTATTGCAATCCAGGCCAGCTAGTACAGGAATAAGGTCATGAGGGCCTGTGTGAGGGTGCTGGCAGTGTCAGAGAAGGGGGTGTTTGGTAGTTGTTACAAAGACAGAAACAGCAGGAGGCTTGGATGGGGGAGGGGGCTGTGAGAGAATAAAGAGTCAAGGATGACATCCAAGTTGTATGCCTAGGTTACTGATAGGATAATGGATACCCCCAATGGTAGTAGGAAAGTTGAGAAGAGGGGAAGATTTGAGGGCAAAGATAATGAATTTAAGCTGTGGGGGGGGATACAAAGTTTGAAATGTCTAAAAGACAGTTGGAGATGCAAGAATAGAGATCAACAGTTAGGACTGAAGAAACATGAGAAGCATCATCTTCAACAGAAAGATTAATTGAATCCATGGGAGTTAAAGAGATGATTAAGTGAAATACTATAGAGAGAAAAGAGAAGAGGACCCAGACAATAGCTTTGTGGACACCCTCATTTAGCTGGTCTGACTTGCAGTAAGATCCAGCAAAGAAACTGAGAAGAAACTGTCAGACAGTTGAATCAAACCAGGAGAAAGCAGGCTCACAAAAAAACTGGAGAGTTGAACATATCAAGGAGAAATAGGTGACTGACAAGTGTCAGAAGCTGTAGAAAGGTCAAAAAAATGATAGCAATTGAGAAAAGATCATTCGATTTGGCAATTAAGAGATCATTGGTAACTTTAGAGAGAATTAGTTCTGTTGAACGTTGAGTTAGGAAGTCACACTTGCCGAGATTGAAGATGTGAGGGAGAGGTATAGAAGTAGAGGCTTTGATTGTAATCAGCCTCAAAAAGAAGGAACTTGTGGAATTTTCTCTGTCAAGTAGGAGACAGGGTCCTTAGCTAAGGTGGGGATGGCAAGAAAGGAGGAGATTTGGAAGGTTTGAGGAAGAAAAGGAAGATTGGGAATAGTTACTAGGGGGCAATAGATAATTAATTAGGCGTAAAAAGACTATCTTGTTGCAATAATATTGCACTTTTGAGCCTCATTCAACCTTAGTTTAAAATAGTACCTTATCCTATCCTCCCTCCATAGACAAAGTAGCAGCAATCAAACATGAATGCAGCATACTTTATGATGGAGAACATCTTCATTTTTTAGTCTTGTTTCTTTTTATATAATGTAATCTACTTGAAAGGAGAAATGTTTCATTTTTTATATTTTTGTCAATACTTCTAGTAGATCAAAGGGATATTACAGATATATTTTAACCTGGATTTTTAGCTAATAATAGTCTGTTTCACCATGCTTACAGACAAGATGCTTTGATGTGGGCTAGAAATGATAGAATATTAGGCAGATTTAGAATTGGTTGAGTGACTGAATCCAAAGAGTGGCATAATGTCCAAGACTAAGAGGATGAGAGTCTCATTTTTCTCAGCCTTGCATAGAGATATGAAATTTTGTTTTCATTTATGGGTGCCACATTTTAGAAAAGATACCAGTAAACTGGAGAGAGCATCCAGAGAAAGGTCCCAGAATAGTGAAGGACATCAATGTCATACCATGTGACAGCTGGTTGAAGAAACTGGTAAAAAGAAGGATCAGTGTTAAAAAAAAAAAAAGGATCAGGGGAACATGATAACTGTTTTTAAGTATTTGAAGGGTTATCCTGTGAAATAGGGATAAGATTTGTTTTTCCTAGCCTAGCCATAGAGAGCTGCAATAGTAGTAAGTAGGTGTAATTTACAGTGTGGCAGATCTAGAGGTGTTGTAAGAGAAAAAAAAAACTTCACCCAAATTAAGAATTATCTAAAACTTGAATAAGTGACCTAAGGAAGTAGAGGGCACCCCTTCATAACAGGAGGAAGATGAAGTCTGTATAGTCCATTTCAGGAGTTTTATAGAGGAGATTCAGATATAGCTTAGACTAGATGGACTCTGAAGTCTCTTCCAACTCTAAGATTATATCATTTTCTGATTTATAAGCAAGCATGTGATAACGCTAAGCATTATACAGTATGGGTGTCCACAAAATGTATTTTTTTCTTTTGTTCTGCAAAATATTAGTAGTCATGCCATCATAGTGTCTTATAATTAAAGGAATCTTATAGACTATTTTCTAGTATTGTTTTTAGTTTGGCTTCCCACATAATGCAAGAATCCTCTCTGTAAAATACCTGATAGATTATTTTCCTTGAACATTTGCAGGGACAGAGAGCCTATTACCTCCTAAGGTAGTCTGTTTAACTTTTTAAGTGTATTTTTGTTTATCTCATTAAGTATTTTCCAATTATACTTTTTAAGTTTTAAAATTTATTTTTTTAAAATTTTGAATTCCAAATTCTCTTCTTCCCTCTTGCCCCTTCCCCCTTCCTTGAAAAGACAAGCAATTTGATATCAATTAAAATGTAAAGTCACGCAAAACTTATTTCTTTATTAGCCATGTTGCAAAAAAAAAAGAAAAAGAAAGTGAAAAACATATATTTCAATCTTCATTCAGAGTTCATCAGTTCTCTCTCTGAAGGTGGATGGCATTTTTCATCATGATTTCTTTAGAATTGTCTTGAACCATTGTCCTGATTAGAACACATAAGTCTTTCACGGTTGCTTATCCTTACAATATTTCTGTTACTGTGTACAATGTTCTCCTGGTTCTGCTCATTTCACTTTGCATAAGTTCCCATAAGTCTTCCCAGGCTTTTCTGAAACAGTCTTGCCTGTCATTTCTTATTAGCATGTGTTCTATCATAGCCGTTCCCCAACTGATGGGAATCCCCTCTGTTTCTAATTCTTAAAAAAAAAAAAAGCTGCTATACATGTTTTTGTACATGTAGGTCCTTTTCCCTTTTCTTGAGTCTCTTTGGGATACAGACCCAGTAGTCGTATTGCTGAGTCAAAAGGTATGCATAGTTTTATCACTCTTTAGGTGTAGTTCCAGATTGTTCTCCATAATGATTAGACTAGTTCACAACTCCTCCAGCAGTGTATTAGTGTCCCAGTTTTTCCACGTCCCCTCCAGGTTATGTCATTTTCCTTTTCTCTCCTGCTAGCCAATCTGATGTGTGAGATGGTATCTCAGGGTTGTTTTTCATTTGTATTTCTTTAATCAGTCGTGATTTAGAACATTTTTTTCCATGTGACTTTTTGATTTCTCCTTCTGAAAACTGCCTGTTTATATCCTTTGACCATTTATCAATTGTGGAATAGCTCCTATTTTTATATATTTGGCTGAGTTCCCTTTATGGTTGAGAAATAAGGCCTGCGTTAGAGAAATGTGCTGCAAAAAATTTTCCAAGTTTCCTGTTTCACTTCTAATTTTGGTTGCATTAATTTGTGCAAAAACTTTTTAATATTGTGTTATCAAAATTATCCTTTTTACTTCCCATGATCCCCTCTCTCTCTTGTTTGGTCATTTTTATTGTGTTGGTTCAGCCTACTCATGTGCAATTAATATTTCTCAAATTGTTTAGCTTATTTCATTTTTAAACAGTTTTCTCTGTTTCCAAATTCTTCTCTATGTTACATCACATAGTGCTTTCCTAATGTTTTTAGTTCTCTATGGGGTTACAAATATAAAGTCTAAATCTGTTTTTTATGTTGTGACCCCTCAGAAATTTGGAGACAACTTTCATGTATCTATCTCTCCACTTATTATAAGTCTTCTCTTCTCCAGGCTTTTAAACATCCTTAGTCCTTCAGCCATTTAATATATAACTTGGATTCTAGACTTTGCACCAGGCCTGCACGACCTGTAGCCCACTGGCTGCTTGTGGCATGCTAGAGGATTTCCTCTACATACAAGGATGTTTTTCTCTACATTTTTTTGAAGACCAGAAATCCTTTGGCATGCTGCAAGTGGCCTGAGGGCTGTAAGCAACCCACTGGTTGCAGTTTGTGCAGGCCTGCCCTACACCATCATCTTAAAATATAGTACTCAGAATGGAACAGAGTATGCTAGATGTGATCTAACCAGGTCAAAGTAAGAATTTCACTTGCCTTGTATGGCTAAACTCCTTGAGGTCATCTACACTGGGTGCCTCCATTTCCTTTCTGTGTATTTTTTCTTAACTTTACACTTTGGTTTCCAACTCCATCATTCAACTGAAATCACTCTCTTCAAAGTCATTTGTGAACCTTTAACTGTTAAATATAATGGCCTTTTCTCAGTCCTCATCCTTCTTGACCTTTCTGCAGTCTTTCGCATTGTCAGTCACCCTCTTCTCTTCAATATTTCTCTCTACGTTTTCATGCCATTGCTCTCTTCTGGTCCTCCTCCTACCAATATGACCTCTTGTCAGTCTCTTTTACTGGATCATAATGCAGCTCACACTTACTAAACAGGGCTCTGTTCTGGTTCGTGTTCTCTTCTTCCTCTGTACTATTTCACTTGGTGATCTCATTAGTTTCCATAGATTCAGTTATCATCTCTTTGATGAGAATTCTCAAATCTATTTAACCAGCCTCTGCTGATCTCCAATCTGGCATCTCCAACTGCCTATCAGATATATCAAACATGACATCCCATAGTCATCTTCAGCTCAGTACTGACCTCATAATCTTTCCCTCGAAACCTTTCCTGCTTCCAGAGTTCCCTGTAACTTTCAAAGACACCACTATCCTCCCAGTCACTCAAGCCCACCAACTAGGTATCATCCTTGATTCCACACACTCTCTCTCAATCACCGTATCCAGTCTGTTGCCAGGTCCTGTTAATTTTACCTTTATAACATCTCTTGAATCTGCCCTTTTATCTTTTGACATTAATACCACCCTGATTCAGGTCCTGATCACCCCATGCTTGGACTATTGCAAAAGCCTGCTTTTGGGTCTGTTTACCACAAGTTTCTCCCAATTCCAATCCATCTTCCACTCAGTTGTCAAAGTGAGCTTTTTAAAGTGACCATGTCACCCCCACATACACTCCCAATAAACTCTAGTAGCACTCTGTCACTTCCATGACCATATACAAAATCCTCTGATGTTCAGAGCCCTTCATAACCTGCCTCCCCCTCACCTTTCCAAGTCTTCTTACACTTTATACCCTATCATGTATTCTTCAGTCCAGTGATACTGGCCTTCCTGCTGTTCCTCAAACAAGAATTACATTTCTCAACTCCAGGGTTTTTCACTGTCTCCCATGCCCGAAATGCTCTCTCTCCTTGTTTCTGCCTTCTGTATTTCCAGGACTCCTTCAAATCCCACCTTCTACAAGAAGTCATTCCCTCTTAATTCTGGTGCCTTCCCTCTCTTGATTAATTCCAGCTTATCTTATATATAGTTTGTACATAGTTGTGTTATGCACGTTGTCACCCCCATTAGATTACAAACTCCTTTAGACAAGGAATTATTTTTCCTTCATTTGTATCTCTAGCTCTTAATACAGTGCCTGACACATAGTAGGTACTTGCCTTATTGATTCTATAGCTAGGACTTTTGTTTCCATTTATTACTATTAAAATCTGTCTTAGTTTTTGCATATCATTTTAACCTTGACTAAGATATTTTAAATCCTTTAAAACTTTTTTTATTCATCATATCTTTCTTAGTTTTGAATCATCGATCAATTTAATCTGTATTCCTTCCATGAATTCATGCGGGCCACTGGCAAAAGTATTGAACGATGTAGAATCAAAGATAGTGCCCTGTAGCACATCAGTAGAGACTTCTCTCCAAATTAACTTCTTTAATATTTCTGAAGAGCAGAGAAATCAATGGAATGAATACTATTTCCACCAGTACGTGTCACAATCTGTTCATGCCTCTAGATAGTTTTATGAATTGGTATAACAGCCCCCCCCCCCCCAACTCATTGTTTGATGACCAGCCTTCTGGGGACAAACCTTTCCAATCTAAGCTATTTCTCAGTAGGTAGTCTATTACTGGGCCCTCACCTGAAGCCATTTCAGCTTAATAGGGCCTGCCAGAGCTGACCTCTGGGTTAGCGTTGATCCGTTAGTAAAGACTCTGGGTAAAATTAAATCCTCTTAATTGCTACTACTCTGCTTCCAGCCCCCTCTTCTATCAAAATAAGGTACCACGTCCTCCAAGAAGCCCTCTTCAATCCACTCAGATAAAATCAACTATCCTTCAGATTTCTCCTAGAATGTTCAGTCCTTTGCCTTTAACATTCTCTGCCTCATTGTATAAATAGTTCTTTGTTCATATGTCCTATCATTCTTATTAGCTTGAAAACTTCTTGAAGGTCAAATCTCTGTCTTATTTCATTGTTTTATCCCTGTTGTTGGCACAATGCCTTGCATGTAGTAGGTATCTAATAAATGTTAAATTAAAGTGCCTTGAGAAATTCAAATATGTCTATAGTGTTCTCCTGCACTGTCAGCCTAGTAATTCTATCAAAAAGGTTAGTAATAGTAATGCAGATTTGTCATTGAGTAATCAGGTATGTTTCCTGATGAAAGTGGCTCTTTACCCAAATGTTGTTGACACATTTAGTAAGTGCTTTTAGACTGACTGATTGTTGCTGCAGAATCATCTATAATAAAGTTAATAGAGAGTTAACTGCAATTCAGTGTAAATAATTATAACATATTCAGAATGTTGCTTATTTGAGCCTTGGACAAAAATTTCTGAATTATCCCATTTGTAAAGTAAGTCCTTCCACTTCTTCAGCGTCTTTAAGCCTTGATACACTTACTTGTGTTATAGTAATGACTGACCTCACTTTTCCTTACCCAGTATATCTAATCATGTGCCAGATCTTACCATTTGTACTCCCATAGCACAGTGTCTGGTACGTAGTAGGAGCTGAGTAAGTATTTGTTGATTAACTATCCAGTCGGTCTCCTTTCTCTGCCTCAAGTTTCTCTCTCTCTCCTAAATTGCATCTAGTGGCTCCCTAGTAAAATATAAGCTTCTCTGGTTAGTTTTTAAAAATTCCCTCACAATCTGACCCTGATCTACCTTTCCAGCCTTATTTTATGCTGTTCTCTTCCTTGGTACCTTATGTATGATACTACGTCTCTTGTATCTTGAATGGACTTCTTCCTCATTGAATTCCTCTCTTCCTTCAAGATGCAGCTCAAGTACCACTTGTGTGTGGAGCCTTTCTTGATCCCATAACTGCTGGTGATATGCTTCCATCCACAAGCATTTATGAAGCATTCACTATGTGCCAGGCAGTGTGGGGGGAATACAGATACAAGCAGAAAGAAACTCTTGCCCTCAAAGAGCTTATATTCTAGAGGGGGAAGACAACACATAAAAGGAAGCTGAGAAGGAAGGGGGCGTGGGGGGGAGATGAAGGTACTGGCTTGAGGAATGGTAGAGAAAATTTGGAGAGTTGGGAGTGGAGCCAGGGGAGAGATAAAGACATGACTGGCCTGGACCTCCCCCTTAATATGGAGGCTCTGGGGGGAGCTAGCCAACCAGAGAGAGAGGCCCCAGGGATTGGGGGCCCAGGGACAAGGCAAGTTTCCATAATGAAGAAGTTTTTGTGGTATGGTAGAGAAAGGCCTATAGTAGAGAAAGAACTATGAGTACAGTCCAGAAAGGAATAAAACTGCTATCTTGAATTTATTTCTTATATACTTATGTATGTAGATGCTGTCACCATCTAACAGAATGTAAACTCCTCAAGAGTAAGAAGTTGGGGGGCGGCTAGGTGGTGCAGTGAATAGAGCACCAGCCCTGGAGTCAGAAGGACCTGAGTTCAAATGCAGCCTCAGACACGTAATACTAGCATGTGACCTTGGGCAAGTCACTTAACCCCCGTTGTCTTGACTCCTCGTCTCCAAAAAAGCAACAACAACAACAAAAAGACAAGAATTGTTTCATTCTTTGTATTAGGATTCCCTGCATCTAATCATAGAGGATCTTAAATACTTTTCAATTAAATTCACCAATGAATTAATCAAAAGCCTTAGTTGTCTGAAGTAGTACAGTACCAGTGTTCTAAGCTATGTTTTCAGTTTTGATTAAAACTTTAATCTGCATATCAGCATGATTTTTAAAGGTCTCTTATAAATCTTTGCTAATTTGCATGGCTAGTTAATGCAGAAAGTGCCTTTATTTAACCATCAAAGCAAATTTAGAATTCAGATTCAATAGCATATGTTGTGCTTATTTCTTAGTTCTACACCGGTCGTTTAAAAAAGGAATCTAAGATTTTATTCAGTGCAAGGTCAGGCCAGACTGTCCTTTTTTAAAAGATAAATTAAGAGTGCCTAAAAATATTCCAATTTAATGTAAGAAATATGGGGAAGAGAGAGTATCAGATCCTAGGAGAGCAGTTCTAGAATTGGTTTTGTGATTCCTAATAAGGGGACCTGATTTCTCTTGATCTAGGTAGGTTACACTTTAGTAATCTGGGTCTGAGGGTATTTTCCAGTGCTGTAGAAACATTTCATCAACATGTAGAAAGTTGTTCCAGGTCAAAAGTTAAGTGATAAATGTTTGTTCTCTTCCGGTCGAGACAAGTCTGATTTCACTGACTTTTGGAGATAGCCAAAGCAGATAGTGTTGGACTCCCAAATTTGATCCCTTAAAAACTTAAGTATTATTTCCTCTGCCCATCACATCAGATGTCTTTGAATGAGGAAGATTCAAAAAATTTGACTTCTGACATGTACAGTTCTTTTATGTTCACATTTTAAAGTAATGCTTGCATATGATTTAATTTTGAATTCCTCAAAAGTATCAGCTAATGTAAAGACTGTGGTTGCATGTTAGCTTGTAGACTGGGGTTTGTGAACAGAGGGGTTGTATACTTCCCTTAGATACTTGGCATGGTTCACCCTCAGTACTGTTTCAGAACTGAGATAATGCAAATATAACGTAGTATTTGCATTTAACTAATGACTTTTGTTTGCGAACAGTGAAATATTATGTACTTTTATTCTAAGTTGATCATCTCAAATACTCTTTTAAAACTGAAGAAGTGCTTTGTGTTTAAATTAGCATGCTTTTGCTTTTTAAAAACTCAATTGCCTTCATGACGGCTTCTTTAAATAAAGCTGAAAGAAGATTTTTTTAAACGACTTTTGCATTTTGGCCTTTATGTTACCAAACTTGTTGTGGAATTTCACACATCTGTTTCAGACAGCAGCTCCTCATAGGCTACTGCACTATTTCCCAATGTTAATAGGCCTCATTTATCCTATAAAAAAACCTACATTTTCCTACCTGATCAAGTGAGCAAACAATAAGGGTCAGATGTGGCCAACACCCTAACACAAAGCACATGTCTAGCCGTCAGGGTGAGGTAAAGTCATAGCAAGATTGCTTGAAGTTATTAATGGCAGTAAAATTTATGCTTCCTCCTGTTTTCCCAATTAAACCAAGAAGCCTTTTTTCTTAAGGTTCTTCTGCAGCAGCTGGTTCTAATATGTTGTGTGTGAACATTGCCCGAGGTGTCTCCATTTCTGTATAGTAAAAATTGACTAAAGCGCATTAAGTAATAGGTCAATGGAAGGGACTTATTGGCTAGAAAGTAGTTACTATTAAAGGGGTTTTTCCCTTATTTATACTCTGGGAATGCATATTTATAGAGTATTTACATTCTTGCTGAAATTTGCTATGATGAAAACCACTCCTTAAAGTGCTTCTTTTTATATAACATTTGCTGATCTGGGTATAATAAAAGAATGTTACTTAAATACGTAATAAAATAATGGAAGACATTGTGTTGAAAAGGTTTGGAAAAATAACATCATAGCAAAGTGTGGCAGTTGCACATAGTAAAACATAAATTATTGAATTTTACACAAATGCACATTTAGTTTGCATTTTTAATGTGTATAACATACCTTTGATAAGTTGACAAGTTTAGTCACTTTTTGGGTTTTAATTGACATAATTGGACACACAGAATACATCATTACATCAATCATCTAATCAGAAAATTACCTGTAAAGCCTGACATTTTTTTCATATTTATCATTGACCTACAGATTCTTTAACTTGGTCATTTTTGACTGATTATTTTTCTCAACTTTTCACAGCACAGATGTATTATGGATCTCAGCTAATAGACATGCATATCTACTATGTGAGAGAGCTCTGCCAAGCCCATGGTTTTATACGGGTAGAAACTTAAACATGAAGGGGGAAGGATGGGAATAAGCATTTCCATAGCCACCGTTATGTGCCAGCTACTGTGCGGAGCACCTTCATTTTTTCTTAAACAAAGATCTCATTTGATCCTCACAACAACCCCACCAGATACGTACTCTTATTATCCCCATTTCATGTTTGGGGAAATTGAGGCAAACAGCAGCTAAGTGACTTGCCCAGGGTCATATAGCTAATAAATGAGTAAGGCCAAATTTGAACTCAAGAGTTTTGCTTCTGATTCCAGGCCCAGTTGCTTGCAAAATGAAAAGCATCTGATTTTTTTTATTCAGTTTCATGTGTGCTTTATTAAGCTAAGACACAGCAACTAGTTTAAAACTAATCATTATATAGTGAAAAACTCCAAGTAAATAACACTTAATAAGTGTTTGTGGAATTTAATTGAATTAAATGCATCAATTTAGCAAATGTTTATAGTTTGTTTTTTAAAAAAAATGAAAATTGAACTTGTCTTGCTAATCTTACAAAGAAAAAGCCCTATTTTATGTAGTCTAGGGGTTCTTAGCTTTCCTTGTGTCATGGACAACTTTGGCAGTCTGATGAAATCTATGAACTTTTTCTCAGAATAAGGTTTTTAAATTCATAAAATAATGTAATTTTCCCCCATTCATATTCAGACCCCTTTGGGGTCTGTGGAACTCAGATTAAGAACCCGTGACCTAGTGATATTCATTATGGAATTTAAGTAGTTTTGAAATGTATATATGTATACATATCTGTATGTATATATATATTTCAAAACTATTTAAATGTTTATATAGTATTATGATATAATGTAATATAATATATATATATAAACCATAGTCAACATTACGACCCTTATTTTCTGAAAATATTGTACTACATAGGTATTCCAGTTTTGATTAGCCCAATAGTACTATTACTTCAGTACTGCTCCATTTTGATACAGATGTGGTCGTATTGCCACACTACTCTCATCTGGATTTGAAGTCTTTGTTGACTTCAAAGGGAGTCCTGTATTTAGAAGGCAGACATGGGGTGTGGAGAATGAGAATCTGGCTAATAATGTGGCCCATAATTTGTGTTCTCACTCTCTTCACAGAGTGTTGGGCCGGGCCTACAGAAGAAGCGGAAATTTGGTTTAGAGTTCTGGTGTTCAGAACTCATATTTTTACTTGACTGAGCTATAAATGGAGAATACAGGTCTCAAAATCTCAAACGTCTTAGAAAATTAGTTGCCGAATGGCCCTTTATTAATCAGTTCAAAGATTGGGTTGCGGGGGAGGGGAGAAACTGAAGACATTTTTAATTCAGAACTTAATCAGTATGTATTTTTTTCCTTTTAATTGGCAGAAAATCAATTGCAAAAGCAGCCCAAAGTCCTTAGTTTTGTTTTGTTTTTTCTTCTTCATTCCAGCTGTTCCAGCTGACCTACAGCTGCAAATTTATTTTAAAAATAAAAAAGCTGTTTCTATAAACTCTTGAATGTATTTTATAACGGCAATAATTCCTACAAAATCATTTACTGGAGTTAATGATTGGTTTTGTTAAGGCATTAACTGCCCTCATCTGGGAATGACCAAATTTTCTGGAATGGTTAAGAAGTGCTAAGATAATTCAGTAACACTTTCAAACAACGATTCAGTTAATTACTGGTAAATTCCTGTGGAAATCCTATTGAAGTACTTATGACCTCTGCATTTAATACCTAATGAGTTCATCATAATTTATGTTTATTACCACAAATACCAAAGGATTCCATAATGACTAGGACATTATTTTTAACCCTGCCCTTACTCCTTGAGTGGATTTGACTAATCCACCTCAAGTCATTAAGGATCTAGTTCTCAAAACCATCAGTCTTTTTACTATGTTGCTTGAAATTCATTTAATCTTTGTTGCAAACATACTGATTGCTGGCAAATTAAGCTTACTTGTTTGTGCTGCGATTGAGGTATAATTGACGTCTACTAGTCATAGGGGAAACTTTTTGAAATACCTGCTATTCACAGGAGAATGCTAGCCATTTAGATAGATTTGGGGGCTCCTAGTGAGAAAGTGTTTTACAAAAATGAACCCCTGTTATTCCTTAAGAAAGCCATTTAATAAGGTTATAAATGTTTCTTCATCTTAAAATGGTACTTTTAAGAACTAAGCTGGGTCTTTTTATTCCAAAGATATGTGCAAGATTAGCTCATAATTAGGGATTAAATTCTAAACTTCACTCTGATCATTTAATCTCTCTTAGAAACTGTTTATTACTATGTGGAATGAAAAGCAGTAGAATAGGCTTTAAATCACAATTTGCTGCCTCCCAAAGAGCCACTACTATACCCTATCCACAGCTGTTGTTAGAGAAATAAGTACAGGCTAATTTCAGAAACCTTCCCATGTCACATCTTCCCTTCATGTCCTACGTTGTTGCATCCTTTTGTTTGATGGAATCATCCGACAAAACAAGTATATTTTTGTGATGAAATTTACTAAGTGTACATATTGTATTCATATTTAGAAAACTTATTAGTTACTTGAGAATGAAAAGAGCTATATCACATAACTAAGTGGTTGCAATATCTAAAATCAGTAAGCTAGGGTTCAGGTTACTGTACTGATTGTAACACTTGTCTATAAAGCCCTTGTTTGCAACATCTTTTTCCCCCACTGAAAACTGCAGATTTTATTGTCTATGCCTGGTCTTATTCTATGAACAACTGAGGAGGGAGACAGCACATTTATTTAGTCAATTCTAGAAACTTTATTCTATTATTCAGTCAATCCTAGAAACTTTCAAGATATTTCTACTAGATAACTTCAGCAGCTCTCTGCTATACTCCCTGGTCTCCACATATCACTGGGGCTTAAAGCAAGGACAAGGAGAGGTTTCCATGGCATTTGACATTTAGGCAATGATCCTGCCATGCAAACCACATAAAGTAGTCTAAGTACATGAGGGGCTAGAAATAAGAGGAGTATCATAGAAAAAAAAAATCAGAAAACAAATCAAAGATCTAAAACAAACTAAAAAAAAAAATAGCTATTCTGCCAAATAAACCTAGTCATCTACCAGATCTTATGGCGGAGGCCACATTTGTCAGGAAAGGGCGTCTGTGTTTTTCATTTCTTCTTCCACCTCCACATCATGCTTCCTTTCTTGACCATTCTCATTCATTCTAGAAAATGTGGAACTAGGAACTAGTGGAAGAGCCACATGGCTCCTACTCCTCCCAGGAGAAAACCAGGAGTCCCAGGTGAGACAGAAGTGCCAGGATCTGCTTTACTCTATAGCCTGGAGAGCTGAGTCAAAGGCAGACCCTCAAGATGCTTGCTCTCTTTCCAGGGCTCAAGAAAACATTTAAGAGCTAGATCTCATCAGGCACAATTGACTGAAAAATGCTAAAAATTATTTTTTGTTGCCTATTAAATATATTTTATTTTGTAGAACCAGATGCAGCCTTTAAAGACTCTAACTAAATATACCCCTTTGGAGAGCATAGGCAAGATTTGCAGCTGTTTAGAAGACATGGATAGGTTGCAATTTGGACTCACTGAGAGATTATTCATATTGGTGATTTGATATAATAATAGCTAGCATTTAATATAGCACTTTAAGGTTAGTGAAACACTTTACAGATATTATCTCATTTGATAGCAGAGATCTGTTCAAATATTGAGGGAAAAATTTCATAGCATAGAGAACTGTTGCTTAAACTGACATGATCCTTCTTGGGCATAGTGCATTCTTCTTTATTCTAGAGAGCTTCAAAAGGAGGCTGATTGTTATGGCTATCACAGAGGGGATTTCTGTTTGGGTTTGAATAGATGGCCTCAGACATCCCTTCTGAGTCTAAGGTTGTGATTCTTTGGGTATAAGATGAAATCCTAAATAGAAAAGGAAGCATCTCCCAACCAGTGCCTCTTGTATGAAGGATAGTAGACTAATGTGTAAGATCTTTTACAACTAGACAATTTGACTCTTATCTTGCATTAAGTTTTAAGGGCTTCCAGATGAGGCACCTTGGCACGGAACCCTTAACCTGTTAAAATTAGAGAAGTTAATTATATTAGTTGCCACCCAGCCTTATTTACCCCTCAGTGTTGTAGTGGCTGAGTCTGGAATTCAAAGTCAGTCTGCCTCTGGGTCCTGTCCTGCTAATGTTGATGCTCATTGCCCCATACGTACCAGAATATTTATAGTAACACTTTTTTGAGGAAGTAAAAAACTGGAGACAAAGTAGGTTTCCATCATTTGAGAATGGCCAAACAAATTGTCATACATGAATGTAATGAAATATTGTTATTGTAAGAAACTACAAATATGATGAATAGAGAGAAGCATGGAGAGATTTAACATAAACTGATGCAAAGTCAAGTAAGCAGAGTCAAGAAAATAATATACACAGTGATGACGGCAGGGTAAATGGAAATAACAACAGCCACAAAGCAATTAAAGATGAATGTAAAATTACAAAACACAAGTTTGCCCCAAAGAAGAGACATGAGACAATACTTTCCCCAGTACCTTTGTAGAAGTAAGGGAGTCCACAAATGTGGAAAACTGCATGTATTATCAGAAGTTTTATTTTTTTATTCGTTTTGCTGATTTCTTTTTTTTCTTTCTCTTTTATGTAATTATTGGTTATGTGAGATGGCTTTCTGGTGGGAGAAGGGGTAATTAAATTTTTAGATAAAATGTAAGTAAAAATTTATTTTTTAAAAACATGCTGATCATAGTAATCAGATAACTGAGAAAAATTACAAATTGGGCTTACTTAAGCTTTACTTAAAAGTTATATAAATTAGTCATTTGCAGAAATTTATATAGAATTATACAAATAACGATTTTTTACTTTCATTCATGTCATTTACGTGTCCAGTAATTTTATTCTAAATTAGATTACGGTACTAAAGTTTTTTGTTGTCTATTTGAGTAAGAAGCATAGTGTACAATTTTTTAAACTTTATAGACAGAATTTTAGAACTGGAAGTTAAGAAGTTATCTAGTTCAAACTTCATATTACAAATGATTAACCAGGAACAAAAGGACTCAGATGACTTACCTGAGATCACCAAACAGTTCTTGACAGAACTCAGACATAGCTCAGGTCTCCTGATTTCTGGGTCAGTCAGTAGAACACTGCCCACATTATCATACAAAAGTGCCGTTTTGGGATTCTTTTTTCCAAAACTTTTACTTTAATAAATGATAAAAAAAAAATCTTTTTACTACCTCTTCTCACTTCTGTCTTTAAAGGCCTATACTTGTAATCTCCTTTCTGGAGCATTCACCCATTTGAGCAGTTGCCTTCCTTTCTACTCATCTGTAATGCCATGCACCAGCAGATTCCCAAAGGAATGCTACTGTGAACAGCTTTTAGAGTTCAGATTACAAAATAGAGTGAACACTCTGTTTATTCCATTACAAATCAAGACAAACATTCAAAACATTATAATATTCACAACATTACATCTTATAACATTAAATGGCCACACAGTTTTCACTACAGTGGCCACAATA
>CM053584.1:51904700-51930615 GCA_028627135.1 Pseudochirops cupreus | reverse complement strand
GCAGCCACTGCCTCTGACGCCGCTTCCAGTCAGCACCACGTGGAGACTAGCTTGGTTCCGGCGTTCTCTTGCTCCACCCCTTCCTGCTACATCAGCAAGCTCAAGGGGCGTGGAAGATCTTCAAATCCCAGTATCGTTACAGGTTTTTAACTTTAATATCTTACATATTAATACTAACACAGATAGTGAAGGAAAGATTTGCTTAGTCTATATATTGTTAGTCACATACAATGGTGAAGTCAGTAAAAAAGATTATAAAATGTGCTGGCCTTATACACTGTATGAGAGTAGCAACTGTTTATGGCTTTATTGTTCTTTTTCTGAAAATTCTTCAGATATTCACTTCAATTAAAACACTTTCACCTTTGAGGATCACAGTGTCTTTCAAAGCTAGCCGGAGTATGTTTTCAAGCCTTCTGATTGTCAGTTGACAGGAAACTAAAGCAGGGAACTTAAAGTTTGTCGGATGGCTAACATTGGATAAACATTTGAGAGTTTAGAAACAAGTTCTTGGTATGTTTGCGTTTGTGGATGATGTACTAAAAATGCCATCGTTTGTGACTCTTCATTTCAGGAAATGAGAACTACAAGCAAATAGCGATGTGCGTTCTCTACCACATAAGCATGGATGACCGGTTTAAGTCGATGTTCGCGTACACCGACTGCATACCACAGGTAGGCGTTGCTTTTCTAAGAAGAACTTGCAGGAGGTCTGTTTTTCTTACTTTTCTTCCCCTACACCTTCCTCACTAATCCTCTTTTCTTTTTATGTTTATACTTTGATACTTAAATGAATCATTTCAATTCAACAAATATTTATTAGACAGTTCTATATATGCAGAGACACAAATGGATGTGGACGCTGCCCTCAAGGAGCCTTTCTTCTCTTGGGGGAGGCCTTATGTGCACAGATAAGTAAATTCAGAGTGCATAGAAAACAAGGCCGTCTAATGTCAAGCAAAAGAACATGACCCCCTGTTGGTGGTAGCACCTGAGCTGTCTGGAAGAAAGTTAAGCATGCTAAGTGGTGGAAGTAATGACTAAATGTATTCAAGAGATGAGGGATCCCCCATACAGAGGAGGCAAGAGATGGGCTGGTATATATTTGAAAAATGTGTGTGACTGAAAGATTACATATCTCTTCATCTCAGGTCACCCAGCTAAGTCAGCAAGCATTTATTTAAGTGCTTAGGATATGCCACTCTACTGTACTTACTGTACTAGGACTGCGGATAGGAAGGCACAGTAAAGCGGCCCTTACCCTCAAGTAGTTAACATTCTCTTGGTGGGTAATGGAACAATATGTCCATATAAGTAAATACAAAATAATTTCTGGGGCTGGGAAGCACAGGCTCAGCATAAGAAGCACCATCTAAAACCAGATTACAACTGAACTAGAAGGGAGCAAGGGAAAGGATGGAAGAGTGCGCCACCAGAGGGATGAAGCTGACAGGAATGGGTATGAGGGAGCAGAGGGTGGTGCTCAGAAAAGGAAACTTCCATTCTGAATGGAGCCAGGATCCCCCAATATTCACTTTAAAGTTGCAAAGGGAAAGTTGATTTAATTACCACCACTTGAGAAAAAGCTAAAAAGCAGAGGTAGGAAGGCAAAAGGAGTGGTAGGATTGATGGCTAGTCCTTCCTGTCCTCCACCTAACAATAAAGACAAGTCAGTGGAGTTCTAAGGCTGAGTTGTTTATAGAGGGCTGGGGAATGTTTGAGGTACTCTCACCCATGTGATCAGTTTATTCCAAGATTTATTCCAATGTTCACTTTTCTCCTCCATCATGGTAGGGAAAGGGCACATGGGGAAGGAGTGTGGTCAGCCACTGTGGCATAGGAGGGGCAACAGAGCAGATGTCCAGTCCTTGACGCTGGCTGACTAAATGTCCTCTAAAGCCCTTTCTGGCTCTGTGTCTTATAATAAATAATGTGGAATTAAGGTTTCCAACTCTGACCTTCTGTGACACTTCATAATGATCTTGGGTAGTCAGGGCCTAGGTTTTCTACAGGCTTCTTGACATGCTTCAGGAATTGTCAAAGAGTCATAAAGACAATCCATGATCTCATCTCAATAGCAAATCAATTCATATGTTTTAAGTACTTAATATGTGTGGTGCATTCTGCCAACAACTAGGGATAAAGAGAAAAGTTAAACAGTTCCTACCTTCATGGAACCCCAGTAGTACCGTTTTCAGCCCATGATACCTTCTTGTCTTTGGGCCTTCTTGTCCATGTTCTACCAAAAATGTACTGTCTGTTATTGATGGAGTGAAACAAAATTTTTATTTTGGATTAAATAGTATCTTAGTTTGACTATATTCTGAAGGACATGACTGATTTTGGCAAGATTTGATGTCCCACTAAGTAGATTAGAAGCCAGTTTTATCCAAACCCAGGACTCTTTCCACTCTCAGCTGATACGTTAATAAAAATCCTTCTTAAGTTTCCTACAAATTTCTACCAGGCAATATTTTGTTCGCTTAATTGGAGTTACTACATAGCATGTCCTTGAAAGAAATAAACCTTTAAAAATGTTGTCTTTTCTCTGATTAAAACTAAATATCCCTCTCATCTAAATTAAGTTTTAATACAATTGTATTTCCTATTAATGAACTAAACTTACACTTTCAGGAAGTTTAAAAAAAAAAGATAAATACTCAGCTAAAAATTTCACAAATTATTAGGCCTTTATTCCAAGGGGCAACCTAATTATTATTGTTTGTGGAAAATAGATCTCTTTGAAGAGAATATGCAACAAATCTTGACAGGTCTTCTCATCAAAATGCTGTGTGTCAGTTCATGGCCAGTGCTCTGTGTCATCAAGCCCCTTGTCAAAACAAGTTTCCAGTAAAAGAGTAGCCCTGTCAGAGGGGGATTCTAGGTGATTTACTACCCTCCTGCTCCATGTGTCCTGAAGGCTTCTGCATTGCAGTTTCAAAGGGGGCTTCTTTTCTAATCCTATTCTATGTCCAAACTTCATGAACTACAGGATATGAACTGGAAACCAGCCAGGCTAGAATAATGCCCTTGTCTAGATTGCGGTTCTTATCCAGCCTAAAGTCACAGGATAGTTAAGGTCAGTAAAAGAGAAATGAAAAGTAGATTGGGATGGAAAATTCTCTTTTTGATTTTCTAAATTGTAACCTCTTTTTCTGAATTACAGGCCTAAACAAAGATTTAAACATGGAATTTTACCAAAAAGGAAAAAGAATGTAGAGATATGAACATGTTAAAACTACTGTTAGTGTATCTTTTGAAGTATTGTTAATATTAATCCTAGAGTTCAAAGCCTTATATACATAATGCTACTTATCATCTTTTCAAGAACTATGCCATCAACTTATGCTTTCTTGACAAATGTTTTAACATCAAACATGACTGTAATGGGAACTTGCCATGGAAAATTTTCAGAACATTTATGGTTTGTGTTTCTTGATTAAAATTTCCTCAAACTTTTCCAAAAGACCAAGAATTTTTGAACATTCAGTTTTTATGGGAACAGCAAGTTATATTACCAAAGTCTATCATAAACATCCTTCTCCTTGGTTTGCTATAGGAAGGAGGCAATTTCTTGAGAAAACCAAAGTATACAGTGACCTGTGTTTCTCACTGCAGTGATGCCCACCTACAACTTTCACTTCAGGGCTCAATTATGGCACACTTAAGGGAAATGTTGACATGGTTTATAACTACCCAGTGCCAAATTTATTGCAATATAAAAGAACCATGGAAATTTCAATTAGATCCATGATTCCTCTAACTCCACTAATCATTCACCAAGCTGTAATGAACATTCTATTCAGAGCAGCAGATACTGGCTGTTCAAAGCAATGTTTACAGTGCTAGTAAAGCTTTAAACTGGTCTGTGACCACAAACAGTTAACTTACTTATTAAAGCCATATCTGATGTTTAGAATTTCATAGGGTTTAATAGATTGTTTGTTCTCTTTGAAATTGTACCCAGAAGTTTGAAGTAAGAAACAAGGGACATTATATATACATGACATTGTCAAATAGGAGGCATAAATAGGTCATAATGGTGGTAAAACAGGAAATCAATATGAATATTTTCCTAAATAACAAATTGGGAAAGATAGTTAAGTACATCTTGCTCTGTCTCCTTATTTTAGGCTTCATTCATTTTCCAATTTAAAGCTGTTTTTGTTCCTCTGTTGTTAAATAAACAGGTAGGAGTCCTATCTCCACCTCTAACAAGCACAGTGGTTTAACATGGTACACGTTTAGTAGATGGTCACTGAATGAATAAATAAATCTTAGAAATGTAAGATTCATTGTTATAAAGTACCAAATAGCTAGAGGCAATGATTTTGACCACTGTTGATCATATGTACTCTACACTCACAATTATATTATCTTCCCTGTGTCAGATTTTTTCTGATGTGCTCTTTTTATCTCTACTTGACCAGTGTGCTGGACCATTTTAGTCAGGTCATAGATTCTTTTACTTTTTAATAGTCTTGTGAGTGGATTATCTCAGGTAAGCATCCTTATGGAAATCAGGAGTTAATGGTTGTATTCTAGTAACAGTTAAAAATAGGTATTAACAGTTCATTGTTATTTAGACCTCTAAAATGCATGTTTTCTTTAAATAGGTGCAAATGCTATCCAGATGCTTATAAAAAGTATTTATTAGTAATGGAATGGCCAATCAAAGTACATGGTTAGGTAATGATGTCATGGTGTTATTTAATATTTTACCACAGAACAGTATGCAAGGATCTCCATAGCTACCCACATGTTTTCCACCACAGTTGTCCTATTGGGCCCCTCTTTGATCTACATGCTCCTTTTTAGCTGAATGCTGGTAAACGTCCTTTCTGACAGCACCCTTTGCTCCTGCCTGCCATTATCTGCCGAAGTTCAGAAACCAGAGCATCACTTCAAACAGTAGAGTTAGGGAGTAGCCAGTCAGGAGAGATTCCTGAGGCACGCAAAGTTCTGGCATAATCATTCAAAGATGTTTGGGCAGGGGGTTGAAGGGGGGCTTAGGGGGGGAATGTGTGCAGAGGTGTATGTGAATACAGCGAGCTGTGGGGGTTGGCCTCTGGTCACTGGTAAATAAGTGAAGTCAGGTGCCAGAGAGTCTAGACACAGTGATTTCAGTCCTGGGTCTGTGGTATCTGATACTCAATATGGGACTTGTCTGATTGAACACTACTGCCGCTTCATTGCACAAGCTGTAGACCTTTTAGTGCCTTCCTGTTAAATCAGTAAAAGATGACAATGGACATAGTTAAAGCAGAACAAATTTAATTTTAATATTTCCTAGTTGGCAGCAATTACACTCACTTTTGAAGTGCCATGGGTAGCAATCAAATTAAATAAAAGCATAATGGTACACGTGGAGCTCATATTAAACTATTATTTTTAAATTTGAATAGGTTTAATTGGAATTGAAGTGAGTTTCTTTTTCTTATTATAAAAACTAATTCTGTATCAGAAAGTATTCTATTCATTTTAAGTTTTAATTTCTCTTGATTTTGTGAAAGAATTGCTAATGTTAAAAAAAACGTAATTTGACTTATGAAAAAAGTATAGAAATAATTATAAATCACATAAGTTTTAAGAGGTTAATGTGAGAATTGCTGAGGGGTAATAATTTCATCACCTAGGTTATCATCTCTTTTGGTCCCATAAATCAGGGCAGCGTTAATTTTATGGAATCACAGATTAGTTAATGCTTATTTGTGACATGAATAATTCTATAAGGCATGTTAGAGATTAACCACTTTTTTTTAAATCTTAAAGCAGTAAAGGTTTGAAAGATATCTATAATAGGTTTTAGACTGGAATGTGAAAATCCCAAGTTAAATAAATATGAATTACATTAATTAGAACATGGTGACTTAAAACTTTCAGTTTTCAGTTTCTTTGGATTATTACTATATTAGACCGTTGATACATGAATAGCAAATGACATCGGCTACAATACACAGGTCTAGTGAATGGAGATTAAATCATTGATACTGTATCTTTTGTTTATATTTATGTTTATATAATCATCTTAGGTTTTAGTTGCTCCTGGTGTTATTCTAAAGATTCAAGTATCAGTAACATATAGGTTAAAAGGATCCCTTTAGGGAAATGGCATGGTAGAATGTCTGTACATGTTTTAAACCATCTACCTGCCTTACTACAATTTAAAAAGCACAGAAGAACTTCCAAGTCCTACATCATAAATATGCCAAATTCACCTGCTTTTGAAATATTTGAAATACCCTCTCTGTTTCATGGATGATTTAGGCTCTGCCTCCTTTAAATTATGTTATTTCTTTTCTAAAGCCAATTCATAGTTTGTTTAGTCCTAAGTATAAAATAACTTTTAAAATTGCTTCAATTTCAGTAGGAGTTTTCATTTTTTACTTACCAAAGATTTTGTTTTATTTTCTTTCTTCTATTTAAGCATCTTGGGCCAGGAGATTGATAATTAATCAACAAGCATTTATTAAATTTCTTCGTATGCCAGTCACTATAGTAAGTGTAGAGATACAGAGACAAAAGTGACATGGTCTAGATGAGAAACAATAAATTTCTGAATTAGGGTTGTAATTATATGAGTGGAGACAAGCAAGAAACGTTTGTAGCATTAGAAATGATAAAATTTGGCAACTGAGTGACTCTATGGGATGAATGAGAATGGAGGAGTCAAGGATGACATCAGGCTTATAAACCTGGGTGACAGAAGAATTGTGCAGCCCACAATAATAACAGAGAAGTTCAAAAGAGAAGCTGGTTTTGGGGGGAAAGTTAATGAGTTCTTTTTGGACATGTTGCATTTCAGATGTTGGTAGGACATAGTTTAAAATGTCCAATAGGCCATGCATGATACAACACTGGAGCTTTGGAGAGAGGGTTAGGGCTAGATGGATAGATTGAGGAGTCATTTTTATAGACGTGATAATTAACCCAATGGGAGCTGATTAGTTTGCCCAGAGGAAGTAAAGAGGGGAAAAAAAAATAGGGCCTAGTACAGAGCTTTGTGGGTCACTCACAGTTAGTGGGTGTGATATAGATGATGATCCAGGAAAGGAGACAGAGGTGAAGGTCTCAGGCAGGTAGAAGAACCAAGAGAGAGAAATGTCATGAAATCCTAGAGAGAAGAGAATATCCAGATGGGCAGTTAACATTGTCAAATGTTTCAGAGATGTCAAGAATGGGAACTGGGAAAGGTCAGCATATTTGTCAGGTAAGAGATTAGGTTGACTTTAGAGAGAACAGTGGCAGTAATGTGATGACACTGGAAACCAGATTGCATAGGGTTGAGAAATGAGTGAGAGGAGAGGAAGTGGAGTCAGTGACCTTGGGTGGCTTTTTCTAGGAGTTTGTCTAAGAAAAGGAGGAGAGAGATAGGATAATAACTAGCGGGATTTGGTGAAAGATTTGTTTTGTTTTGGATTTTTAAAAATGTGTTTGTTTTGGATTGAGAAGACTTCAAAGTGTTTATAGCCACTACAGAAGAAAACTTGTAGAGAGGGAGAGATTGAAGATTAGGAAGAGAAGGAGGATGATCATAGAGACAAAATGACAGAAAAGGCAAGAAGGAATGGGATTGAGGGTTGCCCTTGGCAAGGAAGCAAAATGGCTACTCTTAAGAGAGTGTTGTGAAGGAGGAGAGAATGGGGGAATGATGTCAAGACACTAGGAGGTGAAGAGAAGGAGAGGAGAATCATAGGATCATAGATTTAGAACTGGACAAAATCTTGGAGGCCATTGAGTCTAATTCCCTCATTTTAACAAACTGAGAAGGAAAATCAGTTGCCCAAAATCATATAGCTAGCCAGCTAATAAGCATCTGAAGCAAGATTTGAACCCTGGTCTTCCTAGATCCCAAGTACATCACTCTACTACATTACACAGATGCTTCAAAGAGAAAGTTTGAAATAGCAGCTGTGTAGAGTAGATCAAAAAGTAAATTAAGGGGGAGGAAAAGAATTGCCTTGCCACAGTAAGGATCTCATTGTGATTAGGCAGTATAAATTTGTAGTGGACCCAGTCAGCATAGTTGTACAACATTTTCCAGTTTGTTAATCACCATGTTAGTAAGAACATTACATCATGTTAGGTTTTTTTTTAGCTATTGTGACGTTCTGTTCGTCCATTTTATCTTACAGTCCATAAAAAGAATTATTTATAAGAGTAAGCACTGGATTAAAATCCTAGCTCTGTCTCCCTAGTTTATCTTGGATCCCATCAAGAAAAATCTTTTCTTGTTCTGAAAGGCATTGAACTTCAAAAATCTCTATGGTTCCTTATAGTTCTAAATTTCTAATAAAAATTCCCTAGGTCATTTTCATATCCACTATTGTCTAAGTATGCTTTCCCAATTCTATGCTTTTGAAGTTGAGGTTTTTTTAACCCAGATAGAAAGCTTCATTTCTATTAAATTTCATCTTATTAATAAGATTCAGTTTATCAGTCAAGCCAGTTGAGAACATTTTGGATTCTGAATGTCATTCAGCATCTTCAGTGACAGAGTCAGTATAGGAGTATTTAGGAAATAATTTTTGATAACAGTCATAGAAATTAAAAGATCTTGCCTTTATTTTTAAAATATCTGTTCTACCAAAAGCTATTATGATCTTTAAAAGGAATGCTCAGATACATCGTACTTATTGGTAGCAATTATCCTTTGTTCATCTCTTTTCCTGAAGCCTTTAAAATTACTCCAACTCACATTTCACTCTTTTCTGAACACCTTTTGTTCTTGTAGTCTATACCACAATACATACATATATATAATTTAATTGTATGTTGTACATCATCTCATTGCATCATAGTTATTTATTGTACGTAAGGCTTTGTTTCTTCAATCATAGTGTAAGCCAGTCACATAAAATATGTTCATACTTACTTTGTATTCTCTGTCTCACTTGGTAGAATCCTGGACCCATTGCAGCAATGGTTCAGTAAATACTTATTCAATCAGTCACTCAATAAACATTTATAAAGCATTTACTGTGTCAGGCACTGTGCTAAGTTCTGGAAATATAAATAGAAGAAAAAAACCAGTCCCTACGCTCAAAGAGATTCTAATGGTTAAAGACAACACATAGAATCAAGTGTTGGGGTGAGGGTGGGAAATCAGAGTACTTAAGTCAGGGCCATAGTGAAGAAAGTCCAGAGTGCTGCAGCCTGGAGAGGCATAATACATGGCTAGCCTGGGTACCTGCCTTATATGTTTAATTAGTCATCAAAGACATCCTGAACATTTATATGTATTAACCCACTAGTTCCCAAAAGAAGACAGTAATGCCATTGACCGGTTTCATGGATTGGATTAATTTTTCATTATGTGTTTATTTCTTGATTATAAGATTTTTATTGTTGCCATACAGTATATAATGTAAAATACAGTTGTGCATAGTGAAAATTTGTAGTCATCTTTTTGTTTTTTAATATTCAAATGTTCTGGTGATATAACTTATGGTGTGCATGTATGTGTGTTTATTGCTAGCTAATGAAAATGCTCTTTGAGTGCTCGGATGAACGAATTGACCTAGAGCTCATCTCCTTCTGCATCAACCTTGCTGCTAACAAGAGGAATGTACAACTTATTTGTGAAGGTCAGTGATCTTGAGTTACTTACTGCTTATCTTTGAGCATAAGTATAATCAGGCAATTGGCAAGACATTAAGGTATAGGTTGTATCATGGACAGACACCACTGCAAGTCATCCAGGAGCCATCTTTTTTGGCTTTAGTCTCGGCAGGTACTAGACACTACTATTATGAAGTCCTAAAATGCTCTTGTATTATAAATGAAAACATAGTGTATTCTTGAATGGGAACATTGAATGTTAAGGGGAATTTTATATTCTGTCTTGGGTTGTCCAAAATTAATACTGGTTAGTTTATATATTTTCTGGAAAGAAACTTTTTCTTTTCATTTTTGCTTCTCTTTTAATGACTTATTTGTTCATAAAACTGTTATTGAGTTTTTTTCCTTAATTCTCTCTAACTAAAGTTAAACTTGAATTGTATTTGGTATACTTAGTATTTTTTGTCTGTAGGAAATGGCCTGAAGATGCTTATGAAAAGGGCTCTAAAATTCAAGGATCCACTGCTGATGAAGATGATTAGGAACATTTCACAGCATGATGGACCAACTAAGAATTTGTTTATTGTAAGCACATATCCTTTATTATGGGTTAGCTTGTGTCAAGTGCTGTCCTATATGGATAGAAAAAGTTTTATTCTATTTAGTCTATTCTATGTCCTCAGTGTATTAGAGAGGCAGTACCAAGTTGTGGATAGAGTTTTACACTTGATATCAGAAAGAACTAGGTTATTGCCTCAGACATGGATTGACTGTGTGACCCAGGATAAGTCCCTCTACCTCTCTAACCTCAGTTTTCTTATCAGTAAAATAAGAGCTGTAATAGTACCTACCTTACAGAGTTATTGGGATCAAATGAGATTATGTATGTAAAGTGCTTGTAAACCTTAAGATTCTATATGAATGCAAGGTGTTATTATCATCATTGTCTTTGATCTCATTGTTGTGGATATTCCCTCCAGCAGCCTGTACTATATAACTTTTGTCCAAATTCTTCCATAAGTATACCTTAGTAAATCCATCCAACTTTCCTGGGGAATTCCTTGCACCCACTCGACATTGCATGGACACTATTGGAACTA
This sequence comes from Pseudochirops cupreus, assembly GCA_028627135.1. Lineage (NCBI taxonomy): Eukaryota > Metazoa > Chordata > Mammalia > Diprotodontia > Pseudocheiridae > Pseudochirops > Pseudochirops cupreus. Next base: position 51,919,954 of record CM053584.1, on the reverse strand, counting down.
ATGATAAGAACATCAGTCATCCATTACTAGTCTATCTTTTTGTCTTATCATTTGTTTTTCTGAGATAATCTTTTATACCACTTCTCCTGTATAATTCCTCATTTGTTAGTAGTTGCAGCCTATAATAATTCTGATTACATGATAAGGACAGAGAATCATGGAAAGACATATTTTAACTGATGCAAAGTGAAGTAAACAGAGCCAAGAAAATAATATATGCAATGACTACAGCAATGTATACAGAAAGAACAGTCACCACAAAGCAATCTGAACTGAATATTGTGAAATTAGAAATAACAAACTTGTCTCCAAAGAAGAGACATAAGAACATACCTCTCCAGTCTCCTTTGTGGGGAGAGGGAGTAGTACAGTCCACATGTGTAGAACACTGCATATAATATAACATCAGGTTTTTTTCAATATGTGGCTTGGATTTACTACATTTTTTCCCTTCCTCTTTAAAAAAATTATTTGTTTTAAGGGACGGTTTTCTAGGAGAGATTAAGGGAAGAAATATAGGCAATGTATAAACAAAGGATATTAATAAAATCTCTTTTGTAATTGGACGTAAACTTGTTGAGGGGCAGGAAATTTTTTTTCTTTTGTGTTTCTATCTTCAGCACCCAGCATTGTGCTTGATACATAGTAAATGCTTAATAAATTCGTTGTCATAATTTAAAAGACTGTATAAACATAAAGATAAGAGTGGCAGAGCAGGAAGTTCATGAGCTTCCCTCTTCTCTGAACCAAGGAGAAGGAAAGTAGAACACACACACACACACACACACACACACACACACACAAATAGATATTTATATATTGTGCCCCATTCCCCACACACACATCGAGATATGTATAGAGTTTAGTGCATTATTATCAGTAGAACAACAGGTAGTGACAGAAATAGTCACAAACAAAATAAACCTTAGCCAAGGGGGCTGGATTAGAAAAGGGGAATCAAAAGGAGAAAAGTAAGGGAAAGATCAAACAACTTGGGCCTGGGAGATGAAGGAAAAAATTGAGGATCAAACCACTAGATTATTAGTGATAACACCCCCCCTTTTGCCATTTTCTTTTCCTCTGTAAAAGGAATGGGTTAGCTGGCCAAAATAGTAAATAGTGTCATAGAAAATCTGGTGGAAGGGAAAACATACTTAGCAGTATGTAGTCATACTCAAAGTGCGACTGGGATTAGCCACCTATCATTCCTTCCCCCTGGTAAAATGATTTATTTTATTTGTGACTATTTTAGCTCCTCATCTTAACTCTTCCATGTGGAAACTGAATGCTCTAAGTACACTCATATACTTTGCACAGGCTTAAAAGGACTAAGCATATCGACCCCAGATAAAAGATATTAACGCAGAGTTAAAATGAGATGAGTTTCTAGTGAATCTAAAACAGTGATAGTCATAATCTCAGTCAAGGCAGCAGTTTTTTTAAAGTGGTTTTAAAGAATCACCTCTCTTTTAAGAAAAGCAAGTGGAATATTATTGTGCCATGAGGTAAGAAAATGGGTAATTTACTGAGAATATCTATAAACTGATGCAGAATGAAGTGAGCAGAACTAAGGAAACAAGTATACAATGATAATATTACAAAGAAAAACAGTTTTGAAAGACTTTGGAACACTTATCAATGCTATGATAAACCAAGATTCCAAAGGACCAAAAATGAATCACATTACTCACCTCCCATTAGAAAGATGATGGGATTTAAGATAAGTGTGAGACATAACATTTGAGAAAATAGCCAATGTGAAAATTTGTTTTGCTGGATAATGCAAATTGTTGTGAGGACAGTGCAAAATGTTATGTTATTTTTTCTTCTTTTGTTAATTTTTCAGCAGGACCAAGGAATGGAAAGGAGAGAAAATAAATGCTTGCGAATATTTTTTAAAGGCATGTTGTGTAGAGCAAAAGACATCAGTAAAATATCTTTAAAATAAAAAGAGATGAGCAGAGAAACTACAGTGTCCTTAATGGTATAAATAATGAACTGTTAGCTTATGTATGATATATGAGTGTATACGTGTTTATATACATATACATATGTATATGCACCATATAACATAGCATCTAAATATCTAAAGCAGTGGTTCTCAACCTTCCTAATGCCGCGACCCTTTAATACTCTTATGTGGGCATATCTGCATGTGAGCGGACTCGCCTGGAGATGGATAGAAGAGTGGTGTCTCGGTTCCTAAGACCATCGAAAATATGTGTTTTCTGATAGTCTTCGGCAACCCCTGTGACCCTGGTGAAAGGATCGTTTGACCCCCAAAGTGGTTGCGACCCACAGGTTGAGAACTGCTGATCTAAAGGAAAAATGAATTGAACAACAGGGAATAATAGACAACAAAACAATAATTGTTTGAGACCTTAATGGGCCCTTTTCAGACTTAGATCAAACTATACACAATAAATAAATGAAGCATTAAGTGTTATAGGCAAAGCACTGGGGTTTAAGTAGAAAAATAAGTGAGTTCCTGCTCTCAAAGAGCTTATATTCAGATAGGGGAGACAACAATATGGAAGGTTTTAGCTGCAAGTCAAATGGAAAACTCCTATAACCCTTAGGGTGCAAAGGCAAAGCAGATAGTAATCTCCCTTTTGAAAAATCTTATCAGTCTCTGATAATGAACCATTTGACACTTAACTAGAAGCATTGATATTCCAGAGTCTCTTGAATTCAAGGTCCTGGGATGTCCATATCAGTGTCTGTGAGGATATAGTGGTCCATGTGAAAATGACTCACTGGGTTTGACTCAGCAAGCACATGCTGCCTCTGGTCTCTCACTTACAGTGTCTTGCTGCTTTAGCTAACCTGGCCTGCCTTCTCTGTGATGGCAGTTGTTTGGCATTTGGTGGAGATGGCTGGCCCCTTATTCACAAGAATTGCTTCTGTGAAGGCTTGGCTGAAAGGAAAATGAGTGGTCTTTGTGGTGCTCTGCCTATTGATGGCAGTTGGCCAGTTGGTAGTGGTGGTGAAGAAAGTGGGCCTCTTCTCACAATGATTTCTTCCCTCAATAATGCTGGTGGAGGCTAGGCCAGAAAACAGAAAACAAACTGTTGCCTGAGGGACATTGCTGTTCCCAAGGCTCTTGGATTCAGAGTCCTCAGTTTTCTCCATCAGTATCTTTTTAAGAGATGGTGGTCCTGGTTGTAGTATTTGTTTGACATGCCTAGCATGTGCTTCCTCAACAAGAACCAAGAAAGAACTAAATAAAATTTTGGAAAAATGAGATATGATAGAACTCTGGTGAGTATTGAAGGAGAGAATTGAAAGGAGTATACATCTTTTTTAGCTTTATGTGGTACCTTTAAAAACAGATCTTAGGGTGGAGTAAAAGCAGGAACTTCACTGAGCTCCTGCTCCATCCACCTCCAATACCTGTAAAATATGACTCTAAACAAATTTTAGAGCTACAGAACCTACAAAGTGACAGAGAGAAACAAATCTCCTGCTGAAGCCAGCCTGGCAGGCTGACAGGAAGGCTCTATCACATCATGCTGGGAGCCAAGCACAGTCCTGCTTGAGCTGCCAGGGCCCAGACCCAGGGTGGCTCCGACCAGCAGCCCAGACCAGCCAGAGTGGACTTCAGGAGAGTGAATCACCAGCAGCTGTGGTGGTTTCCAGGTGATGGAAGAGTGCAGTTCATCCCCTGCCCCCAGGGCAAGAGGTGGCAAAGAAGGCACTGCAGCTGCTGCCGGGTGGCTACCTCCAGAGCTCCTAGCCTACAGATTGTAGGGGGACCAAGCAACAATTCAGAGGGTAATTGTTCTTGCTTTGACCTGCATGGATGTGGATTTCTTGGGTGGTAGTCCTGGGGTTGGTGGCCAGTGTGCCAGAGCTTGTGGTGGTTGTAGAGAGGGCTCCTTCCTCATAGCCCTGGCAACTGTGAAAACCCCAGCTATTTTGGACACAGCTCTCTCCATTCTGGAAGCAATGTTCTACTATGGCAAAGAGCTCAAAAGTCAAGTAATTGGTTGGCAATATGAGCAAGCAGAGGAAGTGCAATCAGACCATAGAATGCTTTTAGGGGGGAACAAAAAGGATCAAAACATGGATCTAGAAGAAGACAACAAAGTCAAAACTCCTGCATCAAAAGCTTCCAAGAAAAATACGAACTGTTTACAGGCCATAGAGTAGCTCAAGAAGGATTTTGAAAATCAAGTAAGAGAAGTGGAGGAAAAATTGGGAAGAGAAATGAGAATGATGCAAGAAAATCATGAAAAGCAAATCAACAGCCTGCTAAAGGAGACCCAAAATACACTGAAGAAAATAACACCTTAAAAAAAATTTTAAAAACTCAAATGACAAAAGAGGTCCAAAAAGCCAATGAGGAGAAAAATGCCATAAAAAGCCAAATTGCCCAGATGGAAAAGAAATTTCAAAAACTCACTGAAGAGAATAATTCCTTCAAAATTAGATTGGAGCAAATGGAAGCTAATGACTTTATGAGAAATCAAGACACTATAAAACAGATCCAAACAAATGAAAAATAGAAGGCAATGTGAAATATCTCATTGGAAAAACCACTGACCTGGAAAATAGATCCAGGAGAGATAATTTAAAAACTATTGGACTACCTGAAAGCCATGATCAAAAAAAGAGCCTAGACACCATCTTTCAAGAAATTATCAAGCAAAATTGCCCTGATATTCTAGAACCAGAGGGCAAAGTAGAAATTGAAAGAATTCACCAATTGCCTCTTGAAAAAGATCCCAAAAAGAAAACCTAGGAATAGCATAGCCAAATTCCAGAGTTCCCAGGTGAAGGATAAAATATTACAAGCTGGCAGGAAGAAATGACTTGAGTATTGTGGAAACACAATCAGGATAACACAAGATCTAGCAATTTCTACATTAAAGAATCTAAGGGCCTGGAATATGATATTCTGGAGGTCAAAGGAATTAGGAATAAAACCAAGAATCAACTACCCAGCAAAACTGAGCATAATGCTTCAGGGGAAAATATGGTCATTCAGTGAAATAGAGGACTTTGAAGTATTCTTGAAGAAAATACTAGAGCTGAACAGAAATTTGACTTTCAAATACAAGAAGCAAGAGAAACATGAGAAGGTGAACAGGAAAAAGAAATTATAAGGAAGTTATTAAAGTTGAACTATTTGTATTCCTACATGGAAAAATAATAATTGTACCTCATGAGACTTTTCTCAGTATGAGGATAGTTGAAGAGAATGTGTGTGTGTGTGTGTGTGTGTGTGTGTGTGTGTGTACACACACATACATATGTATATATAGGAGGGTGTAGGTATGTATAAATACATATGTGAGTGTGTGTATATATGTGTGTACGTGTATACATAGAGGGCACAGGATCAGTTGAATAGGAAGGGATGATATCTAAAAAATGAAATTAAGAAGCGAGAGAGGAATATAATGGGAGCAGGAGAAAGGGAGAGATAGAATAGGGTAAATTATCTCATATGAAAGAGGCAAGAGAAAACTGTTACAGTGGAGCGAAGAGCAGAAAGGTGAAAGGGAATAGGCCAACCTTATTCTCATTGAATTTGGCTTAAGGAGGGAATAACATACACACTCAACCAAGTATCTTACCCTACAGGAAAGAAGGGGGGGAAGGGGATAAGAGGGAGTATGATAGATGGAAGGTCAGATTGGGGGAGAGGGTAATTAGAAGCACACATTTTGAAAAGGGACAGGGTCAAAGTAGAAAATAGAATTAGTGGGGGCAGGATAGGTTGGAGGGAAATACAGTTTGTCTTTCACAGTATAACTACTGTGAAAACATTTTGGGTAACCACACATATACAACCTATATTGAATTGCTTATCTTCCCAGTGAGGGTGGGTAAGGAGGGAAGAAGGGAAAGAATCTAGAAATCAAAGCTTTAAAAACAAATGTTAAAAAAAATTGTTTTTTACATGCAGTTGGGAAATAAGATATACAGGCACTGGGGTATAAAAATCCATCTTGCCATACTAGAAAATTAGGGGGAAATGGGGGAGGATATAAGAGAGAGCAGATTGGGGGAAGGGGTATTCAGTAGGCTTGCTATCTTGGAGTGAGAATAGGGGAAAGACGGGGAAAAAATTTGTAACTCAAAATCTTGTGGAAATGAATGTTGAAAATTAAAAATAAATAAAGTTTTTTTAAAAAAACACTGTACTAGAGTGGAAAAAACAAGCAAATGTAAAAAAATGGAGATATTAAACATATTCTTTATTGACTTCAACATAATAAAAGTTATAACAGTAATTTAAAGGAAAGATTCCGATTTAAATGGAGACTAAATAATAAAATACTACATAATGTCTAGGTCAAAGAACAAATAATAGAAATGGTAGGTGATTTTATTTTTTAAAATGCAATAATGAAACAGTAATGAAAACAACATACCAAAACTTGTGTTGTATAGCTAAAGCAGCCTTAGATGAATTTTTTATCTCTCTAAACATGCTCATCAGCAAAAGAGAGAAGAAATTAATAAACTGGGAGTGCAACTAAAAAAACTAGAAAAGCAGCAAATTACAAAATGCCCAATAAACACAAAAGTTGCCATAAAAGCTGAAAAGTCTTACAGATACTATTTTTAAACTAAAATTCACACTATATACCATAATAAGCTCTAAAGCAGTGGTTCTCAACCTTCCTAATGCTGTGACCCTTTAATACTCGTATGTGGGCGTATCTGCATGTGGGCAGACCCACCTGGATAAGGATAGAGGAGCAGTGTCTCCATTCCTAAGACCATCGGAAATGTGTGTTTTCCCATGGTCTTAGGCGACCCCTGTGACCCTTGTGAAAGGGTCATTTGACCCCCCAAAGGGGTCGCGACCCATAGTTTGAGAGCCACTGCTCTAAAGTGATATATGATTTAATTATAAAAGGTAATACCATAAAAGAAACTAAAGACAAAGGAAGATTTTTCACAAGAGGAAAATTCTAATGTAAAAAAGGTAGAAATCATCATAAAAGATGGAATGGACAGTTAGATGTAGAAATTATAGGAGGCTTACACTAGAGCCAGTGGAGAAAATGTTAATAATGCAGATTATACTAAAATTACATATATACACACACATACATGGCATGAATGTACATACATATGTGTAGTTAGATTGAGTTGTTAAACATTCATTAGCATAGTCTGAGAGTATAAGTTATTAATGACCAAATGGTCCAAATCATTAATGATCCAAATCATTAATAAGAGAAATGCAAATTAAAACAACTCTCAGATTCTTCTCATCCATCAGATAGACAAAGATGACAAAAGGAAGAAGTTAGCAATTGCTGGCACACTAATTGCATTGTTGGTGGAGCTACAAATTGGGTTGACCATTCTGGGAAATAATTTGCAACTGTACCTCAAAGTCATTCAACTTTATTTTACATGCCCTTTTACCCAGTGATACCATTAGGTGCACACCTCAAGGATAGGAATGGCAGAGGGAAAAGACCTATAATGTACAAAAATATAGTGTCTTTTTTTGTTATTCCAAAGAACTGGAAACAAAATATCCATCCATTGGAAGAATGGCTGAACAAACTGTCATACATGAATGTAATGGAATTTTATATTCATATAAATATGGAGAGTCTTGTATAAACTGATGAAAAGTGAAATGAGCAGAACCATAAAAACAGTTTACATGAAGGCCGCAAATAATCACTTGAGAGGAAATAACTGAAAGACCATAGACCTCTGACCAATGCCACAAACAGCCGTGACTTCAAAAGATCAGTGACAAAACAGACCTCCCACCTCTTGGCAAAGAAGTGATGGACTGGAGGTGTATAATGGATATGCATTCACAGACGTGGCTAATTAATTGATTTTATTCTTTAACTATATGTATTTATTATAATGAAGGCCTTCAGATCCAGGGACAGAGAGAGTAGGTTGTGATAGGGCAGCAAGATGGCACAGTGGATAGAGTACCTGGCCTGTAGTTAGGAACACCCATTTTCCTGAGGTCAGCTCTGGCCTCAGAAGATGTGTGACCCCGGGCAAGTCACTTAATCCTGTTTGCCTCAGTTTCTTCATCTATAAAATGAGCTGAAGAAAGAAATGGCAAACCACTGGTAACTTTGCCAAGAAACTCCCAAATGGAGTGGATCATTAAGAGTCAGACAGGACTGAAAAGCAACTGATAGACTTGGTGGAGAGGGAGGTGAGGGAAATCTTTTTTTTTTTTTGATGAAAATGGAAAAAAAGTCTAGGAGATACAAATCGAGTGATTTTGTTTTTGTGTGGGTATATCACAAGTGATATATATGTGTACATATAACTCTGTATATTCCTTTAAAAAAAGAACAACCATAAACTATGTAACAGAATTTTACAGTTTTTTATGCAATTTTCTTTCCTGGAAGTTCTTTTTTTGTATCTTGCAGCATATGTTTGTCAATGAGTAAATTAACAATAAAAAAGGAAAATTTCTTTTTGAAAATATATGCATATATATATACATGCAAATACATATATACATGGTCTTCATGTTCAAGGTATTTAAAATCCAGTTTAATAAAATAGAACCACTCATATGGTAAGCATAAATGCCAAGTCATTTCTTCTTCATCAAATCTTTTATTTTATTGGGTTATAAGAATATGCTTGTGCTGAAAAGTAAAATTCAGGAGTAATGTTAGAAATCCTAAGAGAATGAGGACTCTCAAGTGGATTTGTTTATGTATGCTTCACTTAACATGCCACTTTAAATTTATGCAAATGAGGCAGTTTATATTAAATAATATTATTAGTCTACAGTAGACCATAGAAGGGTAACAACACCTTCGTGCTTTTCTGTAACTTTACTAAGTATGTATTTCTGTGTTTTATATAGGATTATGTTGGGGATCTTGCAGCCCAGATCTCTAATGATGAAGAAGAGGAATTTGTGATAGAATGTTTGGGGACTCTAGCAAATCTTACTATCCCTGACTTGGACTGGGAGCTGGTTCTCAAAGAGTACAAGTTGGCTCCATACCTCAAGGATAAACTTAAACCAGGTCTGTCCTAGGTGTTTGATTTTATAATGTCACTCACTGTATTCAGTTGGCTGTGAAGGTCTTAATAGAACAATGTATTACATCGTTTAGGCCATTGCTTTGCAAGCCAAACTTTTCTTCCTCCTCCTCCCCCCATAAAAGAGATGAACCCTCTCCTGTGTATTTTATTATTTTTTATTAGTATTTTCTTAGCTTGCACCTTTTCTTCATCTCATCCTTCCCCTAGCTCCTTGTTGTGCTATCTACATTCCATAGCAACTAAACAGCTGCCCCTGAAACTCTCCCCTTTCTCCATGTCTGCATTATCAGAGAGATACACTGATTCTTCCACTTTCCAAGCAGGTTCCCAAGGGCAAGGTTCATTTTCCCCTTTTCAGTTGGGCCACAGTAAAATTAGAAATGTGTCACAGAATTTGAGAGGTAGAAAAAATGATATGCTGACTTAAAGTTTTTAATGGTTTTTTTTTCTTATAAGCCGGTTGATGCTAAAGAAGGATTTGATGCAGAGTTGTTGTTTTTTTAAGTTGTTTTTTTAAATGAGCGGTTTCCTCTCTTTGATTTTGCTAGGTGCTGCGGAAGATGATCTTGTTTTAGAAGTGGTTATAATGATTGGAACTGTGTCTATGGATGATTCTTGTGCTGCATTGCTAGCCAAATCAGGAATCATTCCAGCACTCATTGAATTGCTGAATGGTAGGTCATGATCTCTTTTACTTTGTTTCCATGCTCACTAGTTTATAGGTTAAATAATTAATTAAGACATTAGTTTGTTGAAAATTGCTTGTGTACAAGTTACATTCATTGAACTACATTTTACCTTGTCATTCTGGTAACAGTATGGAAGATAAAAATCTCTGGAACTCTACAATTAAGGAAAATAAGTAGAATTATAGTTGCTGGACAATGCTGTATCAAAAGTTAAAGATGCCTGTCCTTTTTTCCCATTGCACCAATCTAAGAGAATTAAGTGACTCTTTTCTTTGCCAAAGCTTATCTTGTACTCTTGCATTCCATCACTTCTAAAATTTATTTAATTTATCATCTCCTCTATCATATTTCCCTGCTTACTGACTCTTCCACTGCCAGCAAACATTCTCAAACAACTCGAATGCTAGATATATAGATAGATAAATTTTTAAGTTGGCCCTTTCTCCCTCCTCCCACTCTGTTATTCCCTCAAATAGTCCTTTCCTTTTTCTCCTTGGAGTGTTATATACTCACTCCTTTCACTGCCTCACAACTCAGTCCTCAACCCCTTTCAGCCTAGCTCCTGAACCAGTGTTAAAAGACTACTCTTCGCAGCTTCACCAATGATCAGTTAATTGCCACTCCATTGGCATCTACCCACTCTTCATCCCCCTTCACTTTCGTGCAGCATTTGGCACTGCTGATCACTTCTTCATTCTCAATATTCTTTCCTCCCCTTAGTTTCCCTGATATTGTTTTCTGTAGTTTTCCTTCTTTCTCATCGGTTCCTCTTTAATGTCTTTCCCTGGTTCATCATATTTCTCTTGCCCTTTAAGTGTGGGGTATTCCCCAAGACTCTTCTTTCATATAATCTTTCCCGTTTCTCTCATCCACTCCCATTCTACTGTCGAAAATTATCATCTCTGCAGATGATTTCCAAATCTGTATATACAGGCCGGTATCTTCTTATTCTGATCATATATTTTCAACTTCTAGAGGATGCCTGCTGGCACTGCCAAACTTTACGTGTTCAAAGTTGAACTCATCTTTCCCCACTAAAACCTTTTACTGCTTTTAACTATTCTGACCTGTTCTTCCTTATTTCCTTATTTCTGTTGATGGTACCACTGTTTACCGAGTCAACCAAGATTGAAACCTAAGTCATTTATTCTTCCCTTTCCTTTACTTTCCACATCCGCTTAGGTACCAAGTCCTACTTATTATGCTTCTCTATTATATCTTGAATCTGTTCCTTCCTCTTTATGCAACTGCCACCATGTGAGTTCAGGCTCTCATTGTCTTGTCTTGGACTATTGTAGTAGTCTTCTTACTAATCTTTCTGATTCCAGTCTCTTCCTTCTCCATGGTATCCTTTAAAGTCTTCCATAGCTCCCACTTGCTTATGAGACATAATTTAAATTTCTAACTGGCATTTAAGGCCTTTCATATTTCACATTCCTGTTCCAGTCTCCCTTTCTAGCCTTATTTCATATTTCTAACCTTTGTACAGTCTACATTCCAAGCAGATTCACTGTATTTTCACTGACCTAGTTCTTTCTTGTTCTCTGTGTTTGCACAGACCATGATTCCCTGTGCCTAAAATATACTGTCATCTTATTACTGCCTGTTGAAATCCTTTTTTTCTTTAAGGACCATTTCTTAGCCTACCTCTGCCATGAAACCTGTGCTCTTCTCTGTAGCTAGACATTCCCTCTTGCTCCTCAGATTTTGCTATAATACTTTGTGTTTACTTTGCTATCATATCATAATTAAGGTAAACAATTAATATGTATCATCGTATCTATTGTAAGCTCTTTGAGAAGGCAACAACTGTCATTTTTACTCTTCATATCTCCAGTGCCTAATGTGTGACTTCCACAGTGAGTCCTTCATTGTTGAACTGAATTAATTTCTTTTCCTCATTGCCCAGTCTTTTACCTAGTTAATATAAAAATACATAAAGAAAATTGTTCTTTTCATGAGTGATCATTGTAAAGAATGAAAATTATGTAACTGACTCCTAATCTAAAGAAGGAAATGAAACCTAATGGAGGAAACCGTAGGAAAGTAAATTACCATAATATTAGGATAGACGTTGATCTTTAGCTGTAAGTTTATTTTTTGACATGCTGTGACTTCAGAGGTACAGTTTAGCATAGGTTTGCCAGTTCTGAACTACAGTCTCTCAGTTTGAAGAGGGTCCTAATTCTTCCTTATAGAAACAATTATACCCTGAACCACAAAAGTTCTTTTGCCAGAGGTTCTGATGGCAGTTTGGTGTATATATGACAGAGGGCTGAGGCTTTTCATCCTCAAGTTGTAGTATACATGACAGTAATTGTCCTTTTTTGTTTTGGAGTTCAGCAACTTCATTCTTGTACTCTTTTTAGTTTACCATGTCTGAAATGGAAGCTTATATTATTGTCCTAGAACTGGGGACATCCTTTTCTCTTATTAGTTGGTGAATACTGTTATCATTTCCTCATAATTTTTCCCTTTCTCCTAGTTTTCAAATGTAGTTTTAGAATTAAGAGTTTACTTTCTATTACCAGCTGCCATACTGAAATATTTCAAAGTATCATAACTTAGGTTTGAGCCATTACTTTTGTGGCACATTAGTTACTAAGCATCTAATATGACTAGTGCTCTGCTAGCATTACAAAGGTTATAAAAATAGCCAAAAAAATGTCCTTATTCCATTTATTTATAGTAATATGAAACCCCAGGTAGACTTTAAGAGTCACACCTATTTGTTAGGTGGAAGGATGCAGACTTTGCTGCCACCAGTAAATCCCAGTGGTTCCGTTACCTCTGGGATCAAATGTAAACTTCTCATCTTTCCTGTCTTTTTACATATTACTCTCTTTTACACACTCTTCAGTGCAGTCATCACACATTGTGCTTTGTCTCCAGTCTCAGTGCCTTATATCTGCTCTTCCCAAGGTTTTGAATGCCCTCCCCTCACCTCTGCCTCTTATCCCTGGCTTCCTTTAAGACACTACCTTTTGCAGAAGGAAAGCCTTTCTTAGGTTTCTTTCCTCTGTAAGGTCTCCTTATATCTACTTTGTATGTATTTTATATGTATGTATATCTTGTCTCCCGTATTTGAATATAAGCTCCTTGAGAGACTTTTCACTATTTCTAAAATTAGATTGGTTGCTTGATCATGCTGTATTGTGTAGACTATAGGATAAGGTTATTTTCATGTTATGTTGCTCAGAGAAAATTTGACCCAATGCAAAATCTATACAAAATTAGAAAGTGAATCTACTTTGTGTCTGCCATCTCTCTCTTCACTTCAAGTACTCTACCCTTTGTATCAGCAATGCAGTATTCACAATGCCCACAGTAACTATAAATATGCTGATATAGTTATTAATCACAAAATGTAACAGGCTCTCTACATAAGAAATATAGCTAGAGCACTCATTTAAATACCAGAAAACTGAGTCCCAAAACCAGAAAGTCAAAGCCAACACAGTAGTGATGAAGTTGGCACATGTGGTCAAAGTAGTAAACACCCACATCCTCAAGCCTTCAAACAGGACAGGCTACCTCAGGCAAAGATCCTCCTCTCCTCATGCACGCAATTGCTCAGCATCCAGGCAGCTCGCTCCCAGCAGCTCCGGCCCCTGGCAGTCTTTTCCCAGGTAGTCCTCAGCAGGAGTCCTTGGCAGAGATTCTGCCCTGCTCAAAGCAAAAGGAGTTTGCAACCACAGCCACTGCCTCTGACGCTGCTTCTAGTCAGCACCGCACGGAGACTCGCTTGGTTCCGGCGAACTCTGGCTCTACCCCTTCCTGCTACGTCAGCAAGCTCAAGGGGTGTGGAAGATCTTCAAATCCCAGTATCGTTACACCCTTAAGGTCTGATCTTCCTTTGCCAAGTATCTTAATGTTGCTACTTGGGCAGTCAGAGTTATTATCAAATACTCTTTCTCTATATACATAATTTGTGACCTAATCTATCCCTTCTCTCGGTCCTTCAGGAATAGACTTTCTGTAACTTCAGATTGGTCATTGGCTAATCTGATAAAGTCATCTGTGCTGATGTGGGGGTTGGGGGTAAGGAAAGAAGACTAGAGGAGTGACCATGGCCCTCCTCACCTCAGAAAATATATATGTGTCTTCTAACAGTGACTGTCTAGCAATAGTACCCTAGCTCCCCACCACTCCCCACCTCTGATTTCTTCCTTAGGGGCAGCTAGGTGGCACAGTAAATAGAGTGCCAGCCCTGGAGTCAGGAGGACATGAGTTCAAATCTGGCCTCAGACACTTAACATTTACTAGCCATGTGACCTTGGGCAAGTCACTTAACCCCAGCTGCCCTGCCTTCTCCCCTTCAAAAAGAAAGAAAAATTAATTTCTTCCCTGAAACAATGAGTGATTCATGATGATAATTTCATAGCATATAGTTTTAGAGGGTTGGTGTTTGATTATACCTTGAGTCGGGAGAGGAGAGTGTTATATCCCAGGATTTCCCCATGACTGAAGTTGTCAGGAGAAACCCAGTCCTTATAAGCAAATCAGTCTCATCATAGGCACTTCAAAACGAGGTTTCTATAAATAATCTGTTTTTCTTAGAACTTGTATAGTAAATTATTCTTTTCACAATATGAAGAATGTCTGATTAATTTATGGGACTGACAAAGACCTTCTATAACCACCCTCATATCAGTAGATTTAAATAAGCTAAAATAAAATATTACCAAGCCAGTAAATACTCTTATGCAAATTGAAATAGCTTCTATTTTTACAATGTGGGATTTTTGTAATCTCATTTTTTCCTCATAACCTACTTATTAATTTTTAAAAGACATATGCTTATATGTATATAAGCAATATAATACAGAAGCATCATGATAGAAGAATAAGAATCAGGTTCTTTTCCAGAAAGGCAATGATCTGAATAATTCATGTGATAGAGAGGGAAAACACATGCGGTATTTTTTAATGTGTTGTTATATTGTATTAGAAATAAAGATTTGATGCACTAATTGGTACAAATCACAAGGTAACAGTTCACTTCAGTATAAGGAAAAACTTTATAACAATTAGAACTACCATGTAAGGTACCAAGTTCCTTATCACTAGAGGTATTGACACAGAGAGTTGTCAAGAGACTTGTCAGAGTTGCTTCAGAGGGAATTTCTCAGGTGAAAGCCAGAGATAGATAGTGAAAATCCAAGAGAAGTAATATTAGTATTCTCTAAATTCCACTATACTGTTTAATTCCTTGTAGTCATGACTCACTCAAATCTTAGATAATTTTATCTTTCCAAATAAAATGTCCTATTGAATCTATTATTAGCATTAGATAGTATAAGATTTTTCCATTCCTCAAAAAGTTCTTGACTTTGGGACTTAAAAATAAAATTTTATTTAACTACAACCAAATTTTACAAAAGATCAAAATATGACAATTCAACTATTGTGCTATAAGAAATGGGAAGGAGATGGACTTCATAATTACCTGGAGAGGCTTTTACGGACTGATGCTAAGTGAGAAGAGCAGAACCAGGCAAAACCTGTACACAATCACAGACACATCGTACATATGATGACCAACCT
>CM053584.1:51851571-51904200 GCA_028627135.1 Pseudochirops cupreus | reverse complement strand
GCCGATGTACTCTGGAATCCAGTGCCATTGGTCTCATCCCTTGAATGAGATCCTCCATCTCCTGACTCCCTGTAGTACTCTCCCTCCTCATCTCTACTTCCTGGTTTCTATATCTTCAAGTCCCAGCTACAATCCCACCTGCTATAGGAAGCTTTCCTGATCCCCCTTACTTCTAATTCTTTCCCTCTGTTGATTTATCCTGTGACATGGGATAAATCCTTTATAATTGATCTATATACAGTTGGTTTTTGCAGAGTGGTTTCCATGTTGTTTCCCTACTTTTGAGTATGAGCTCCTTGAGAACAAGGACTATCTTTTGCCTTTCTTTGTAGCCTCAGTGTTTAACATAGTATCTGGCATATAGTTGGCACTTACTAAATGTTATTTGGCTGACTATATTGTCTACATCTTGTTCCTCCTGAGAGAATGTCAGTTCCTTGAGTGTTCAGGCCTTGTTGCACTATTTTTATTTTTATCCTAAGCCTAGCATAGTGCTTGATACATAGAGGGTCCAAGGCAGAAAGCCTTGAAAAGTTCAAATTCCAGACCAACCCTACCTTTTGCTGTGGTCGATTAAAGGTATCTAGGTGCTGTTTTGGATATAATGTACTGGGTCTGGAGTCAGAAAGACCTGAGTTCAAATGTGACCTCAAACACTTTTTCGTTCTATGACCCTCAGGCAAATCACTTAACCTCTGTCTCCTTCAATTTCCTGAACTGCAAAAAGCGTGTGTGTGTATGTGTGTGTGTCTGTGTGTCTGTGTGTCTGTGTGTGTTCTGTGTCTGTGTGATAATAGCACCTATCTTCCAGGAGGTGTCACAAGGATCAAATGACATCATATTTGGAAAGCACTTAGCAGCATATAATAATAGGTAAATGCTTCTTCCCTTCCCCTCCCCTTTGCTTGAGGCAACCAAAAAAAAAAAAGAATCTCTACATAGAAGTCTCAAGTTGTTAGCCAATTTACATTGTCCAGTGCTGATCTATCTCCTCTTTGCTCAGTTGTTATAAAATAGCTCCTAAACCTGAGAGTCCAGGCTGCACAAAATTGTTCACTTTTCTAGAACAAGGAACACTCTCTGATCATCTTGCTATTTGTGAACCTTAAAAAAATATATAGCTTGGTATTTTTTCTGGCAAAGACTGTTAGTGAATGAATGATGAAATGAAATGATGATGATGAAATGAAATCTAAATTGAAAGTAACAGATAAGCAATAAATAGATAACTGGCTAACTGGGAAAGGGAAAATGGCTTTACCAGAAGGTAGAAAGGGTCACCAGATCAGTTCTGTCTCTTCGTCCTACTCTTAACATGCTAGAGCTGTAAATCCTTGGTATTGCCCCTGTTACTATTCTGTGATTACAACATAGGATCGATCAGGCCAAACCCCTCTGATCACGAACTCTCGTGGGGTAATATTGGAAGCTTTCCACTTCTCTTCCACCTCTTCTTCCTGCTTGCTTGGCTCAGCTTCTCTGGTTTCTTCCATCCTCTTTCTCAGACGACTGAAGTGGGGGGAGGTGGTGGTGGCTGTTTTAGGAGGTGTTTGAGCTTTAGAGTTGAGATGACTCTAACTAGCACTCAGGTTCCCCCAAAGGCAGGTTATAAGTAAATATAAGGCAGCTGAGCATTACCTATTAGGTGGATCAATGAAGGTTTTATAGAGGATATGATATTGAAGGAAGAGAAACATTCTGAGCTTAGAATGCACCTATTCATTCAAATGGGCTGAAATAAGAAGGGAGCACATTCTAAACCTAAGACATTTTATTCAAATATAACTTAGAAAAATAGTTTTTCCAGTTGGGAACCTAGAGTGGGTAAAGGGAAATAGTAATGTGGGATCAGGCTAGGTAGATAGATTAAATTCATTCTCAGGAGTTTGTTTGATAATTCCAAAGGTGGTAGGAAGCCCTTGAAGTCTTTTGAAAAGGGGAATGTTAAGTTTGGACTAGCTATATGGAGGAAGAATTGGAAATGGGAGAAACTGAAGTAAGGGAGGTAGAGAAGCACAGTTAGAAGACCAAGGCTATTTATTATAATAGTCCGTGTGAGATGCTCTTTATTTTTCTCATTTCTTTATTTGTCTTGCCTTAGAACAAAAATGTTAATGATTCAAATGAGAAAATAGTTCTCTCTTGAATTTTTTTCATCCAATGACACAAGGTGTTTTTTATGCCTCAGCTTTCTTAAAATTTCTAAATTTATTGCTCTCCTGTTGCCAATTCTATCATACAAGTCTTTATAATGCATAATGAGAAGAACCTATTGTAGGAAATCATAGAAATTAAAACTTTTCAATTTATATGTAGTTGAGACAAAAATTAATCTTTATAGACTTTGCCATTCATCTTCTTTGAATTAAAACCCCAATGAAGCATTTTAAACTTGCCCATGAAGAAAAATATGTAATATATGCTAGAAATATGTATTTTATCATTTACAAAGTGTTATCTAAACATATAGAATGTAAATATAAAACTAACTAGCTGTCCAAAATGTCACAAACAATTACAGCCATAAGACCTCCTGGAACACTGAAATTTGATTGCTTATATAAGTGCTGCCAATCTTTTAGATAGTTTATGGGATTTAAACTCCTTGCAGGGTATTTGAATTAGCATCCATGGGAGTTAAATCAACCATGAGCTTGTCATATAGGAGAGATGTTTATTACTTTTTTTGCAGCTGATTATGTTGACCTTGAAAAATGAATATATGAAAGGTTCTTTTTAAAATGCCCACCTCTTTAACATCTATGTATGGTTTTTAAAAAATTGTTGAGGATGGTTGTATACAGTTTTTGAAATATTCCCCTTGGCCCTCCTGGCCCCCAGAATTATTTTCCTGACATAAAAATTCTTATTAGCTAAATATTCATATACCATAGAAATTCCTCATTGAATATATATTGTAGCATTAGCTCTATAATTGATTTTCAACAGGAATATGATGAAGAGTGGGCTAAGAAAATTCAGAGTGAGAAGTTCCGCTGGCATAATTCTCAGTGGCTTGAGATGGTAGAGAGTCGTCAGATGGATGAGAGTGAACAGTACTTATATGGAGATGATCGAATTGAACCATACATCCATGAAGCAGATATCCTTGAAAGACCTGACCTGTTCTACAGTTCAGGTAAGATGGTACCAAGAATTTTCCTATGTTTTTTCCTGAATCACAAGTTAAACATACAAGTAAATTGTTGCGTAGGATACATTGGGGTTTTGATTTGCCAACTCAGGTCATTTCTAGGCCTTATAAGAATGTCTTTTAGATAAGTGGGCTTCTGGCTAAGATTTTAGATGTGACATCTATGCACACCAAAACAATCTCCATTAAGTTTGGTGTGTGTACATACTTTGGTCCATCCCACTTTATGACTGTTTCCACAGCAGTGAGTTAGGGTGAGATATCCATAGCTTTTCATATACATGCTTTAAGTGATTTTTTTTTGTACTATGGATGTAATGTATTGTAATGGGTAATTTTTAACTGAGCATAGTGAGTTGAAGGAAATTGCCAGTGACATAATATATAGAAGGTTGAAAATTATGCTAAGATTAAAAAATATTTAAGTAGGTGATTGTGTCTAAATTACAAGTTTATCTTCCATTTTTTTCTAGTTCTTCTCATGTGGTCTCATATGTGTATTTTCAAAGTCCTGCCCATAAGCATTTATTAAATAATGTTCATAGAAAGGAGGTATCCCAGCAATACTTGATGAAGACTTGAATTCCTAAAGTTGAAAATTAAGTAGGCTTGTTTCCTAAATGAACTTTGCAGTAGTTTCTTAAACTCTTTTCTTTGTTTCATACCAGAAAGAGTAGATCTTTTATTTCAACCACATTTCTCATTCAAAAATAACAAACAGTTGTCTCTTGAATACTCAAGTATTCAGCATGTAAATTTATTTTAAATCTGTTTGATGTGAATTATTGAGATTCCTAGGCCCACAGAATCATAGACTTGTACCTGAAAGGGACCTCAGGGACATCTGATACAACACCTTCATTTTACTGATGAGGAAAGTGAAGCCCATGGGAGTAACCATCCTAAAGTTACACAGTGATAAGTGGAAAAGACAAGACTTGAACTTGGGTTATCTGGCCACAGAATTATACATTTAGAACTAGAAGGGGCCTCAGAGCTCATCTAGTCCAATCCCTTATTTCATATCTAGGGACACTAAGATCCAGAGATGTTGTGATTTGCCTAAGGTCCCATAATAAATAGGTCCCCAGACTTCAAAGCTAGTGCTCTTTCTAGTTTATCTTGCTCCACAGATGATTCCAAAAACAAATTTTATAGTTTGAAAATAGGCAATCTACTTTGCATTAATATTGCTGTATCAGTCCCCATCAACCATCAAAATGTATTTATTAAATTCTTACTACATGCCAGGCACTGTTTTAAGTTCCAGGGACACAAAGAAAGGCAAAAATAGACCTTGCCCTCAAAAATCTCACATTCTAGTGAGGAAGATTTTATATAAATAACTAGGTCCGTGTAGGGTATCTATGGAGTGGATGGCAGGTAACATGAGAGAAGGAGATACTGGAATGGTTGGGGAAGGCTGTGTGCACATGGTAGAACCAGAACAGAGACCTGAAGGAAGCCAGGAAAGCCAAGAGGCCTGGGGACCTGCCGAGCATATCATAGAGAGGGGATGGAGCTTCGGTTCAGAGAAACTACAGAAGTGCAAGGACAATGTAGCTGGATCACAGAGGGCAAAAGAAGTATGAAAAGAGAGCTAGGGCCTCTGTCATTATGGAGTTTACCATAGTTAAGATTTTAAAAGAAACCATTTGCCTAAAATGTTGATATCTAATAAGCCCAAATGTGAATTATTTCATATATTTGTAGGTACAGAAATTATAGTTGAAATGAGAAAGCAGCAATAATTGGTGACAAGAACTAATTATTTTGGAGAATGAGTGGCATAAAGGAGAGTTACTAGTCCCTCCCATGAACTATGTAGAAATCTCTTGCTGTATCTTATACTTTGCTTCCCAGATGCTTCATTTTCTTTCCCTCTTTCTTCTGCTTTAAGTACACATGGAAATTTGACAGTTAAAATAAAGATACCACGAATACCTCTAAAGAGGTAGCACAAAGTCTACATTTTTCTATTTCTGGTCTGTTCCATCCAGTCAATCACTTTCCCATGAACTCTTATCTAATAAATGAATCTTTGTAGCACCTCATCAGATGTCTCTTAGAAATCTAGATAACGTCAGCGTGGCTCCTTTTATCCTGTTGCTCCAGGATCTTCAGAAACATCAGGCAAATTTGTAACACAGGAAGATTTGTTTGAATGCCTGAGTCATCTAATTTAAGTCCATGAATCTGTAAGAAACTTTTGGCTGTTTCCTGTAAAAGCAGCTTTAGTAGCTTTCTAGTCACAGGGGTTAAGCTAAGTGGCCTGTGATTCTCTGGATCTTATCTTCTTTACTTTAAAATGGAATGGCATTTGCTACTTCCTAGTCATAAAAATCTCTTTCTATCTTCTGTTAAATTATTAAAATATCAGTCACAATGCATCTGTTTCTTCCATTTTATGGGAATTTTTAGTGTTGCCATCTGATAGGTGAACCTAGAGTCTATTTCAGACGTCAGTCTTTTTCTTAAACCCGTTAACATTTCTGAATGCCTCTGTATCAGTATCTGCTTTGCTGTAATCTAACAGGTTTCTTTTTTTATAATGCAAATGAAGTTGTTTCCCTAAGTCTTCTTGCCAGCAGAAGAAAAGTAGGTATTTTAAAATGAAATAGTTTAAAAATTTGTCCCATTCTTAAATAAAACTGTTATACTACACATTTGTAAGAAGAAAGTAATAATGACCTTCCCAAATATGAATAATTTTTCTCTTTACGGGTAGGACCGAAGCTATTATATTACAAAAGTAGTTGTTTTCTGGCTTTATATCACTTCTTACTGACTTTTAATTTGTTGCTTTTTTGTTTAATTCATCCTTTTTAGAAGTTATAGTTTTCATTTTCTCTGTGTCCCATTTGTCCATTTGCTGTATGCATTATTCCCTCTGAAGCCAGTGGGAGTTCTGGATACAGAAGGAAGATACTGAGAATTTGACCAATACTTTTTCATTTAATAATTTCCTCTTACCCTAGCACACTGTCCAGTTCACGTTTCATGTACTTTGAACTTTTCCCCATAATTTCACTGTCATCTTTATTTTGTTACAGTGAGACCTCAAATACTTCTGAATGTTTAAAATCTTGTTCACTCCTTTGGCATACCAGTGAGTTCAGCACTTCCTTCGTTCAGCTTAGAAGTGTGGGCCACGTTTTATTTTTGACATTAAGTTTAGTTTATTTCCTCTTCAATTGGTGAATTCCTCAAAAATGCTTTTCCTTAATTATTTGCTTTTCAGTTACCAAATGAACTTGTTAGTTTTGGTCTTGACCTTGTTGATTGTTCTCACACTTTGACGATGGCTCATTCATCAAAAACTGGATCTTTAAAACTTCTTAACTCTCATTTTGGTGTATCTATAGTGTCTTGGTTCATTCTATTATTCTGGTGTGTGTGTGCACACACATGTGTGTATGTGAGTGCTCTCCAGTCTTATGACTTCTGGGATGTTTGAACTTCTGGAGCGGATAAAAATCAGACTATTCATTGCTACTACTTTTAATACTTCTGGATGAATACTCTGTTTCTTTGGCATTAGCAGGTCTTTACCTCCTGATTAATCTCTTAAGTTGTTTTCTATTCTTATCCTTTTGACAAAAATGGAAAAATTGGTCACTCGGTAAAGTAGGCCTAATTCCAACCTAATTTTTAGTATGCTTATTAAATGGATGAATTTTTGAACTTCCTCTCAGCTCTTCTTTTGGGCATTATGTACATTCCCACCAATTAATACATAATTACCCACTCAGTTTTTCTTTATTTTTCCTCATCTCTTACATTTTTTCAAATCTTGTCCATACTTCAAAGTTTCTTCTCAAACTCCATCTCTTCCATAAATCCTTCACTGACCACCTTAACATATAATGATCTTTACTCTCAACCCAAAGCACTTATATATGTGTGTGTATATGTGTATTTAATCATATATTTTGTTGTGACATGTTTTCTGATGGCACTATTATTTACCTCTGGCATTGTTTATTAATTTTAAAGCACATATACATTTTTTCTCTCTAACCAGACAAGAAGGTCCTGGCAATTAGGTACCATGTATTACACTTTTTTGTAATCCCCAGAATGCCAAATATAAGTTATTCACACAGACACACTGTTAACTTAATTAGCTATTTGTTGAGGGTCTACCATGAATGGAACATTGTACTAACGTTGGTGAGATACGTAAATACAATAACACGGTCTTTCATTTAGCTATCTCAACTTTCCAAAGTATATTTGACCCCTAGGATGTAATCTAGTTCATCTGTACCATCCCTTCCCCTGTCAAAAAAAGTTTTAAAAGTCTGGGTATCCAGTCCATTCACTAAATAAAGTTCATTCTCTTTATTCATTGAAAGTAAACTGGAACAGTTATTCAGTGTTTATGTCCTTTTGTTTAACAATAGTTCTAACAAAAGTTAGAGGTCCTCAGACAGGAAGAGGCGACACCCGGCACAACAACAAACGAGGAGACAAAAATAACATGAACAGCAAACGTAAGAGCTTAAAAAGCGTATTTATGGTAGAAACAGAGATCTAAACCGTGCCTCATTACGCTTTTGCAATTTGTGTTCATGATGTTGAACCTGAATCATCAAGAAAAGGTTAGATTAGAGTCAACTCGTTAGAGTGAGATGGAAAGGCCACTTTTTAAAAAGATTTCTATCAAAAAGTGATGAACATAAAAAAATTGGGGCACTTAGTAGTAAGCTTCGATTCACTGGAAAAGTCACTTCCATGAAACAGTTCGGAATATGGATCAAACAAGATAATATGTAAAGCACTTTGCAAACTTTAATACTTTTTCTAAATACTGGCTGTCATCATCATCATCATCAAATGAAGCATTCATTAAGCTTTGTCCTCAAGGAAGTGACAATTTAACTGTGGAGACAGGACAGAAATAGAGAGATGGACGTAATCTGATCATGGTATTGGAGAAAGAAGCAAAGGACTTTGCATTGTTTCATGTTAACATTTTTAGCTTCATTGACCATGGATGATTTCAGTTGTAGAAATTAAATGCCTCTTTGTCATTTTTTATAACTTTTTTTGTTCATTAGATGGATTGATTGCTCCTGAAGGTGCTATGAGTCCAGATTTCTTCAACGATTATCACCTTCAGAATGGAGACTTAGTGGGACAACATTCCTTTCCTGGAAGGTAAGTACATCTTGAAATAAAATGTGATTAACACATTAGGGGGAAAGAACCATATTCTTTCTGTTTTTTAAACAGTTAAGATTTTTTAAAATTTGTCTACTTTTTTATTAAGAAAATAACTTTCATCTTTTTAAGCAGAATTTTTTTGTTAGTATGTAGTCGCACTTTAATTTTTAAAGTTTGTTTAAATCACATTTTTAAAGAATTGTAGTTTTATCACTTTGGAAAGTCTAGGTTTTGAAACATACTCCTGTTGAGAAACTTGAGAACCTGAGAACCTTCCAAAATCAATAAAAACAGAAAAGAAAATGCAAATGAGTTATTATATATTTTAACACTTGTTCAGGCACATATGCTTGGAAAAGCTTTAAAGCTTTGATTAAATTGAAGATTTTTTTTCCCAGTAATATGCTATTGAAAAGGCAGATTTTCAGCTTCATCACTAGTGTCATTGTGTGTGCCAGAAAAGACATTTTCCCCCTCTATATCACTGAATGATTACTAGAGGCATAAGTCTCTTATTTCAGAGATGACTTTGTTGAATATCACTTTTGAAATTTAGGTAGCTATAGCTATTCCAGCTAATTATATATTCTTCTTTATTACGGTAATTCCAATTTTCAAGTAGATAAATATCTGCTTTCCTCTTTTACTAAAAATTCTCTCTAGAACAGTCTTAAAGATGTATATTGTTTTGGCAATCCATTATTATAATTACGATGGTTGTATGAGTCCCTTGGATGTCTTGGCCACTTTATTTCTTGCCATGAGTCACCTTAAATCTGACATAAAGAAAATAACATATACTAAATTGTTGGTGTAATAAACTTGGTGCTTTAGGAGGTCAGAGAATTTTTGGTTGAATGTTATAAAACATTTTCCATAAGAAAATTATAAAAGGAAGAAATTTAGAATATGTTCCCAGAAAACATACATTAACTAACATCTACAAATATTTGCAGAATTAACTCATCAGCCATTTTTCTTGAGCAACTTCCCATATTCATATCTTTCTGCCGGCCTTTTTTTTATCTGTCTTCACAAAAGGCCAACAGGAAACTTGAAAACATATTTCTTCAATTTCCTTGAAAGTTATTTTTTAATGAAAGCCCTGTGAGAAAATGATTCACTTTACAACCAACTTTTTAACTTTTAACCAAACTTTTTAACTTTTTATATCTGTTGGGGAATGTGAGACACACCTTTGTGGAGAGTTGGTAACTAGCTTGAAATAATTGTGATTAACTTTGGAAAGATTTATTTTCATCCATGTACAGCCTCATGATGACAAGATTAATTATCATTCTTTTTCTCTAAATATTAAACATTCAAATTAATATGCTGGTGATTTAATTAGTTTGATAAAAACTCAAATTTCTAATTTTTTGAAATTTTATTCTGGAAAAAAATAAAAATACTTTGCAAGACAATATAATGACTCGGCGGCAAAATGATGAGCTAGAACCCAAAACAGTTCAGTATTTTTATTCTTACTCTGCTGTAGATTTCTGTAACCTTGGGTAAGTTCATTTATCCCCATTCTCCAATTTTCTTTTCTGAAAAGGAACACTTAAAATATCTTTTCTTTGCATCATTCATGTTGCAATAATGTTGACTTGAAGTTGCTTTGGGTAGTTTAGCTAATAAAACTTATAAATCACTTTGTAGACCAGAAGTGTGATATAAAATACTTAACAATAATAGGCTGGACTTGGAAATTGTTTTCTCTTTAATCAAAATGTCCCATGAGAAAGTTGGCTCTTTCATCTCTTGTCCTTTGTAGTTTCTCAGATCTCAAATAATTTTCTCTTTTATATTTCCAGAAGATTCCAATTTATAATGAATGCATTCAGTTTCCTTTTAGGTGATAGCTTAAGTGGGAGGGGACCATTTCTAAGCAGCGCCAGTAGAGATGCAAACAATTACAGTATACGTTATATCCAAAAATTTGTATTGTTCCTATTTTCATTCTTTTTATAGCTGACCCTAGTCCTGGAATCACTTACATGGTCTATTATCCAATCCTTCCACTTGGTTTGGTTTATTTTTTTTATAGGTTTTATTTTTATTGCTTTGCTTTGTTGCTATAAGACCAAGAATATTGAACTTTTTTTGTTTAATTCTAGAAAGATTTCAGTACTTTTTTCATACCATATAAACATTTAAATGTTTGGGTATGTTATTAATAATTGCTTCAAAATGTGTCAAATATGAACCAATACCTGTCTTTCAGTACTGGTGCATGATGGGGAAAATTAATGTATATTTTATTCGATTACACTGAAAAGAGAATGACATTTTATGTAACTGATTTCAAAGTAAAAATTACCAATTAGTTCTTTACCACATCCACTGAGAATACAACAAAAGACCAAATGACCTTAGAAGTCCCTTCTAGGTCAAAATCTGTGCTTCTATAAATAGGCACAAGGTATAACATGATGGATATAAGCTAATAAGAATTCCCAATAGGATTATTATATGTTGGAATGGTATTGAGAGAGTTATGGGACATATCTTTTCTTGCTCTTCAGTCAAAAATAAATGAAGCCTGTTAAAAATTATCTGGAAAAATAATTATAAAGTTAAAATGTGTGTAGTTTAACTTGCTTTTCTCATGACTATTTATAGTAAACATTGGAATACCAGCAGTGTGCTAGGTGCAACACAAAATCAGAATAAAGCAGTCTTTTCCCAGACATCCTTAGACTTATCCTTATTCCTTAGGCCATGACCATGACTGAAAAGCCTTTCTCTTCCTAGGTGATTTCACTTTTACTTGACTAAATGTGGAAACTGACCATCTCAAATATCCCGAGATTAAAAAAAAAAAGCTTTTGTTACCTTACACAAAAATGTTTTTATATTCAAAAAGAGAGAACCTTCTGTACCTCATTGTTATCGAACCAGTTCAAATCACATGAGGTAACCAAACCAAGTTAAAAAAGAAACTAAAAAATTTTAATTTGTGTTATATTTTTCCTCCCTTTTTTTCAAGTATGGTGGTGGGAGGAGCTTTTTCATCTGAATGCATATATTTTTGTAATATAGTTGGCAGCCTAATTGGAAACAGTAAAAATGATTGCACACATTTTTCCCTATTATGCAAAAGAGACAATATGTTTGATAAAATAGACACTGGCAGTTGAACAGCGAATACTGAGTTTTAGACATGTGTCACTATCGTTTTGGAACTCTTGGCGCCAGGATTTCCCGACATTTAGAACTAATGCAAAATGCATTAGTGCTCCAAGGCATGAGCAAAGGAATTGCCAATCTCCCAGAGTGTTAAACGTAAGCCTTTCCCTCCCAATTCTGAAATGGTGTTAGAAAGTAAAATGGGATTTACTATCGAAGCTAATTAAAAATAATAAGAACAAGTCTAGGGTTTTTTTTTTTTTGCATTATATACCATATATTGGCCCCATATTTTAGTGCCTTTTTTTTATAACTCTTACTTTTCAAGCCTAACAAGAACCTCATGTTTAGCATATTTTTAAACTGGTTCCAGCCTTTACAAATCAGTTTTTGTTGCAGTAAAAATGGTCTATTTTTCTGCTTTTATAGGAATCCAATTTTCATAAACTATTTTTTAAAAATTGCAGAGACTGCTGAGTTTTCCTAGGGGCTTTAAAAATATTTTTCAGTGGGCCTGGTGTTCCTCTTTGTGGTTGGCACAGTAATATAGTTTACTAACCATATTACTGAGGGCAAAGATAAACTAACAAACAGCCTTCTGATTCTGAAAAGACATGCAGTTGTCTTTTTATCTTTCCTTGTACAGTCTTCTACTCTATTTTTTCTTTGTTTAAAAACAAGTTCACATTCATGTATTGTGCCATTCTTTGTTTATATGTATACATTTGCATAGGTGCTACTTTTCTTCATGCTAATTTACCATTCTTAGAAAAGCAACATCAAGGATACAAATACTTTGTACTCACTAGGAAACTTGAAAGTCAATCAGGATTCTCTGAAAAGTAATATCAGAGTTTTGCAGATTATGGATTAATGGGAGGGTTGGTGTCATTAAAAGACCCCTGGATTTGGAGTTGAGTCATGGCTTCTAGGCTTGTCTCCTTACCCTCCAAATGACCTTTCCTCCTATGGATATCATCGTCCTCATCTGTAAAATGTGCTGGATGACATTTCACGCCGTGGCTCTGTGATTCTGTTATTTTATAATCCTCTGTGGTTAGGAGCTCCTTATTTGATATTAGTAACTATTGTAACAAGGAGCTCTGATTAGAATGTGATATTTTCTATTGTTTCCAAAATTTCCCTCAATAACATCAGTTTCAATGTGGAATGGTTATTAGGACTCAAAAATGTAAACATTAAGACTTTCTTCCTCCCTGGTTAGAACTCTGAACCTGGAGTCAAGAACACCTTGCATTCAAATCCAGCGTCATATACTTAGTAACTGTGTGACCCTGGGCAAGTCACTTAGCTTCTATCTGCCTCAGTTTCCTCAACTGTAAAATGAGGCTCATAACAGCAGCTAACTCCCAGCATGGTTGTGAGGATCACATGAGATCACATTTGAAGAGCACAGGACCTGACACATAGTAGGCATCTAATAAATTCATGTTCCCTTCTTCCCTTTTCCCCTTTAATCCAAAAGATTATAGCACAGAGATGATATATTGTATAGGAAGTTGCACAGAACTTCACCTTATACATTTGCTATGACAGACTGTATCAAGAAGAGATAAGAATGTTACAACCCTACATTTGGAAAGGGAAGACATTTTTCTGTGTCATGACAACATTAAATATAACTAGAGAATTCCTTCCATTTTTACTTAATACACTTATTTTGTCTGATTAATTGAGATTTGTTGGGATGCGTCTCCATACAGAATTAATAATAAATATTGTATAACCTAAAGAAAAGCAAGAACCTCCAAGGAAAACACATGTGGAGGGCAATTTCCCTATGTGTAGCCACATTAAAAGTACTAATGAATTAATTGGTCACATGTTTTGTTTTTACCAGTGTGTTTTTATTTCTGTTTATTTTGATCTTCATGTTTCGTCAGCAGCGCTGCAGTCTTTTTTTTTTTATTCAATCCTCATTCTGAGTAATTTCATTTATTGATATGCAGGACTTCAAAGCTTTTATTGGGCCCGAGCAACTTTTGGTGACAGTAATTTGATTTTAAAAGAGTTATTATATGCTATTTCATTAAGATTACAAAATTTTTTTTAAATGTCGTATTTTCATAGTAATAACAACAGCAGGCATTTATGTAGTGCTTTATGGTTATGAAGGTTTTTTTTAAGTTTTTTATTAACATAAAACACTTTATATTTTCTGATATTATTATAAGTGTTACTTATACTCATAGTGATAATACTACTTTATAGTCATATTTTCCATATAACTTTAATCTTTATTTTTAAAATAACATATACAGTATTGACAAATATGTACAGTACTGACTGTGCCCTACTTTAAGAGTACCCAGTCTGTGAAAATCCAAATTTACAGAGCATATTACATAATTACATAAAAAGGATTCACCATAGTTCTGTAAATAACTAGATACTGTAATGCCCTTAAAATAGAATTCTTTTTACAAAAATTTGATTTATATATGACATTGATAAGATTGCAAGTAGTGGATTTTACAAATAATTACTTCTAAGTAAAAGTCAGTACATCATTTCTCAAAGGAAATTTCCTCTCCAACTATAAATGACACTGATTACATGTACAAATGACATTATTACTGCTGCATGGTATCAGTCGTTAAGCAAATATTGAGTAATTGAGCATTTATTGAGCACTTTGTGTTTGGCAGGTGTGGGGCTAAGTGTTCAAGATACAAAAATGCGTGGGGGGGGAAGGGGTGGCTCTCATTCTAGCGTGGAAGATAACATACAGGTGACTGTGCACACAGCTGTGGATCTGTCAAGTGTGAATGGAAAGCAGTGTCAGGAGAAAGGCCCTGTTAGGATCTGGAGAGGAGGAGCCTCAAAAGGCCTCCTACACAAGGTGGAGTCTGAGCTGAGTCTTGAAGGAAATCCAGGAAGCAAGGATTCAGAGTCAAGGAGGGAAAGCATCTCAGGCAGGAGGGCCATGGACTCAGGAGGTGGCACGCAGTGTGTCTCACAAAGCGTGGCTTAATACTCTGTATATATGTGCAAGTGTGTTTGATAGGAGTAGTTCTAATGAGGCTCTACAGTACCCAGGATTGTCCAGTGACAAAGTATTTTCATGTTATTTTTATTTATTCCAAATTTACATTGAAATAAAGATCAATTCCAAAAAGTTACAGTTTATAGGAATAACTCTAATACCAATTAGTAATAATTTCAACGTTGTTTTACTATCAGTGCAAATTGAGCAGAAATAAATACTTGCCCAAATGACAGTGAAGTTTCCTAATGTTAATAAAACCATTCATAGGCAAAGCCATCACAAACTGAATGTCTTTTAATACTTACACATGTTCAGCCCCATTCTTCTCCCTGAACTATTTGGTGGTGTGCCAAGAAGACCTATCTTCCAAGATGACTTAGTTCTTTGAAGTCAACCTGAAAAGGGGTCCAAAGTCGGTCAGGTTTAAGGCTCTAATCCACTTAAAGTCTCAGCACACAGGCTCACAAAATCCAAAGGACAGTCTGATTTATTAGTCATCCAGTGGCTTGTGTTAAAAGAATGTTTATAGTGAGAGTTAATAGAATTCAAAGTAAAGTAAATGACTTTTCATTACATATTAACTTCCAGTAGTGTGTAGGTCTTGTTTACTTGTATTTTGCTTTAACACATTTGGCATTGCTCACTGTGAATAACTGCTACGGATTTGCTGTAGACAAGTTGCTAAATGCTTTAGTGCTTATTAAAGTTCGTGCTCCCATGAATTAGTTTACTGTTGATGCCCCAGTTGACATCCAGTTATTTTTAAAATGAAGCAGCAAATCATAAAGTGATTCATAGGTGGGATACCGATGTTGCATGAATCATGCCAATCATTTATTTAAGTAATTAGTAATCATTTTTTCTATAAATAAATTCCCATGGACTATATTAATCATACATTGTTTAGATTTTTATATAAAGTGACCAGCCCCTTGCTAACATTTGAAAAGTAGAAATTTTCATTTCCACTATTTGGACATTAATCCATTTTTACTTCCCAAAGAGAGTTGAATTAGGTTTTATTAGTAAATTGGGCATATAACCTTTATGTCCAAATTTTATTAGTTTATCACACATTAGCATTTGCAAATTGTAAACCTTATACACGCAAAAGGAAACAGTGGTTTAAAAATAAGGCTTGGAGATTCAAAGAAGGTTTAGAAGAAAATCTTATCTTGAAAAATGTGTATTGTAGACTAGGGAAAATATTTCAATGATTTATTTCACCTCTGAACCTCACTAACAGGAGACGTAATGAATAGGATTGCCTTTGTCAAGTTCATATTACATTTCAAACTTCTGGTCTGAGTGAATATTTTGCAAATTCAGCAGTTACTTAAAATCTAAAAGATATTAATGGAGAAAATTTCCTTTTATTAAAGTCAGGATAACTCTGTCCATGAATAATCTAGTAATCTAAATTCATCCAGGCCCTGTAAAAATGTTAACACATCAATCATCATCTAGCTTTTAAAATCAGTCAGTCAGCTCTTAAAAAGCTGATTGTGTCAGGCATGGTTTTGTACCAGAAAAAATAACATGAGTGTTAATCCAAGTGATTCATAAGTGAATTACTTCACCTCCATCCTACAAACTGACTTTAGCTTACTAGTGTCTAATAATGGTAGTCAGACATTTTTCACATTTATTAATGAAACTTAGGTACAGTGTACAACAGGGCTGAACCAGTGCCCTTAGGAACTTAGAAATAAATTAGGAACTTCCATAAGAAGAAAATATAAAGCCCCTAAATAAAGATAGCTGTTTCAGTGATCTGTTTATTAGAATCCCAGAGACAGACTTTCCCATTGACTCTTTGTAACTTCCTATCCTGTAAAACAAGAATGTTCATATTTTTAACATTTTTAGACACGAGTTACTGTTGCAAGGGCTTATTCATGTTTTACCAGAAACTTGCAGTAACTTAGACTTTTGAGTTTCAGTTTGCAATTTTGTCAGCCGGTTGTAAACTACTTTTGCAAAGAATTGGTATTTTCATCGTTTTTCTCCTTCGCATCCTGAATCTGTCTCATTTGAACCAGTTTTTGCCCGGGATGCCATCTCTTAGTTTAAGGTTGCACTTATTTCTAGCCCAGCTGCATTTTGAGTGACTTAACAGTGTGGTTTAAGTAGTTATTAACAATTTTAAAAGATTACTAGAATAGCAGTGAGTGAGTTCAGGTCCCTTAAATGTTGAAAAAGTAAACCAAAACCTGGGGGTCTGTAGATTTTTAAGCAGAACATTAATTAATTCCCTCATTCTCTCTGTTGCCTGTAGTCTCTCCAGATGTGCTACTATGAATATCCCCCTCCTGAGATATAAGCCATCTGGGTTCTGTAAACTGATTTGCACTTATTTTAAATAATAATTGAACAGAATGCAGATGAATTATTAAAGTAAATGTATGTTGCTAATAAATCTAAAAGCAAAATATTTAACCACAGTAAATGAGAAAGGAATGTGCAAATGAAGACCTGCTTACTTTAATGAGTTTAGTGGTAACCTTCTCAGTTTCAACCAAAAGAAAAAATTTTATTTTTCTGGGTTTTTTTTTTTAATCTATAAAACTGCTTACAGAAGTATCTTAGACAAAAACAAGGAAATATAATGTTCTAAACTCAACCAGTCCAAACCACTCGAACTGCTATGACAGCTCATAAAACTGAGAGTAGTTTTTAACTGGGCTCTGTTTTACATTGCTAAAGTGAATTTTCCTTGCAGGAAGTAGCCAGCGGGTTTATTTAGTTTCCAGACCATGGCTTTGATCTTTCTGTACTGTCACTTCTCAGGTTACATAGCCCTTTTTCACTGCCGTAAATCTGCAACAGTTAATGAGAATAAAATTTCCCCCTCCTCACTGATCACATGCAGTTAAACGCCAAACCACAGCCAACTGCATATTTGCAGAATTTTAGCTACAATGTATGAAAACAGCACAATCAGTTTAATCTTGTTGTCTTTGTCATTCATTTTATTGAGCTTTCCTCCTTTTTTAAGTGACCTACTTTATCAAGTCAAGTGGTTGGAGGCCAGAGCTGGAAGAAAGATTTAGAGCAGTCATAAACTGAGAGCAGAGTGAGTGTGTATATGTGTACGGGTGTGTGTGCAACCATTCAGATTCACAATTAAGCAACTTTAAGTGCTTTTAAAAACCTAAACCTTCCTCCACAATATGTGAATGGGTTTGTTATTCCTTCAGTTACACTGCTTTCTCAGTTTTGACATAAATTAGCACTCTGGTGGTAAATTCATTTAACAAGTCAGATCATTATATTTCACTTTATGACAGCCATAGTGAAGGAATTGTGGTAGATTAAAGAGCTTTGGATTTTTTTCCAAGATATTTTGACATTTTAAAAGACTTTTTATTGAAGTAGGAATAGCATTAGTTTTTAGAAACCTCCTTTATTATCTTTTCATAGCACAATACTATGAATTTTCAGAATAATTTAAGTTACCAGATGACTGTCATGCATTATAAAAATATGCATATTTTATATACTAGTATGCAATGATGACAAAATACAGGACAAGGAACATAAAATAAAACATTTATCAAGTGCCTATCATGTGTACGTCACCCAATCAATGCAAAGTTGAGAAAAGATGTGGTCCCTGCCTTCATGAAGCTGACAGTCTGGATGGTGAAATGTGTTTTTTAATCCTTCTTGCAAAAGTTCTAACTTGAGTTAAATTCAATTTAAATTGAAACTTAATCCTCTTTAGGTAGTACTTCTCATAGGAGTGACTTTTTACTGACAAATAAGACAGTTGTAGAAAGCTGTTGTTGATCCCAGCCAGGGGTAACAACAGGCCAAAGGAGGAATGTGCCCAAATTGACCAAGGCATGTAGTTCTAGACCCTAGCACACCCACAAGGAGGTTAAAGGAATCATGTCTGAGTCCTTTCCTCCTGCAATAGCCATTGTGGTTCAAATAGTAAATTTTTTTCTGACAATATTCAGATCTTAGAGAAAAGCATCAGGGTAAAATATGTTATTGATACCTGTCATAATCAAATGTTAGACACTAAATGCAGTTACTTCTGTTTTTAATTCTGTGGAACTAAGGGAGTGAGGGGAAACTGCAAGAAGAAAAGCATAAGGAAGATTCGATATAGAATACCTCTCTGTTCTCTTTTGAAGAGAATAAGCTATTGACAAACACTTAGAATGACATTTTTAAAAAATAGATTTCTCTGTGTCCTTCTGACTTCAAATCCATTATTCCCTCTTGTGCTCAGCTCTTTGCCTAGTTATTTGCTCCTGAAATATCTAGTTATATAAATTGAGAATTACTTTTCCATATAGAATATTTGAATCTGTTCCAGAGTAAAATTTGGCAGAATGTAAGCTTCTGAAAGATAGGGACTGTGTTGTTTTTGTTTTGTTTTGTTTTTAATTTTTGTATACTCAGTACTTGCAGATATTGGCACTGGTTTTGTTGTTTTGTGTTTTTGTTTTGGTTTTGTTTTGTTTTTTAATATTGGAAAAGTGTGCTGGCTTTGGAGTCAATAGAGTTTGGTGTGAGCCTGGCTCTGCTACTTATTTATGTTTCCTTAGGCAAGTCAGCCTCTCTGGGCCTCGGTTTCCTCATCTACAAAAATGATGGGGTTGGATCAGACGACTTCAGCAGTCCTTTCCAGCCTTAAGTCTATGATGTTCAAAAATTAAATAAGCCATTCTGGTTAATGTGCCAATTATTGAAGGCCAGTTGAAGTGTGTCAAGTGATATGTATGGACAATCTGACTTAAAGAATATCCTGGTTATGTAGTGATGAAGGTGAAATAATCATGTTTAAAATAAAACTGCTTGGAGCTGATGGAAATATTCTAATCATAACTGAAATCTAGCTATGAGGTCTGATAGTAGAAGTGTTAGTAGAAGAGTCATTAGGTTTACTTTTAGATTCTCTATGTTCACCAGGAATTCAGATTTTTCCAAAGGAGAGAGAATATTAAATGAGTTAACATACATAAAGTGCTTTGCAAACTTTAAAGTACTATGTAAATCTATTATCACTTTTATAATAAGATTAGAAATACGGTAGCATGAGCTGTAATTATAGCTTCTCTCATTGACTTGATGTGAAGCTGTGTAAAAGCAATTTAACTTCCATTTCCTTGTCACTGAAATAGATATTATATTCAGATATTTACATATTACACTTGTTCTCTACTTACCCTATAGGCAGAATTTATCACATTTTGTGAAGCTGTATATAGAACTTTGAACTTATTGAAAGAATTTTTCTGTATAATACATTGTCATTACATGTTTTTGGGGGGCATGGGGGAATATTTTTCACTGTATTATAATCTCATAAAGTTTAGTAGAGGGAAAATGCCTCCATGATTAAAATTCTGACCTTTGTTAAAATAAGGACAAGATTTTCCTTTTTTATTGCTCCCTATTTTTGCACAATCCATCATTGGTCTCTCACCAAGCAGTAAATATACTGTACATTTTTTTATTTTGATTTTCTTCCAAAATAAACTGCTTTACTTATAAGTGACAAGAAGTGGGGAGTATATATATTTTTTAATCTGATGTCCTTTTGAATCAACACACAATGTAAAGAACACTGCTTGTTAAGATGTAAGTTGAAGCTTCAGTTTTATTCTTATGTTCTGCTACCAAATGTTATATACTACTGCCAAATGCTATATTTTTAGCATCCCTGTTTTTCCACTTGTCCTGACTACCACCTTTTGATCATTTGGACCCTGCTCTGCCCCTTGCTGAGAAAGTAAAGAATTACTTCGGCACAGGACAGCATAACCCAACAATTATGCAGCAGAGATTGGCTTTTCTAAGTTGTACTTAGTGTCTTTATAAAAGTCATTCACATTGAATTGTTTGATGTTCCTTGTTTCTTCTTCCTTAAGTGAATTTATGGCAGTAATTTCATTCTTGCTCAAAAATGGTTCTGCATTACTTTGACTCAGTACCTAAAACTTCTATTTAGTGCAGTGTAGTCTTCCTTAGATTACTATAATTAGAAAACACCACAGGCCCTTGCTACATTTTCCTGACAGAAAAATTAGGTTTGCGATAATTTGTCTAGGTATGGAGGGTTTGGTGGGTGGGGCAACATTTACTTCCTCATATTTTATGATATTTTCATTTAACCAGTGGTTACATAACTAAGAATCACATTATGGTTTAAGTATAAATTTCCAGAATTAAAGATATCTTCATAAAATATTGCATTGTGATAGTCTGATAATTCACTATATCTTAGTCTCTCTCCTAGATATGATAGAGAGTTTGGAAGATTTGGTCCCAATAGCAGTTTATTGTGGCTTTACAGTGGGACTGTAAAATGGGATTGTGGATTTACAGTAGGGATTTTTGTACTAAAACATTCATATTCTGCATGAATATTAGTGAGTTTCTCAATAAACTATTGAGTGCACCAAGAGCTTTGATATAAATGATAATTTCTCAAGGCCGAAGGAGTGCTGGGTAGAAATGTTGGCCTCTGGTATAGCATATGCTTTTAGAAACTAGATTCTTGGAAGAAAACCCAAATTCACTTGGGTAAATAATGATTGTAAAAATATATTGCCATGGTAATAAGTGTTGTAGGATTTCAGATGACAGATCTTTGAACTTTTTTCTAAAACCAATAATTAGTTCACATATAAACAAAAACTCTTAATTGGAAGAGATTTGGAGACTTCATAGAGTAGTATCAAAGGGTCTTTTCATATTCATCAGGTTTTCACATTTTTAAAAAGCAAAAACAAAAGTCCACTGCTTTTTATTTGAAAATGGGGGAAATGGGTTATGGGTTAAAAACCTGAGTTGCAGAGCCTTTCAGCTGGAAATGGTCCAGCATATGGCAATATGATAGCAACTCATATCACTCCCTGTATTTTTCCTCACCAGCCATAGATAC
Organism: Pseudochirops cupreus; assembly: GCA_028627135.1. Taxonomy (NCBI): domain Eukaryota; kingdom Metazoa; phylum Chordata; class Mammalia; order Diprotodontia; family Pseudocheiridae; genus Pseudochirops; species Pseudochirops cupreus. Next base: position 51,882,831 of record CM053584.1, on the reverse strand, counting down.
AGAAACCAGGCATTGGGAGACTTGATTCTCTCATGCCCTGAACTGTTCTGCCATGAAGTCCCTGTTGTCTTAATTGGTGGTTATTATAGTTGCCTCCGTTAGTCCTCTCATCTCTAACTATGCTTCACGTTACTTCCTTCCCCTGACTGCTCCCAGCCAGCCACCACATACACAGTAACTGCATTTACCTCCTCCTTCCCCCTTTTCTAGTTCTAGAACCATAATCAAATCAGTTCTGTCATTATCCCTAGAAAGACGTTGTCAATCTATTCTACTACCTATTCCTATAACTTTACAAACTAAAACATCACCCTGGTCACCACTGTCATATGTGTTGTCTTTGCTTAGTGTAATGAAAGTTCCTTCAGGGAAGGGATTTGTCTTCCCTTAAATTCTTACTCCGAGCTATTCTTGGAACATAGCAAATGATTAATAAATGCATTTCATTTATTCATTCATCAAATCACTTAGTAATCTCAGAGCTTCCCAAAACCTCCATTGAATTGAATGGGAGAATAATTAGTCACTATAATAGCAATTTGGTGGTCATTCTTCTGATTGAGATAATAAGTGCTAGCTACCTGGTAGCTTTTATCTAGCTTATATACAGGGAAGAACACAGAAAATTCTTATTCTTTACTTGTATACACTTATCCTAAACCTTGTTGTTTATTTAAATGTAAATTTCTAATTTTTCTTTAAAGATAGAGTTCTAAGTTTTTAGCTAAGGAGTCTTATATTTCACACCCAGAAGGCAGGCTCAGCAAATACTCTCTAAGTAAAAGACCTTAAAGAAAGTATCCCTGAGAATAGAAGTATAAACAAAATTAATACCTATTGAATGAATGAAAGTGCAGTTAATAAATTTTCTAATTGCTGTAACATGGACCTTAGCCAGCATTTATTTCATCTTAAATGGTAGTAACACATATACATGCAAAAATATAATCACATGAATTAGAACAATAGTTTAGTATCTAGTAGTTAAGAGAAATTATATTTTAAAGTCAAATGATCCTATTTTTGCTTGTGTCCCGCCCCCGCGCGCGTGTGCGCACACACACACACACACACACACACATTATTTTCATTTGCATAATCAGGCTATAGGTTTTCCTAGCAAATTTTAAAACACCTTCAGACTGCCCTGTCAGAATAAATGGCAAAGCAATCATATAAAAGGAATCCAAACTGATATAGCTAGTCCAAGTGGCCAATTTTAAATCTCCAAGATGGGATAAGTTGGGAGGAAACTTCATCAACACAATGGAGCAAATAACTCTTATAATGGTAGTTTTCCTTTATAACTTTTAACTTAAACTGAATCTTTTTGCTGTGGTAAAGGTTACACATTAAGCTGCATGTGTTTATCTCAACATTTTAATGTGATTTTATATAATCAACATTTATGTTATTAGACATCCAGGTGCTTATCTTTCTTCTTGCATGTGTATTCCCAGCGCTTAGAATAGTGTCTGATGCATAATAAGTGTTTAATAAATACTTATTGACTCCTTGGGGCACTAGATAGAATGCTGCTCCTAGAATCAGCAGTCCCGAGTTCAGACTTGGCCTCCGATACTTTCTTGGCTTCACGACCCTGGGCAGGTTACATAGCCCTTCTCAGACTCAGCTATAATAAAATGGGAAAGATAGTAACATCTCCCTCACAAGACTGTGGTGAGGATCTAATGAGATAACATACGGAAAGCTCTATGCAAGCTCTGGAGTGCTATCGAAATACCATCTATTCATAATAATACTCTTTTAAGGGGAAAAATAAAACAGAAACTTTTAAAAGGTTGATACAGAAAAAAAAAATTCTTAAGACATTACTTAAGGCTTTAGAAGTGAAATAATTATCTCATTTTGGATTTTGTATCTAGTTGATGGCTTTTTCTTTAAATATGATTTCAACTCCATTGCAATTGAATGGACAAAGACTTAGTAACTTACAAACCACATTGTCTTGAAGATGTAACTTGCCTTTTCTATCACGGAAAAATCATTGCAGACCATCCACAAGTAACCCCCACAATTGTTTTCTTACTTACCACTAAACACTCTTTAGTTCTCAAATTTGAAAGGAGAACAGATACGTCTCCATTTTGCCTATAGTCAGGGCGATGCCCATAGTCCTGTGTTATAGGATAACTTCAGTAATCTATGATGTTATCCCAACCTCCCTCCAAAATCCTTCTCTTCTCATTTGTAATACTTCCATCAAAGTTCCTCCTTTACAAGATCTTCCCAGCTCTGATCTCATATTCCAAATACCAGATCATCAGCCTGACACACTCTCTTAAGACAGAATAGGTAGCATAGCACAAGAAAAAGGGCAGCCCAGAGGGCAAGTCCCCTGCCCTCAAGTTCTCTTCTGCCCCTACTAGAAAAGGCAGAAGTTGAAAAACCAGTATTGGGTACAGAGATGAGGGAGATGGCTGTTTTACATAGAACAGCAAAGACCTTGTGCTGAGCCTATACTTTCTTTTTTAATAACTTTCAGGTACTAAATGAATAGGAAATGTGCCAAGGATCCTATGTCCAAAGAGTTTCTGTTCAGGTATTTTTTTTCTTAAAGGGAATATGACATCTGATTCAAACATAAGCTAGAAACTCAAATGATTGCTACAGAATTTATTCAACTGAACGGGAAGTTCAATGCCTCTTTGATAAAGTGGAGGCTATGATTGGCAGTGGCATCCTTTTAGTGCAACAACTATTTGTATACTTTTGTGCCCATAGATCTCTGTGAATTATGTAGGGGCTCTGTGAAGGCAGATAAACAGAAAGCATGTGTAAGAAGCATGCCAGGCATTATGGAGTTATCTCCTAACTGTCTAGATTTTATATAAGGAGCCAGCAGCTTCTCCTCCTAGGTATTGTTAGGAAAGAACCCATAATGATTTTCATATGTTGTTAAGAATACTAAATGTGTACTGTAATGTTTTACCTTTTGTTCAAGGGGCTTTGCAAACATAATAATGTTCTCATAGTAAGGAAGAATTGAAGAGAGGGCAAACTTTCATTTTTGCAAATGAGGAAATAAAAACAAAGAAAGTCACCTGCCTAACACAAGCAGCCTTTTAATGGAACTGAAAGTTATGTCCAAGTCTCTTTTTTTTTTCCTCAAGCCACTAAATTGCATTAAATTACTGAAGATTAGAAAACTAGTATACTAGTAGGTACTTAGGTACTAGTAGTTACTGTAGGTCCGTAGGTTGATTTAATAAAGTAGTATAACCATTTCTGGAGGTGAAGGAGTTGAGAAACATGAGCATCAGAAATTAAATTTTGAAACAGTAAGATACCTCTTCAGGTATCTTACTGGGAGCCAAAAGATTAGGGTGACTGATAGAGGGACCAGGTAAATTAGCATAGCATTTTTTACCCATCAAACTGGTTTGAAAACACATTTCAGTTCGATTTTAAATGTGGTAGTAAGGTTTCCGGTCAAAAAAGAAGGTAAGAATTGTATCCATCATTAATGTCAAATTCAAATAGAAACAGAAGCCTAAGGGACTTAAGAAACAAATTAATGTTACCTATATTGTGTTGTATTTTTATTTATTTTGCTTAAACATTTCCCAGGTGTAGCTAGGTGGCCCAGTGAATAGGGCACCAGCCCTGGAGTCAGGAGGACCTGGGTTCAAATGTGGCCTCAGACACTTAACGCTTACTAGCCATCTGACCTTGGGCAAGTCACTTAACACCAATTGCCCTGCCTTCCCCCCTCCAAAAAAAAAAGGAAAAAAATATTTCCCAATTAGATTTTAATTTGGTTGAGAGCACTCAGAATTTTTGTCCAGTGCTTGGCCAGAATATGACAAGTTTGACAATTTCTGCCATGTATCAGCCCGTATTGAGTTTAGTTAATATTTGCCAAGTACTCATTGAGTTTCTAGCAGTGTTTTGGTATTACAGGAAGATATTACTTCATAGAGGAATGACAAGGTTTCAGCCCTCAAGGAACTTAGTCTATTAGGGACCATGATTTAAATATATGTACTCACTTTAATCATCGAATTGGGTCTTGGCACCGTAGGTTCAAGTGGGAAAAGAACTGAGTCCCATTTATCGGACTACCTTTCTGTAGGACTCACAGTTCAACAGAAAGTTTATCTGTCCCTGGGTATAGTTGATGTTACAATTCTTCGAAGACTGGAAATGCATTTCGTTTTCCGCTGCTTATTTAGTACTATTTTTATTGCTAGTTTAGAGCCTGTGTTCCGGTGGCAGAGATCAACGGTAGATAAGTTGTTAACTGTTTTATGGTGTTAAGGGGTAAAAGGCACAGAGCAAATGTGAAGTACCATTTGGTCTACGTACTTTTCATGCCAGAATACAACTGAAAGTATCAAAGATTTCTGACCAGAACTTCCTACCAGAAATATAAGGAAATAATTTGTTGTTTATAGGTTCGGGATTACAGATTTGGTTTGGATTAAGGTTTCAAATATTTGATTTACACTTAGCTGTTTAAAAACAGGTGCTTTGGTGGAGGTGGGTTAGTAATCTTAATTGTTTTATACAAACTCTAGCTATGTGTTTAAAACATGTGGCTTGCTTATAGTTCTAGAAAGTATAATTTTTATTTCTCTGAGAAAACAAAGTCTTCAATAATTTTCGGCCAGCTGATATTTTTTTATCATAGCAGAAATATATTTTGAGGGTTATTGTATAAAAAAGGAAGTGAGAAGAATAAATAGAAAATGGCATAAATTGTGAGAAATTAAAACTTTATATTAAACATTTTACTTAAGATGATTACTAGAGTGTTTTCCTACACCAAAAAAAAAAATCCAAGGCTTTTTCCTTCTAAATCAGTGAAGGAAAATGAATTATTTAATAAAACTGCCCAAGGAATATGAATATGTCTGTTTTTTAGGCTTTCAGTGGCATGAGTTTTCCACTGTGGGACTTCAGAAATCTTTCATTTAAGAGAGCCGTGTAGTGTGTCAGAAAGGATAACCTTCGAGAGACCTGCACTGTGGCCCCGCTTTGATTCTGTGCATGTGGAGGACTTCTGTCTGTTTTGTGAGGGAAGTTGGGGAGTTGACGTAGCCCCCGACTTATTAGTTGTCAAGATGCTTTGAGGTTCTATAAATACTTGAGCTTGTTCCCTTTGACATCGTATTATCACATGGAGATACAACTCTGGGGGAGGTGCTTGTTTCACTCGCTGGCAGGATCATTAAACATGTTTTAATTGGACTAAAGGATTTTTAGTACTCTCTTAACTTTGGAATTATGTGTGAGGTCATGCACTTTGGGGCATTTCTTATTAATATTTTTAGTACTTAATAGTTCTCTCTCTCCTCCCCCCTCCCTGGCCAAGAACCCTCGGTATTAGGAACATTTTCCTCTTTGGCATGTGCTTTCTAGTTCCCCAGCAATATAAGCAAATTGGAAAGTTCAGCTGTCATTCTTGGAAGGTCATAGATCACACTAGCAGCCTGAGTAATCCAAGAGGTTTTAAGTATCATAGCATTTAGTTTAAAGTGAAATTTGCTCTGACAGGGCTGGCAGACCAATAGGAAAAAGAAATATTTGTGCTTGGAAAAGTGCATCTGTAGAGACCGCGAGTATAACTGATGGCTGGAAGTGATTTCAGTCTAAAAAAACAAATCATTAAGAGAGTGCATAGGGGTAAAATACACAGTTCATATTTTAAAGGGTCTCAAAATGAACCAGCAACTGAGGTTAGCATTACATAGTAATTAGTTGTAGTGTTCAGTGTTTAACCCACTCATTTCCGGATTGTATGGTTAAACAATCAGGAAGGAAAAAATGCCACTTTTCCTTTTGCCTGTTCTCTGAGCCTAAAGCACCATTTTATTCCAGTAACTTCAGTATTTTAAAAGAAAGGTACTATGACAAATTATGTAAATATGGAACTAATAACAGAGAAGCACGCCATTGTCTACATGGCTTGTTAATGATTCAGAGGGTTTGTTCATCCAGCCCAGGGGTCACTTAAGCAGCCTTAAGTGTTATCCTGACCTTTGTACCTTTCTGATCTAAAATGAGACATGACCTGACAGGGTAAGACAGCCAGTGTCAAGAACTCCTCACAATCAGCTCAAAAAGGATAAACTCAAATGGACGCAGATCTTCTTTACAAAAATAATAAACTGTTGTGAGGTTTTGAGTAATGGACTGGTTTGAATTTGATCATCGATGACAGGCATTGAACACCTATTAGAATAAAAGAAAGTGAATTTGGAACCAGGGGACCAGAGGTGGGATCCAGTGCAGAGCCCACATCCTCACATGACCTTGAACAAGTCACTTGATCTGTTTGTGCTCCAGCTTTTCTCATCTGTGAGATGAGAGTTGGGCTAGACAATCTCCAAGATATTTTCCAACTCCAGATCTATAATTTCCTTACAAGTAGCTGGCAAGGGGGAAAAGAAAACTCTTTTAACACTTACCGTTACTCTGTAGTGTTGCTCTTTCCTCCAAGTCCAATGTGAAAATGTTTCGATTACTAGAGATATAAAGTTAGCAAATTCTATCCCTGAAAGCATAAATAAGTATGATATAGACTCCCAACTGAAATTCTAAAAGGACAAATGATTACCACCATCACTAGTACTGATGAGTATTTCAAAAGAACAGCTAAATTTGAAAACATCCACCTAAAGGCAAATTTCAGTTTTGTTTCTTATGAAGATCTTTGAAGTCGGGCTTGTGAAAATGTTTGGGAGAAGATGGTATGATTGCTGTTGAGGTTGCTGTTTTCCCCAAAGTACAGAATGAAGTCTAGACTTGGAGATGGCTTACCTTTGCATAGGATTAAGGAAATACCTTGTATATGTATATGCATAAATATGTATGATAACTAGATACACTACATACAGCGTGCATATGCCAGATAGATTCTCTTTAACAGATGTTAAATGGAAATTTTAGACACTGTTTTTCAATAGTATTTTATCATGCATCAGTGTAATTTTTTTAAGTGTCCAAAACAATCAGCCACTGATCTTCCACTCTTGACATTTTCTAGAACCCCAGAGCCAAAAACCTTTTTGGAAATGACTGATAGATTGATATTCCAGAGATCTGTACCCAAATTACTTTCACATTTGTATAAAAAAGACATTGATTTGCTGAAAAAGTAATGGAAACCACGGCTTGTTCTCTTTATCAATTTATGTATGGTGAAGAATTGTTTGGATTTGAGAATCCTGCCTTGGAAACTTTTTTTAAAACACATGGTAGTAAAGATGGAGTAACTCCTCCATCTAGTGGTTAGATTATAAATTACAACCATTTAGATTTGGGGAGGTTTTTTTGGTCGGATTTCTTCTACTAGCCCAATGGTATCCCCAGACATTCTCATTGAAAATAAAGAATTCATCTAGAGCAGAGGTGGGGAACCTGTGGCCTCGATGTCACATGTGGCCTTCCAGGTCCTAGGGTGCAGCCTTCTGAGACCAAGTTTTATAGAACAAATCCTTTTATTAGGGGATTCGTTCTGTGAAGTTTGGATTCAGCCAAAGGGCCACACTTGAGGACCTAGAGGGCCACATGTAGCCTCGAGGCTGCAGGTTCCCCACCTCTTCCCTAGGGGCGCATTGTTATATCCAGTGATTGATTGTTTTTATATGAATAAGATGCCACAGTATTTCTGTGAAGTGATAGGATCATAGGTTTACAGCTGAAACTTAGAAGTCATTGAATCCAACATCTTCATTTTATAGATGAAGGAATAGAAGCCCAGAAAGGCTTAAGGGATTTGCAAAGTCACACAGGGCAGGTAGGAAGTGAGAAAGCTCCAGTTTTGATGTAGATTCTCTGACTTCAAAGGCAAATCTTTCCTGTCCTCTGCTAATTAGGTACGTTTGATAGCTAGCATTTATAAAGGGCTTTAAAATGTCCAAAGCATGTGTCAGACTTAGAGACTGTTCTCATCTATCCCCTTTTTCCCAACCTGTATGCCAGTGTCTAGTGGTTCTTACTTTGCAGCTTTAGTAAATACTCCTTTTCTGAAAGTCATTTCCAGCTTGCTGAATGAATGATTCTCAGCTGATAGTCTTGGGGGGAAGCACATCAGTGCACACAGAGAATCACTTTGCCTCTTCAGGGATACCCCTAGAACCTTGAGGGAGAAAAGGGGGCAGAGATCAGGTTTGAAGAAGCTACTATTTCTGAGAGGTGGAAATGAGCAGGTATATTCTGTGCATATGAAACAGCCCACGTGAAAGCACAGAGATGGGAAATGGAATGTCATGTGTGACGAAGAGCAAGAAGGCCAGCTGGAACATCAGGTAGGAAAGCTAGAAATGGAAATGAGCTTGGGAAGAGATGAGTGACAGCCAGATCGTGCAGGGGTTATGGGCCAAGCAGAGAAGCTTGCATCGGTATTGACGTGGTGAGACCCATGCTTAAAGAACTTCATTTTGGTCTCTGTTTATGGGGCTAACCCACCAAATGCTGTACTTTGGGGAAAACAGCAATCATACAGTCTTCTCCCAAACATTTTTACAAGCCTAACTTCAAAGATCTTCATAAGAAACAAAACTGAAATTTACCTTTAGGTGGATTTTTCAAATTTAGCTGTTCTTTTGAAATACTAATTTGTACTAGTGATAGTGGTAATCATTTATCCTTTTAGAATTTCAGTTGGGATTCTATATCATACTTATTTATGCTTTCAGGGATAGATGGTGGGTTAGTTGACTAGTTAGGAGGGCTGAGTAGGAGGTTATTGCACTAGTCTACCTGAGAAGGGCTAAAGCCTGACTAAAGCCTGATCTGACTAGATCAGTGATTGCATAAGCAAATGTTTTGGAAGTACAATTGATAAGACTTGGGGAAGCTGCCTATATCTGTCTGTCCTACACAACTCTGATCCATCTTTTCCTATAAACTCAGCACCAGAGTGTTCCTAACATGCCACATGCCCTAGCTCCCATCCTGGTTGCATTGTGTAGATGCCAGTGAAACATGCAGGCTATCCATCAGGTTCCCTGTATTCTTGCCACATGACCAGTTCATTGTTTTTTTTTTCCAATTATACATTTCTCTAATGGTATCTTTCATACTACTTTTCCTCATAATTTCACATTTATAATTTGATGCCCAGCATGAGCGTCTTTTCCATTACTCTCTGGGTGATTCTCAACTGTAGTTTTTTAAATACTTGTATTTTATGACTTACGGCTGTATAATATTACCAGAATGACTGTGATTAAAAGATGGACCTTTATTAGAAAGATGCTTAGATTAATTTTTTAAAAATTCTTCAGTTGCCCAAAAGTTATTCAGCCTACTTTGCTTCATTTTAAGTCTGGATCCAGGTTATTTTCCATTTGTAGTGTCAGTCATAAATCTATATACTGACAGAAGAACTCCATAGATTGTCTACCCAAATGTATTTCATAGTCTGAACAATTAGTGCTCTTTATCTACTTGATTTTTCTTGTATGGCTGGTTAGGCCAGCATCTTTTGAGCATAGACCTCATTTGGAAGACTGAAAGATTCTAGGGTTTAAATATTAGTAAAAGTATAAATACAAGACTCATAAGAATTTGTCTTAAACAAAATTGCTCATATTCCCTATGTTTTCCTCAAAGAGGGAAAATAAATACCTTTCATTTTTCAGAGGCTTCGTGTATTTGCTTCTATTAAGGTACTTCTGTAATACTTAGTCATGGCATATAGATGACCCTGGGTTCTTCGAGGTCATGAGTGCAGAATATAATCTTCGAAAGTTCTACCAAGCGGGAAAGATGATAAGTAAGCACTCACTAACAGATTGTTATAAAAGAACCTACCTGTTCTCTTCCAGGAGCTAAATTTTCTCACCTACAACATAATAAACCAAATTACAATTTAGTGGGGTTGCGATTTGTTGAGGTAGAGTATCCACAATGATACAATTGTAGATTTTTAAAAATATTTATGTCTTTGATTAGGGCAAAATAAAAACATCAACCCTAAAACAGAAGTTTAACACTAAAAAAAAAATAAACTGCCTAATCAATAAGATTTAAGCTTTATTTTATTCTTTATTTGATCTCCCTAAGATCTTCATATCAAGTTTGCAGATGGCTAGGAAGGATAGCTAACACTTTGGATTATAGAGTCATAATCCACAAAGGTGTTGATAAGGCTTCATCATTGGATCTAGACTAATGTTATGTCTGATGAATGCTTATAGAATATAACCAATGGAAATAAACAAAATCTAGCACTTAGATTCAGAAAATCAGATAGGGAAGGTGTGATTAGATAGCAGTTTGTTTGGGGAAAACAACCACAGTGACTTGTGGTTTCAGTGACGTGCAAACTCAGTAAGGGTCAGCCGTGTGATACAGCAGACAAAAAGGCAAATATCATCTTGGTTTGACTCAAAAGAGGCCTAGTGTCCATGACTAGGAAGAGGATGGTCCTGCTTTACGCAGACTGTCCAGAGGACATCTGGAGCACTGTATTCAATTCTGCTGCTACAGGTCAGAGAGGACATTTATCAGCTGAAAAGTGTCCAGAGAATGACCAGGATGGTGAAGGACCTTACGTCCATGTCATCTGAGGATCAGAAGAAGGAACTGTGGAAAAGAGAAGATGTAGGGAAGACAGGATAACTGATGGGTCAGATTTATTTGACCTCAGAGTATCAGATGAGGAGTGATCACAGAGGTCACAGAGATAAATCTAGGCCTGATGTCAGGGAACATTCACCTCCCTTTTCAAGGAGCATGGGCCACTCCAGAGGCAGTGGCCTTCCCTTCACTGGGAGTCTTCAAACAGAGGCTGAAGTGACCCCTTATCACATAAGCCGTCATGGGGATTCCTCTTCAGGTATTATGATATCTGAGGTCCCTGACACTAGAATGCTTTAGTTTTGATCCTGGGGCAAATAAGCAGTAGAAGTGAATGAAATATCTCAGCACACTATTGGCATATGGTTTCTAATGGAAGGAAAGAAGGAAATAAGCCTTTATTAAGTACCCCCTGTGTGCCGTGAACTGTGCGCAGTAAGCACTGTACAAGTATTCCCTCATTTGATCCTCACAAATAACCCTAAAGAGGTCGGTGCTTTTATCATCTTCATTTTACAGATGAAAAAAATGGGGTAGATGGCAGGCAGGTGACTTGCCCAGCTAGAAGTATTTGAGGTTGGATTTGAACACAAGTCCCTGACTCTAAACTTCTCTGTCCACAATACCACTTACCTGACTCCAGGCATCTCGGCCTAGAGGCACCATAGTACTCTAATCTAGACTCCATATGGGGTCATGACTCAGATTAAGAAGTGCCAAAGCGGTTACGGATGGGAAAAGTTTCTAGAAAAATTGTCTTCAACCCAAATGGGGATGGGACACCCGTCAGTAGAACATAAGATTCCCTGCCTGCTACATATCGACTTAGTTTTAAAATGTAATGTTACCTATGTTTTACTGTATTTTTATTTATTTTATTAAATATTTCACAATTACTTTTAATATCACTTAGGCCAAACCCAGGAGTATTGAAGGGGCTCCATTCCTCCAGAGGGCAGCCTGTCTTTACACTTATACTCTAGACAAGTGACCTCCTGTGCGTTAACTCTGGTGAAGGATCCCTGTGTATTTACATTCTTTTTTCTGAAGATCTAAAGTACTGTAGCACCATACTATTTTCTTACATTATTAAAATGAAGTTAAAATGTTTCACTGTTCCCCATTTACATATGGAAAGATGGGTATAGGGATTTGTCTCAAGGAGAAGGGAATCAAAAAGATGCTGACAGGCCAGATCAATGGGTAAACAAGGCGAACTTGAATAAGCGTAAATATATATTCCTGCATTAGGCTAAAAATAATTATATCGATACAATGTGGGAAAGACTCCAGAAATAATGAAAAAGATGTAGCAATATTAGTTGGTTACAAACAAGTTTAACATGAGCCAAACAACGTGACATAACTGCCGTAGAAAAACACACAAATGAAATAGTAAAATGATGGTGTACGAGGAAGCAAGCTCCTCTGTGGGGCGAGGGGAAGGAGGTTCGTGCTAGAAACCTGGAGGAGAGAACAGCTGACCACATGACCCCTCTCCAGCTTCCCTGCATACCAGGGCTACTAACAGCTGACCTCAATTCACATAATCCTAACCAGTAGAATTTGGGAAATACAGAAGTGAGCTTTTAAGTGGATGAAATTTCTGCCAAGTTTCCCTTTCCAATGATACTGCCACTCCTCATTTATAAGCAGATAGTCACAGAATTAAAGAAAAATAGTATCAAAAGGCAGAAGGAAATAAAAAAGCATTATATCATAATTCTGGGTCATGTGATCAACAAGAGAGAGCAGGCTAGACATTTTCTCTGACCCTCAACTCTTAGACCTCTCCAAAGTAATAACTGTGCACAAGAAATAAAGCACTTTTTTCACCACTCTGCATCTAGGATGTCTAGGACATCAGGAATCCTAATTTAGGCATCAATTCAATGAAGTAACAGCAGACAAGGCCAATGGCTAATGTCCAAGTCACACCCCCAGATGCAGCACATTGAAGATGGGGCTGCACAAGCCAACCCAGAAGCTTGCAAAGGAAAATAACAGATGCCCACTGAGAAGCACCCCTCTCCCAAAGGTGTCTGTATCACCTCAGTTACCAACAAACAGATCCGTCCTCTTCTCCAAGTAGCTTCAAGTGTTATCCTCAGTGATGGATTCTCCTTTAGGAATCCGTCAACTCCTGTAAATCCACTGATTGATCCTCTCTCATGAGGTCTCTCTACCAGGGAAAATTTCTGACTTTCAAGATACAGACACCACCACAATCAGGAAGACCTTCACAGTCTGCCTTACTAAACAAGAAATCCTGCATTATAACTTAACCTGTAAAGTGCCAAACTACGGAACTCTTCTCATGAGGCCTAGATCCCTCTTCCCCTACCCCTGTAAACCTCTGGCCTCACAAAAATTTGCCAATGAATAGAATGGAATCCCATTGTTCTTTTCTGTACAAGGGTCCCTATGATTAATTTCAGGTTCAGGTACGAGACTCCAGTCTTGTTCTCTGCCACCTTGTTGGAAGGGAATCTGCTTAAGAGCTACCAAATTTCCTAATTATGACTTCTGTACCATAGATTTTGTCTAAGGAGACTAGGAGGCGTTATTCAAAGCACCATAGGCTGCTACCAGCTGTATATAGGGAGAAGGGAGGGGTAGGAGAAAACTGCTTTCTGAGACTTTTCCAGCATGCATTCCTTCAGGGGACATTCAGAATATATTTGGTAGAAAGGTGGACTTGGGACCAGTCAGTCATTGAAATTTTTCCAGAAAACTAGATAATCACCTTAATCTCAAAAGTCTCTTGTAGTCTTAAAATTCAACAAAAATTGACTTGAAGTCAATTATCTATGTTTTGTTCCTAGCATCCACTAAAATGCCTAATACTCCTTATTTGTTTTGTGTTTATATCATTGACTTGGGATTATAAAAGAAGAAAAGAAATCCATAGTCACTGTAATCTAATGTTAATAACGTGATAATGCTTTTCGCTTATGCAGCACTTTTCCTCCAAGGATCTCGAAATGCTTTACAAATATGCATTAAATAAGCCTAACAAACAGCTGAGGTAGGTGATCTCCTTTTACAGAAATGAGGCAAAGAGACTTGGCAAGAGGCTAAGAATACCATGGATTCATTCGCCTTTCCCCGCCCTTCTCCCTGTGCTGCATGTGTAAAAAGGCCTCTTGGACGGCTGGATTTGTTTTCTGTTTTGCAAGCATACATACGCTCATACATACATGTGTATTATATATGTATGTGGGCAATATTTTTTTCAAATTATTTCTGTTGACCATTTGTAGATTTAGGATAATAATGAATGCCCTTTTAAATAAATATTTCAGCCTTTTTAATTTTAGAGAAAATTTTAATTCATTAGTCTGCCACTAACTCAATGCCAACTAGCCTTCTAAGGCTTAGTTCATAATGGAAATTGTAGACCAACAAGGATAAGCATTTATATTCTTAGAGATGTTAGGCTTTAGAGAATGGAGTTGGTGTTGAAGTATCATTTTTTTAGTCTTCAGAAGGTCCTCTTTTTCTCCCTTTACAGTCACTGTACTCAGGTTTAAATATCAAGGAAAAAAACTGTTTGAGGCTTTACCTCTTCTAATGAACAATATATTATTTGGGTTATTATTCTCAATACTTCCAAGGAAGCACATTGATTTATGATATTTTCCAGGTACAAGGAACCCAAAGTCTGATATCCAAATGTTGTGAATGAGGATTAAATTATTTTTAAATGAGTAATCCTAGAAATAATCAATAGGAGTCAGAGACTATACCTGGGATTTCATTAGTAAAAAGAACTAATTCCCAGATGAGGAAACTCCTTTTAGTTATACAGTTGACACTTTGCCTGAAATTTATAGTTGTAGAGAATTCCTTGGACGACAGAGGGGTTTATTTGTCCAGGGTCACACAGCTAGACTTTTGACTCCCAAGGCCAACTCACAAGCCACAATCCCCTGCAGGAATAGATGATTCCCAAAAATGTATTTTGGCAATTAATTTTAAACTTTCATTCTCATTAAAATTTTAATCATTCGTTGCTAATAAGTAGCAAAATCACTTTGAGTTTCATACATCTCTGACTATATACAGCCTCTAGTAAAGATGTTAAAATATAGTCAGTAGCTAAAATACAGAGGAAGAGAGAGAGAGAGAGAGAGAGAGAGAGAGAGACCAAGTGCAAGCATAGTAAGGTACTTGGATAAACTATAAACTACATAAACAACCTTTCAGTAAGCAAGAGTTTGACTATGTGCATCTTTCTTGTCCACAGTAGTGCCTTAGAACAAAGTAGTATTTTAGCACTCTTCCACAATGCTGTTTCCCATCTATGGTAGACCAGCCTTTTCTTTACTAGTAAAAAGATGCAGTGTGACTTATTCTTAGGAATAGATGTGTTTCTAAAATGCTATCCATAAAGTGAATCTCTGAAATCATATTTTCCTATTGCCTTTTTAAAAAAAATTAGATGCACTCCAGAGTCAGGGGATGAGTATAAGGGGAAAAACTGGTTCTGAGTCATAGTAAAAATCATACTGATTGATTCCACCAAGTTTTTAAAATTACATATTTCAAAGAGAAACTTTTTTTCAATTTTCAAGACTATTCAAATAAGCAAATGTACAAATAAACGTGATCATGCCCCTAAAATAAGATCACTATGAAAGGGAAGAAAAAGTAGGCTGAAAAATAACAATGATTACAGAATATACTGAAAGCCAGATCTGAGAGGCAAGTATAGCCTATATTGAAGTATGTGTATATATATATATTTTCCCCCACTAGAAACCATATTCCCCTGAGCCCTGAAAACAGAGACGTATGAGAGGGAGCTGTAGTTTGTGTGTTGCTTGGTACTTAAAATTTAGTCTGTCAGTGTCCCTACCCAAGATAGACAATTCCTGTTAAAGCCCCTCACCCTGTCATTGTTATATCTACAGGGATTTCTTAGTTAAGACTGGGGGTGGGGCATGGGCAGGGCATGTCAGTTTGGGTTTTTTTGCGTGTGGATTTTTTGTTACTATTCTAACATACTTTTTTTTATGGTGAAGGCCAAGGTATCTTTCTAAGCAGCAGGATGTTAAGCAATATGAAATAATTCATTTGCATATTTTTCCATAAGTCTGAATTTTTCTATAGTGGATTTCTTTTAAGGGGGGAAAGAGGGTGAGCAGGGTGACCGCTGTGCCAGAACCCACTGCATGCATGAGCTCTGCATGAGCATGTTGTAGCCACTCCAATTGCCTGGCACAGTGAATGCTCTGCCCCATTGCAGTGTGTTTCTTTGATTGTTCTGATAATCTGAAAAACAGATTCATTTCCTGATAATTTGTTGATAATCAGAGAATCTTTTTTAAAAACAATAAAATTCTCTATCCTTTAGGTTTTCCGTGTTTACCGCACAGCACGTTAGCTTTTGGCTTCTGGTTATTAACATGCAGTGAATTTGTCCAGAATCCGCGTTTGTATTTTTATCAGTCATAAGAAGAAATTTACTGTTTCCTTATATCGTGCTTTAAACATTCAGCCACAGGCTTTAAAAATTACACAAACCAAACTTGGAGAGGTCTAAACGTCAGAATTCCTCGTTCTAGTCCTCAGTCTGCTATAGTCTTATTGTAAGACTTGGCCCTCCTCGGCTGAGAGCTGCAGCCCTTCAGCATTGAACACGCTGTGCTAAGAGTTGGCCAGTAATGCCAGTTTCACATAGGCCGTGTATTACTAACACAGCTTGGCAAAACTCCCTTTCCCACACTTGTTTCTATTTTGTCCACTAGAAGAAAACTATTGATACTTTCTGGGAACATAAAATCTTCTGTTAAATAATTAAGCTATGCTTTATTATGTACATTTAACGGACAGTAACTTGAGCTAAGGAAAAATAAGGGCCAATTAATGAGTCCAAAGATCAGTATCACTATTAGGAATAGAACCTTGGAATTCTAAAATACCAGACCTCTTCTTTGCACTGTGCCATGTGTCTCTGTGATGAGAAACATAACAGCTGTGATTTCTTTTCCTCTCCCTTTAGTCTTGGAGTAGATAGCTTTGGTCAGCCAGTTGGCATTCTTGGACGTCCTGCCACAGCTTATGGATTTCGCCCTGATGAACCTTACTACTACGGCTATGGATCTCGCTAAAAGTCATCCCTGCCCTGATTCCTTTTTGATGTGTCCTCCCAACTTGCTAGAAAACAGTGTGTGTTTAGCTGCTTTGGACCTTGGCCTGGTAATGCATGTTGATACCACCGCAGGTCTGTGTGATGTGTCCTTTTTTATACGTTGTTAGCTGATGGTTAAACCCAATTCTTTCTTCTTGTGTTACTGTTGCTGGTGGTGATATAGTTCACACATCAGGCTACATTTTGAGGTTGTACAGTATTTGCCATGGGACTTGAAAGTTAATAAGTGAATGTTAAAAAGCTACTGGACTGGAAAGTAAACACTACATTATGTATATTAAGCAATTAATTTAATTTCTATTAAAAACAAGAAGCTCACAGTGCTGATAAGCCAAAGTCATGTGTTTGTATTTAATGCATTTCATTTGTAATCACACACTTATGAAATTTATGTATGATTTTTCTTTCCTTTTCTTCCCTGGTTATATCCTGAGTATGACTTTCAGATTCACAGAAAGAAGTGGTTACCCTTTCATACCATGCATGGTCAGAGATCACTTTCCCAAAGATGGCACAGTGCTTTCCACACATAGTCTCACTTGAGCCTCATAACAGCCCTATGAGATGGGCCTTGCCCATGTTATTACCCCATTTTATAGATGAAGAAACCCAGACTCAGAGAAGTGACTTGTCCATAGCTAATAGGAATAGAACCCAGATCTCCCCTGTCTCCAAGTCCAGCCCCAAATAGATCAAATGTAGAATAAATCTATTACTCATCTACTTTTTATAAATCTGTGGATGAATTAAAAGATCTATCTCCCCTGTAAAGGAGCTTATCATGTATACGTTTGATCACTTAAACTGTGCTGACATGGCATTTATAAGGTGACATTAGGACATGATACTTAACACAGTGACATTAATACAAGTCTAGCAAACCCTCTACAGCTTTGCGTTCTCTATACGTTAGACCCTGGGTGAGACTAAGCTGGGACCCTGAGCGGAAGGCAACAGCTCCGAGCTGTGTGGATTATTGCCACCGTCTTTCTTCTGCCTGTATTTCTTTCCTTTCTGATGTTCAGAAAGGAAGACCCCCATTTCTGTCTTCTCCCTCTCTTCTCTTTATCTAATCCAGTGGTTCTCAACCTTCCTAATGCCATGACCCTTTAGCTTATATGTGGGCATATCTGCATGTGGGCGGACCCACCTGGAGACGGATAGAGGAGTGGTGTCTCGGTTCCTAAGATCATCAGAAATATGTATTTTCCTACGACCTGTGACCTTTTTCCCTGTGATCCCTGTGAAAGGGTCATTTGACCCCCAAAGGGGTCACAACCCACAGGTTGAGAACCGCTGATTGAATCTATCTCTGAAATAAATGGTGTTGATCATGGTTTACATTGATATGGTGCTTTACCACTGACAAAGAGCCCTCTCACAATTACCCCGTACATATTACACCATTATAATGAACTACCTGAGGACCATCAAAACCAGGATTCAGGAATTCAGAGCTGGAACAACATTTACTACTATTCATCTATGCAGGAAAATAGCAAGTTTACCAAGCAAATTAATACTATGAAAGAATTCAGAGGGAACATTTAAATTTTCAGAGCATAAAGTGTACTTCAAGCACTTTTATGGCTGAATGAAAGGATGAGAAATTACTGACAGAGGAAACAGAACCATTTGCCTGATATTTTGCTGTTGCTTTATCAAGAATAATGAAATTTGAACTAGAAAAAATAGAACCAAAATGGTTAATACAGATAGTAGATAAGTAGAGAGATAGAAAGATAAGTAGAGAGCATCAAGCCCAAATGAATTACATTCCAGACATTGATGTTGGCTGAAGCACAGACATCATTCATGTAAAGGTATTGCAAAGCAACGTCAGCCTCTCACAACCCCAAAAGAGAGTTTGATCTAAGAAAGACCAAACTATCAGTTGTGTGTCCATGTTTTTATTTCTCTCAAGGTGACTTGATCTGCATTGCATGGGAGTTACAGTCCAGGACTGAGCCCCTGTAGTGCCAGTGCAATATTTATAGTGCCCATCATCATGATAAAGACCGTGACTATAAGTATCACATGACATTCAATCACAAAATATACCAAACTCTCCAGATAGAGGATAAAACTGAAGTTTTTATTTAGATACCAGAAAACTGAATCCCAAAACCAGTAAGCTGATTCCATCCTAGTACCAAAGATATTCAAAGCCGTGATAACGCTGAGAGCCACAGCATCCTTCAGCCTTCCCACAAACCAATACAAGATCAATATTTACTCACAAACCTCTGTATCTCCTTAATGAGCGTCCTCTCTCCCCCACCTTCTGTCTGGCTCTGACCAGCTTCCTGTGGGCTCTGCTTCCCTTCAGCAAACTCCTCCCAACACAGGCTCCATGTGACCACATTCAGCCTATCAGGGAGCAGAGTTTATCTTCACAGCAGGGAAGCTTCCTGTGGACTCTGCTTCCTTTCAGCAAATTCCCTCCATCCCAGGCTCCATGTGACCACATTCAGTCTTTTGGGGGCAGAGTTTAGTTTCAAAGCAGGGCAGGTTTTCAAACTCCCCCCGTAGGTCTATTAAGGGAAGATCTTCAAATTCCCATTCCCATTACATTTGGCCCCAAGATCTTTCATGTCCCTTACATAGAAAAAAATAACAATAAATGAGAGTTTAGGGATAACTGGTGGAAAAACTGGTGTCAAAAGAACTTTGCAGCAATATAACAGGGATAATAGAAAAACCTTGCACATAAAACAATAGCTTAGGGTGGAGGCTTGGGCACAAGCACCGCACCCTTTCCCCCTCAAACAAATGAGGCTCAAAATCTTGAGGTAAGGGGCGACAGTCTCTTCTTCAATCTGAAATTGACGTAGACTAGCTGTCCCTGCCCCAAGAGGTTCCCTTCGAAAGGTCAGTTCTTTAGCTGGCATCTGGAGCTCAGTGGACATCAGGTCCACTGAGTCATGGACAGGGGGTGACATCCAGTTTAAGTGATCAGTCATCTGCAGGTGAAGGGTACAAATCCTGCAGAAAACAAATCTCACAAACAAGTTTAACAGAAAAAAGTCAAAAAGAAACAAATATAGGGTCAGCTATGCCTCTCTCAAATCCATGAACTCACTATTATAATCTGTATCAGCAAGCACTCTAGCATACCCAGGATGACTGCTAGCACAGGTTCTTAGATCTGCTTTTCTAAAGGAAAGCTACTCAAAATGGGTTAAGAATCTTACTTTAATCAGTCAAATGTATATCATTTACCTAGTCCAGGGGAAAAAGTTAGCACCCTGAACTTCAGAGAATGCAAACAGAAGTTACAAGCACAAGTTATAAGCAGAAGTTACAAGCAGACAAAGAAACAGATCAGCAGACGGGCTTCCAGTTGTCTGACCATTACACTCATACCTATTCAGTTACCAGAGAGGGAAGCACCAACATCTGGGTTTTCAAAGCCGGGGGGCTCAACAGCTTCCTCGAGTCTCATCTGGCCAAATCGCACAACTCTTTCCAAAGTGACCCCCCAAAGCAGAAACTCACATCAGGGTCTATATAGCCTTCTCCTGGATCAGAGAGTGTCACAGTCCTCCTGACCCACTCTTCAATCACAAAGTAAAAATGTGTGGGCATTCCTGAAGAACAAGCTTCCTGCCACAGGCTCCTTGTGACCCCATTCAGCCTGTTAGGGAGCAGAGTATACTTTCAAATCAGGGAAGGTTCTCAGAGCCACTTAAGCCTATCAAAGGGCCTAGGGCAGTGGTTCTCAACCTTCCTAATGCTACAATTCCTCATGTTGTGATGACCCCCAACCATAAAATTATTTTCATTGCTACTTCATAACTGTAATTTTGCTACTGTTATGAATCATAATGTAAACATCTGATATGCAGGATGTATTTTCATTGTTACAAATTGAACATAACCCACAGGTTGAGAACTGCTGGCCTAGGGGCAGGGAAGATCTTCAGATTCCCATAATATAACCTCATTCACAGGAAATATATGACACTGTCTGCCTCACTCTGTTCCAATGACTTGATACACTGCCACAAGTTCAGCAGGTTGACCACTTCCACCTATCCCTGCACTTTCTTTAATCTGAGTCCCCCTAAAGGTACAACAAACTTGGATACAGTGGTTCAGGATTATCTGTAGGGGCAGTTCTTTCTTCTCTATTCTGCCTAACACCAAGCCCATTTTCTTGATACATTTTTTATAGTTCATTAGTTGGAATACCATCATTTTTTCTAAAATCACCTCCTGCTCTCAATTGAGCAATAAACAGTTCTTTTCTTGGCAATCTATTCTGAATCCACTGGCTATTTAATCTTCTCTCTCAAGGAAATTTATATTTTTCCCATTCTCCTATGTCACTTAGCTGTGAATTCTTATCCAGCACTTCTGAAAAAGGGTGCCCTATTTCACCAATTAGAGTCGGAAGTAGGGGCTTATAAGCAGGAGGAGCTGTCTTCACCATGATATTCCTATGAGAAACTGCTAAGATTTTATGATACACATCTGTATCTCCAGCCATGATAGCAATTTTCATTACTTCTTTCAACTTTCTCATGCAGTCTCTAAGTGAGTATCAGGGTCTATCTCCACTAGGCCACATAGAATCAGCGGGTTACATTCTATTACATCCATCAGCAGCTAAAGCTTACAGACTGGTCATATTGTTGCCTCCTTCGTCAATGATTATTACTATCCAAGACACTAAAGATTCTCCCATCCTTTAGGTGAATCTGCTCAAAATATCAGTAATCTGTTGAGTAATCCTCAAGTATCTCCTTAAACACTTGCTTGCCCTCCCTGACTCCCCTGCCTTTTTCTCAGTATGGGGGGAGCTTCTGCCTCTGTAAAAGCTTCACTGTGAAACAATGTATCATTCTGTATGGTATCCCTTGCTCCCAATGCACTCTCTTGGGAGTCACTGTCATAGCAACTAGGCTCAGACTCTACCAAAGCTGTATGAACTTTCCTCCTGTTAATTTTTTTCTTCTTTTTCTGAGCCAAATTTACAACAGCCCTCTCTGCTTCCACCTGAGACTCTCCAGGTTGCTCTTCTAAAGGAGCTCTCAAATTCTGGCACATAGCCAACTCTTGTAACAGCTTGTCTCTGCTTTTACACACAATATGGTAGCCTGTCAGCAAAACCCAGCCTCTTACACTCCCGGCCTCCAGCTCTCTCCCAGGCTTTATTGGTATTCTTTGCAAACATGTTTCTAGATCTCTAGGTTCTCCCTGCTGCAGTCTCTGTTCCCAGTTTTCACAGAGCCCTGTACTTTTAGGCCACTCCCTTGCTAGGGAGGCATAAGGCAAATCCTCCCATCCTGGGATAGCCATTTCTTCTTCTAAATCCCTTCTGTCTCCAGCTAAAGGTCTGATATTTTGTGATCTCATCCTCATCACCAAATGTAGCACCAATGTAATATTTACAGCGCTCACCATCACAATAAAGACCGTGACTATAAGTATCACATGACATTCAATCACAAAATATACCAAACTCTCCAGATGGAGGATAGAACTGAAGCATTTATTTAGACACCAGAAAACTGAATCCCAAAACCAGTAAGCTGATTCCATCATAGTACCAAAGATATTCAGAAGCCATAATAATGCTGAGAGCCACAGCATCCTTCAGCCTTTCCACAAAGCAATACAAGATCAATATTTACTCACAAACCTCTCTATCTCCTTAATGAGCATCCTCTCTCCCCAACCTTCTCTCTGGCTCTGACCAGCTTCCTGTGGGCTCTGCTTCCCTTCAGCAAACTCCTCCCACCACAGGCGCCATCTGACCACATCCAGCCTATCAGGGGGCAGAGTTTACTTTCAAAGCAGGGGAGGTCTTCAAACTCCCCCTTAGGTCTATTAAGGGGCAGAGAAGATCTTCAAATTCCCATTCTCATTACAGCCTCCCCAAGGGGGCCAGTCCAGAACTGGCTCAATTTGAGATGTGGGAGCACAGAGTTATATGCCCTTTGAAGAGTAGGTGTTCCCAAGGGGTACAATCTACTACACTGGGAGGTGTGACTTGAGTAGTAACTGAGGTTACTTAGTCCTGCACAGAAGATAAAGGGGTATGTGTGCCCAGTTTATACCAGATCAATCCCCTACCATAGCAGACCACTCCCAGCCTTGAGATGTCTCCACCCAAATAGCTTCTAGCTCAATCTCATTAGCAGTAATGTCCTAGGGAAGAGCTTTAGAGCTGGAGGCTGCCTGAGGGGAGCTCTGAAAATCACTTTTCACACAACCAGAGTG
This sequence comes from Pseudochirops cupreus, assembly GCA_028627135.1. Taxonomy (NCBI): domain Eukaryota; kingdom Metazoa; phylum Chordata; class Mammalia; order Diprotodontia; family Pseudocheiridae; genus Pseudochirops; species Pseudochirops cupreus. The sequence continues at coordinate 51,859,892 of CM053584.1, read as the reverse complement.
CCCCAGGCCTGAAGAAAGGTGAACTTTTCACTTACAAAAAGGAGAAGAGAATGGAGTCTGTAAACTAGAAGCCAGTGATCCTGAATTTAAATCCTGTTTGGTCAGTTTCTAGAGTGCATTATTAATGAACAGCTAGAAAAGGAAGTGCTCACAAAAAAAAATGACCATAGCTTTATCAAGAACAGATCATGTCAGTCTAAGCTTCTTTCTTTTTTTGATCAGAGAAATGCTGTAGAGTTTACCATAGAGATTTAAGTAAAGTGTTTGATAAAGTCTCCCATGATGTCCTTTTGAGTAAGATATGAACTAGATTATACCATAGTTAGATAGATTAAAAAATAGTTGAATGCCTAGACCCAGAATGGTTCATTGTCACCAATGGAAGGGAGGTCTCCAGTGGAGTCTGGGGAGTGAAAACTTGAAAACTTCTCAGAATGTGTCTTATAAATTGGGGTCAGTTCTGACTGTCTACTTCACCCTTCACATCAGCAGTAGTAAAGGAGTCTTTGACCTCCAGACTTGCTGGTGACCTTTCTCCCTGCCCCTACCTTGCTTCAGGACTCTTCTCCCTTTCCCTTGCTGTTGTGTGGGTGAGAAACCTCACTTACCCAAATCAAAGGAATGTAGAAGAGAACTTCGAGCAGACAGGAATTTTATTCTTTAAAAAAAAAAACATACCCTGGGGCGGGGAGAGACCTCTCCCCGCCACATGTCCGAAGAAGAAGAAAAGAGAGAGAGCAGCCCTCCAGGTGCCCTTTTTTTAAACCCTGAGAGTCATAAAAGGTCATAAAAAGTACATTCTTTTAAGTTCTATTGGAAGAGAGAGAGGGTATGGATTCCACGCAGGTAAAGTCAGAGGGTCTCTGACTTCTCATTGGAGGAGTGGCGGAGTCCCGTTTCGGCGCGAATTTAAACAAAGAAAGATTTCCCCCACTGTCCCACTCAGGTGCACAGTCTTTATGTAGACAAGCAACTCTCGTGGGATTCCTGTCCCCACCCCGAGCCCACAGCAAAAAGCTCCCGTCAGGTCTACTTCCAGCCCATCCTAAACAAAAGTTCTGATTTGCATTCTAATACTGCCTTTGGAGAATCTCAACTTTAAAGGCTTCCCATTCACTGTCAATCAGCATTAAGCTCTTAGCCCCTCCCTTCTTCACTTTGGCATTTGCCAAATAAGAATAGGTGCGTTTGAACTGGCTATCCCCCATTTCCCTGTTCTTGGTAAGCCCGCCTCCCAGCCACTGAGGGATAGTGACAGGCTTCCGTGTTATTTGCCATTGGGGAAGATTTTCACAGAGAGACTTGAACCCACCTCAGCCAGTGGGAGAAGGAAAAGCCGGGCAGAGTGAGCTTGACTGCATTAGGGTATAAATTCTTGTTCTGTCTTTTGTAACATTCCTCTTCTCCTTGACCTGTCATGGGGAGGACTGCCCCTTTCTTCCAAGGGAAGAGAATAAAATTTCTTTTTTTTAATCCTAAGAAATCTTGATTAAATTTTAAGTGGGGTTTTTTATCCCACACACTAGTGATTTTTACTTTTTGATATTTTTATCAGTTACTTGTAGCAAGGCAAAAATATTAAGCTTATAAACACAGATGACAAAAAACAAGAAAAAATAAATCATGTTCTATGATGAAATCATAATTCAAAAAGTTCCCAACAGACTTGAACATTGAACTGAACCTAATAATATTTCTTAAACAGACTTGTGATTCAGGAGTACTTAACAACTTCTCAGCAATTTGTAGATTGTGCTTCCCAAGGCCCCAAGAGTCTTAAGTGATTAGCCTGGGTTCATATGGTCAGGGGGCAGAGGCAGTAGCCAAACTTAGGTCTTTCTGACTCTGAAACCAGCTCTCTATCTCCATTATAAAGCCAAATTTGGTGTTTATTTAAAGATATGAAATTTTGAAGGATATAACTCAACTTATATCCCTTCATATCACTTTACAAAAGTTTTTTTTTTATCTGAAAAGTTTAGGAATCATGTCAAGGATTATGATTTGAATGTGGAATGGATTGAGCAATTACAGTGTTCTAAGACATATAAGAGAAGTTTCAATTGAAAATATGACAGCACTTCCTAAGAAGAAGAATAGCTTACATTTATGTAACATTTACATATATCTTAAAATGTTTTAAGTTTTCCAAAGGGCTTTGAAATATCTCATTTTATTGTCACATCAACCCTGGGAGGCAGGTGCTATTTACTATCCCCATTTTACGAATATGGTACAGGTTAAATGACTTGCCCAGGGGTCACATAACTATTACCTATCTGAGGCTGGATTTGAACTTGGGTCTTCCTGACTCTACTAGCACTGTATGTTGATTACAGCCAGCTGTCTCGATAGATGAAGTTTAATAAAGTCTAACATAAGAGGCCTTCTTAACAAGAGAACTTTTAAACATAGGGTCTAGGCCAAGGGTAGGGAACCTTCAGCCTCAGTGCCACATGTGGTCCTCTAGGTCAGGTCCTCAAGTGAGGCCCTTTGACTGAATCTGTACTTGAGGACCTAGATGTTCACATGTAGCCTTGAGGTGGCAAGTTCCTCACCCCTGATCTAGGCAAACAACATTAAGCTTTCAAGTGAAATAAAGACAATCTGGATACATTAAAAGAAGTGTCCAAAGTGATGATCCTGCTGTTTTCTACCCTGGTCAAAACATCATACATATCGTATTCAGTTCTGGACACCATCCATTCAACAGATATTTATTAAATATATATACTTGTGTGCCAGGTACTAAGTTTGCCTCTGGGAGGACAAAGAAAAAAGGATGAAGCTTGCACTCAAAGTCCTTACAATCTATTGAGGGAAAACAAGGTCTACACACAGATAGGTAAACACAAGACATGGTCTTAAGTGCAAAGTAATTTCAGGGAAGGCCAAAATGAGCAAATATGGAGATCAAGAGAGACCTCCTATGTGAAGTTAAGCCCTCAAGCCACTCAGGATTCCAACAGGTAAAGAGATAGCTGTGTTCCATTGGGGGGGGGGGGGGGGAGATAAATAGCCTGAGCAAAGGTACAGCTGGGAAGTGAAATGCCATGGACAGAGAGCAGCAAGTAAACACCAATCACCAGTAACTGGGTAACCCCATTTTAAGACCACCAGCATTAGGAAGGATTTCAGGTGATTGAAGGAGAGGAGGCAATGGGGTACAGAAGAAGGAGGACTGGCTCTGGAGCCAGAGGAGATGGGTTTGAGTTCTGAGTGCTGACCATCACTAACTACTGTGTGACTGAGCAGGTCACCTAACATCTCAGTTCCCTCAACTGTGAAAGGAGGGGGTTGGGCTAAATGACCTAGAACCCCTCTTCCAGCTCCAGACCTATGAGCTTCTGAAGGGAAATTCTAGCCTAGAGAAGATAATACAGGGAGAGCATCATCTCTTTCTTTCTGTATCAGGAGGGAGAAGGGTTATTTGTCCTGCACCCCACAGAGCTGAGGCAGATGAAAAGGCTAACAAGAACAGATGAATAGGAACAGATCCCAGTCCTTGGAGACCTTTGAATGGGTATAATTTAGAGAACTAATCTGTCACTTCCTTTGATGAGAGTTGACACGGAAGCTATGACTGTGTCATAGTGGCAGGACATGTATAAGGAAAGCTGCCCAATATGTTGTACGAAATAATTACATTTTCAGTATCTTAAGTGCCAAGAGTGGAAAAGTGCTGGAGGACAGCTGGAGGTGTATGGGTATATCATCATGGGTTATTATTTCTTCTGCCTTCAAGGTTTCTAAGATTATAGGTTTGGGGGTAAATAAAATACTGAGATTTAAATTAGTTTAGACTAGGAATTCCTGGCGTTCTTTGCCCAGTTAAGATGACTAAACATCCTTTCTGAATTGGACAGGGCCCAAAGATCCCTGTTTCTGACCATTACGTGAATATTTTAAAAAAAGAAAGAAAGAAAGAAAGGGGGGGAAAGACAGTTTATAGGTAATTAATAATTTATTAATTAGGCTGATAATAAATTGATGGTAAGTGGTTTCTCTCCATAACCAAAGACAAAACCATGGAGATCACTGATTGCTTAAATACCTTTGAAAAAGGAGGTTCCCCCTGACAGGTGAAAATCAACCCTGATTGATTGGTGAACAATTAATAAGGGAGTGGACATATTAATGAGGAGGTGGGCTAAAAATCTTCAGCTCAAGAATGTGGACTTGATCCTGCAGCTCAGCTGCCTCCAACAATCTGGACAAAGGAATCCATCACCATTCCTTCATAAACTGGGTTACCCTAACCTCCAATGGAAGGGTACAGTGACACCGGCTTATTGCCTGAGGGCAAAAATTCACCTAGCTTAGATTCTGTAGATAACTCAAAACAGAAATAAGGTCTTCCAGATGGGTGGGATCTGGCCCAAGATCAAGAAGCAAGTTCCCAGAGGATTTAGACAATCTCATCTATCCACAATGTCCTTCAGAAACTGACTGACTTTGGGGGCTGGTCCCTGAATAAGGAAACAGAGAAAAAAAGCCTCACTCAATATAACAGAAAAATAATAATAGAGAGAAGTCACTCAGAGCAAATGAAAGGTAGTATGTGCCCCCCAAAACTGTGTGCAACAGAGATCCTTACCCAAATAATACACAGAGGCTTCTTAAGGTAGGAAGCTGATGGAATGGTTTATTACGATCTCAAGAAAGGGCAACCTCCCCTTCCGACAAATAGTCAGGGAGGAGAAGCAATTTACAAAAGGAAATGGCAAAGTTATGAGTTGTAAGGCCCTAAAGTGGAATTCTCTCCCACCCCCCCTGCTGACCCATGTCTTCCACTGGCTGAAAGTCAGGTGCACAATCTACCTAAGGTACCAGAACAAGGAAACAGTAGACCACCCAATGGACATCTGAGAAAGCACTTCTGTCCTTATTTGGCTTATCTTATGCTGAGGTGTCGCTAAGGAGAGGGGTGACTCCCTACCATTCTGAGTTTTGAGTCCTTGTAAAACATGTGATTTTTGGTGAAGGGGAACTTGGGCCTGTTTCCCATGAAAAGCTTTACTAGATTTTAGAGTGTAGTCTGAGAAGTTTTCACTTCTTTCACTCAATAGCAACAGGCAAGATTTGTAGAGAAGCATGTTTCAGGTTTGATTTTGGAAAAACTTGGTAAAAACTAGACCCATCCAAAAGTTGATAGGTCTGCCTCAGGTAAAGGTTAAATGACTATTTAGTTGATATCTTTATGCATAGTAGACTAGGCTGTCACTAATATCATCAAGTAGGTTGAAATCCTAAAAACACAATATTTGAATGTATATTTATGCAATACTTATACAAACCAACACATTTGTCATTGTTACATATCTGCAAGAGACTGGTAACATTCAGACCATGGTCCCTGGTTTGATAGCCTTTCAGAAACGGGGTGCTAAGTTCCTAACCATATTCTGGGAGGGGAGTTGTTTTCTTGGAATAGCTGGTGGAACCAGGAAGATTCTGCAATTCAAAACCATTCTCCATATATGTTCTATCAATTAGAGATCTAATGCAAAAAAATCCAGATAGTTGTGGAGTCACACTCACAAGCCCTTGTTTAGTGTATACTGACTTAGAAAGTAAGGTAACTTAACTTTTAAAAACTAAATTATGTTTTTCTTGGCCTGGGACTTCCCTTCTTCCCCAGTTGCCATAAATAACAGACACAGCTAGTGACATATTATTCAGGTTGTGTGTAGTTGGGGTAAGCTGGATCTTTGATCCAATCTAGCCTCAAAAGGCTAGATATAATCCCGAAGTGTTAATGAGGTGTTAGAGCTAATTGTAAAGATGAATCTCTTCCCTAATCCCTTTATGAGGTGTGAACATGTTTTTCTGATTGACTTAAACCAGAACAATGGAATTAGGTCAGCCAACCAATTAACCCTCCACTTGGGAATTTTAACAGCTAAACCCTAAGGAAGTTTGGGAGCTTCCCAAAGAACCAAGGCCCCTGAAAGGAAATTGTTCTTGATAGCAGTTTCTCTTGCCCCTTTTCTTGCAATGGCCACCTCCCTTTTAATGGATACATTGCAAGGATTGGAGACAGAAGACAGACACAGATTGAGAGAGGCAGTCACTTGAAGAAACAAGCACCTTCAAGGAATGGGACCCTAATCATAGAGAATGATAGGGTCTGGGATGCTTTTGTCTGTAACCTCAGTTTGTAAAAAGTCATATTTTTGTGTTCAGGTTTCTCTGTAACATCAGTTTGTAATAAGCCTGTGTAATTAAGTTGTAAAAGTCACACTTTCCCCCAGCCATAAAGGCATTAACTCTGCCTCTCCCCTGCCCCCAGCCTCAAAGTCTTTTCCCTGAGCCAGAGGTCTGCCATGAATACATCACCCAAGTATTTTTTAGAGTAATGTATACTTCCTTTGTTCTAAGTGGCCAGCTGCACCCAAAAACCTTGAACAACATTATCAGAAGAGATAACTCCCTCCCAATATGGTACCTCCTAAATCCCTAGACTGATAGTCTAGCTTCCAAACTTGGCACAATCAAACCTATCCTCCCAACAGCCATATTGTCAAAGATGAGCAACAGACTGGACATATCTCATTCAGCCTTGACCAAAAGTAACCTAGTGACACCTCCTGGTAGCGCCCCTCTCCCCCCAACCCCCATCCAGGGGGATGTCCCAGTGAATTATGAGCAATACTCCTGCACAGTTGATACAAAAAGTCCCTTTAAGCACTGATCACTCCTAAACTCCTCCCTAACTCCATTCTTACCCATCTAGTTAGCATAATTAACCTTTGACTGACAGTTTTATGGCTTTAAAAACTGTATCTCTAGTCCCTGTACTTTGCAGGCTATCCTTAACCTTCTCCTGCCTGCTGCCAAGTCAGCGTAACAATAAACTTTTGTAACTCTGCCAAAAGATTGCTTGAGTCCAGTAATTCGTTTCAGACTAAGAACCCTCAAAGGATTTCCTAGAAATTGCCCCCCCCTTCCCCTCCCACCATACCTCTTCAGAGAAGACAGATGACTAAGGAGAAGAAGAGAGGCTGGGAACCTAGGGAACAGGCAAGCTGCCTGTCAGAGAAGCTTCCCCAAGGAAAGTTTCTTGAGGACTCTGTGAAGAAAATAAAGCCTTCCAGGAATATACACCAAGAATTGTGAGTTGCCTGTGTATATCCTACACCTGTGCCTAACTACCCCTGTTCTCCAAGTTTGATTCTGCTCTGTCCAGGGATGCTATGTGCATTTGTGGAACAGTGTGCCCCAGGTTTATGGGGGTGGGGACTGATGAGGTCAGGGAATTATAAAATGTTGAGGTCTATGGTTTTGGGGTGATTGAGACCCCAAAATACCAACACGCTGGGTCTTGCCAAATGAATTTGACTCAAGTCTTCTCTCAGCCCAAGAAAAGCAAAATTTATTAGAGGTTCACCTTAATGGGCAGACTCCTAAGGAGCCTCGGTATCTGTGATGCTTGCATTGGACAAGCAGGCCAGAATCATCTAACACAGAGTGAATCTGAGCCAGATAACTGTCCAGCACCTTTATGGAGGTAAGATGGGTCTTATATACAGAAAGGTTGTAGGAAGATTTTAGGAGTGGTCTAGAGGAGTTTGACTCAGGAGTCAAATGAGGTCAGACTCTAGTAATGAGAGATGAAGGGTGGGAAGCAGCCCCAGGCTACCGGGAGATGACAGACAAAAGAGGGCTAGGCTAGTTTAAGGGTGTATAGATATTTTGGGAGGATCATAGGTGGGGCCTACCTGGACAAAGGAGGGCTAGGCTAGTAACAAATTTGGGCCAAGCTATAAAAAGGCTTATGGCCTCAGGCAAATGCCTCAAGAGGGAAGATTCAAGGAGAACTCAAGGGGGTTTCCAGAGCCTGTACCTTATAATTCCCCCCTCAAACAGATATGACCCAAATCCTTTGGGGTAAAGGACGAAGGTCTCAGCTTCTGAAAGTGCTTCCTGCTGGCAAGGGGTGTAGAGCTGTCCCTGCTTCTCTGGGTCTGATGAGGGAGAGAGGGAGAAGGATTTCTAGGAAATCGTTTGAGGGTTCTTTTAGTCTGAAAGGAATTACCGGATTCAAGCAATCTTTTGGCAGAGTTATAAAACTGTATTGTTGCTCTGACTTTGCAGCGGGCAGGAGAGGTAGGGGGACCTGCAAAAGTGCAGGAATTAGAGATACAGTTTATATAGTGAAAAGCTGTCAGAGATTAATTGTGCTAACTAGGTGAGTAAGGATGGGATTAGGGAGGAGTTTAGGAGTGGTCAGTGTTTAAAGGGACATGTACTTTTTGTATCAACTGGCAGGAGTATTGCCCATAATTCACTGGGAGAAAGCCCATGGGGAGGGGGGGGGG
>CM053584.1:51789101-51851471 GCA_028627135.1 Pseudochirops cupreus | reverse complement strand
AGAATATTCAAGGATTTTGGGTGCAGCTGGCCACTTAGAACAAAGGGACTATGCATTTCTCTAAACTAAAAGGTTTGTTTGAATGCTTGGGTGATGTATTCATGGGTATGGCTAAACAATTAATGAACTGTAGCTAGGCAGACTACTGGCTCAGGGAAAAGACTTTTAGGCTGGGGGAAGTGTGATTTTACAACTTGGCTTCACAGGCTGATATCACAAACATAAGTACCCGAATACAAAAATTTGATTTTACAAACTGAGGTTACAGACAAAAGCATTCCAGACCCCATCAGGTCCTGTTCAAGGGAGTCAGACTTCCCTCTGGAACATGGCTGATGCTAGGTCCAGTGAGCTGCAGAACTTGGATTCAGTCAGAGATTGGTATATAGCCTGAGGGGTCATCTGGAGGTTAATGGCTTGAACCTGAAGGAGACAAATCTGGCAAGGAGGTTAAGCAAACGAAGACCAAACAGGCACAAAGAAAAAGTATAGACTCCATACTATAGAGAAAGGAAAATTTCCCTGGTGTAAAAGACAATTTCCCAGGTTGGAATTAAAGATGACTATGGCAAGGCCAAAATACTGTCAGATATCCCTTCCTTTTCCAAATTGGTCCACGGACATTTAGCACATGGAAAGCAACAGCAGCCAGAGTCTAACAGTTTTCAAAAACAGGCAACAGCTCCCAAAGCCTGTCCTCTCCTTTCATCATCATAGAAAATGAAAGGTTTTTCTAGATTGGATAAAGCTAATGCTGGAATGGAGGTCAATTTAGTTTTCAAAGTCTCAAAAGCTTTCACCTGTTCTGGGCTAGTTTATGGCCTAGCCCTTCTTTGTCTGTCATCTCCAGGTAGTCTGGGGCTGCTTCCCACCCTTCATCTCTCATTACTGGAGTCTGACTCCTGAAGACCCTCCCCAAACTCCTCCTCTAGACTACCCCTAAAATCCTCCTATGACCTTTCTGTATATAAGACCCATCTTGCCTCCATGAAGGTGCTGGACAATTATCTGGCTCAAACTCACTCTGTATCAGATGATTCTGGTCCACTTGTCCAATGCAAAAGTCACAGATACCGAGGCTCCTTAGGAGTCTGCCCATTAAGGTGAACCTCTAATAAACTTTGCTTTTCTTTGGTTGAGAGAAGACTTGGGTCAAATTCATTTGGCAGGATCCGGCGTGTTGGTATTTTGGGGTCTCGAGTACCCCTAACCGTTAGCTCATCATATTTATGGTTCTCTGATCTCGGGAAACACTGCTAACATCAAATTCTTCTCCAGCCAGGACTGGAAAGTATGTAAGCCTTTCTTTTTCCCTAATCCCTTCTTGCTCTCCAAGTACCTTGGAGATGTTTTTTGGGCCTAACCTCACAGGTCCCATTAGGTCAGACAGCTAGCAGCTTTCTTGTACTCAGCCTGACACTCTCAGGTTTTTGGTCCAGTTTGATTATGTTGGAGGACATGTACCTGGGATGTATTTTATTGTTGGTGGTAACATTCTACTCTCAATAGAGGGTTTATGGAGTCATTGTCATTTCATAAGTACCTAACCTCTTGAGAAGAACTCAACAAATGCACATTACAAAGAGGAGTCTAATATCTACAAAATAAGATTAATACCATTTAGCTCCAAAGAGTAAGGATTAATGAAAGACACTGTAAACAGAGGCAGTCACTCTCTTTAGGGAATTTAGATCTCTCTTTTCTCTCAAAGGGAGAAGATATCCAGAGAACACAAAGGCTAGTTCTCAAGACTAAATCCCCCTTTTTCCCAAAGGGAAGAAAACCAGAGGAAGACTATGCCTGGGAAACTAAAGAAGATTTTTTATTAAGCAGCATAGTAAAATATGCATGTGGGAACTGTCAGCCTAATGTTGAGCACCTTACTAAGTAATGGTTGGGGAGAGTATATATACTTTTTAAACAAAGGAAGGCAGGGAATTTGGGGAGAAAGGTGGGACTCCTAGAAAGGATGAGTCAAGGAGCCCTATTCCCAAGGGGAGAGGAAGTGAAGAATTCCATGGGTCAGAGCTGTGGCCCTTTGATACACCCATCAGAAGGCTTTCCTGGTGATAAGCAGGCCTGGCACAAATAATAAGATAAGAGGATGTAAAATAGGATGTATCTGAGAGTCCCATAACTGATAATTAGGGGACAGTTAAGGGAGTCTCCAAAGATAAAGATGTTTCTTGAAGATCCATTAACCATCAAATGGCTCAGTCTGCTTCAAAGCTGGTATGCGCTTAGTTGGCTTCAGAGTTGCTTATTTTTCTTCATGTTCAACTGGTTTTACTCTCCGTCACCGCAAAGGATTGCTGGTATATCAAGCCACTCTGTATCTTAGCTAATACAACCAGTTCTCATATAGGCCTTCTCAGTTACCTGGATAATTGGGGGGCTCAAGTACAACACTTTTCTTATGGAAAAGTGCTCCAAAACAAGAGTATTTATTAGAATGGTCACATGACCAGAAAGATCACAGAAATGTCACTCTTTACAAACCTTATCAACCTCCAACTCTCTTCTCCAAAGGAATTATGCACATGATATTAAATAACCCATGGCTCAATATATGGATAAAGGTAGGATCTCAGTTATAATAATATCTTTTTATCAATTAACTCTAGAAAATTCTAATACTCAGAGGGTTTACTCTTCTCCCACCAGTCTCTATGCATCCACAGCAGGAACACAAACAAACTTACAGGATCATATGAAACATGCTCCCTACTGCTTTGATGGTTCCACACAAACACTTTTCTCCAGCAGTCTCTCATCCCACAAGAAGCAGTAGTCCCCAATTCCGCTGTCACCTGAAAGAGAGGAAGTAAGCCAATGGAACATCAGGTAGTCTGGAAATGGATCCCCTTATGATTGGGCCTGGTCTTAGGGTAGGGACCCCCCCAGGCTGCCGTGGCTTTGTCTGAATTTCCCCACCCTCCTCCAAACCAATAAGAAGCTACAGAAGCTGATTCTCCCCCACCACATGAAGGCAAAGAGAATAAAAGAGGGAGAAAGCATGCCAACATGGGCTACTCTATCAGACCTGAAGTGAGATGTCTAAAAACAGCAGGGGCTAGCTCTATGGGATTTGAAAAATGACAGGGAAGCCAAGAGATGAAGAGATGGGGGACAGAATTTAAGACATGGAAATAGCCGTTGAAAACAAATTACTCAGGGCAGAGACCCAAGCTGAGGAAGCCTATATCCCTTCTATGAAGTGGCTTAGACGGCCTGTAGCCCATCCCCAAAGGATCTGCTTACCAGCAAAGCAGGAAGTGGCTGCTTAACATTGCTTCTTCCTCACTCTACAGCAACATTTTAAGGGTGAATAAAAAATGCTCTATTTGCCTTTAAAGCCCTTTATAACCTAGCCCCCTCTTGCCTTTCCAGTCTTCTTACACCTTTCTCCCCTCCAAACAGTCTTTGATCCAGTGACACTGGCCTCCTGGCTGTTTCACAAACAAGACATTCTATCTCTCAACTCTAGACCTTCCCTCCCACTGTCCCCCATGCCTTGATTCTGTCCCTTCTCTAGATACTGATCTCCCTGCCTTCCTATAAGCCCCAAATAAAATCCTGCCTTCTGTAGGAAGCTTTCCCCAACCCCTCTTAATTACAGGGTCTCCTTCTATTGATTATTTCCCATTTATTCTGTATACAGCTTGCTTTGTAGAGATTTGTTTGTGTATTGTCTCCATTAGATTATAAGCTCTTTGAGGACAGATACTATTTTTTTGCATCTTTTTGCATTCCTAGTACTTAGCATAGTGTCAGGCATATAGTAGGCATTTAATAAATATTTGATTGAGAAGAGCTAATATTCTAAGAATATAGCTTTTTGAAAGCCTGCATTAGCATATGTATAAAATATATATATATTCATGTATACATATGTAGGTATGGGTGTACACACACAGAAATAGAATTTTTCAGTTGGTGTCAAATATTTTTTACAGCATCTCATCCGTCCTAGTTGACGCATTATTGTTACTTACACAAATTAATAGATTACAAAGTAATTTGATAATTTAATAAATTGTATTATTTTTTTAAAAGACCCTTCCTTGTCATAATACACTTGTAGCTTAGAAATTTCAGGAAGGAAAATGGGCAACTCTTAAGGCCTTCTGCCATTAGCATTTTCAAATGGGTTTCTCATATTAGTTCTTTGTCAATTAAAAAAAATTGGAAGAGTCTGGGAGTCTGGGTCCTAATGGGATTGTACAGGAGCAGGAGGGAATAGAAGTATGAGAGAAGCTTGGAGGGAAAAAAAAAATTGAGTTGGGGAGATCACTGAATGGGTAAAATGACCAAGGAATGCTGCCTTACCACAGCACTAATGGCTCCACCTCATTGGGTTTTTGGACACTAGAGGGCACAAGAACCTGAGACTTGAACTGGACTGGCTTCTGTCAATCACTATACAGTAGATTAGTCCTCTGCAAATATCTTCAACTCTTCAATATCTAAACAATGGAATTATATTCCAAGGTAAGAGTAAATTGAGCTAAATCTTTAAGAGGTAAAGACAGAAAAGTCCTGTGTAAGGTTGAAAGCTTAGGAATTTACACTGGGGAGTTTTGATTCTTAAATTAATTAAAAGTACTCAGTGCCATGCCCAACATCCACCTACACAAGTTAAATTTTAAGATTATACAGTCCTTGAAAGGAAAATTATTCATCTGGGTCTTTCACCCAGATTGATGAGACAAAACTCTGGAAAAAGAAAATTAAAAAGATTTTATTATAAGTACATCAAAGTAGCAACACATTAATAGGCTGATCACTGGCACTGACTTCAAGGTGGGGATGACAGGTTGCTTGTGCTTGGACCCCAGCCCTAAAACCATGTCTCTCTCCAGCCAAAGACTATATCTCTGGCCATAACTCATGAGTGTGCCCCAGTTAACCAAACTGTCTCTCCCTGTTACAGTGATCTCTATAACAATTTCCTTTGCATGCACAGGACCATCTGGCACTGATGCCAGACAGTCCTATTGAAGAGAGTGAGAAAATCTGGGTGTTTGAGGGACCCCAAAGAATCCCTGGAGGGTTCTAGTCTGGAAAGAATTCTTAGGACTCAAGCAGTCTTGTGAGTCAGGATTGTAAAAGTTTATTGTTATGCTTTACAGCAGGCAGGAGGTCTTAGGGAAACTGCAAACCTGAAAACTTAGAGAAGTCAGGGGTATAGATTATAAAGCCATAAAATCTTAAATCGGGTATCAATTATGCTAACTAGGTGAGTAAGGGCAGGATTAGGGAGGAGTTAAGGAGTGGTCATTGCTTAAAGGGACATGCACTTTTCATATCTACCGCGCAGGTGTATTGCCCATAATTCACTGGGAAAAAGCCCAGGCTGGGGCTGCATGGAGGTGTGGTTTTAGGCTTGAAACATCATTGGGTCACTTAATTGTCAATGCTGCCTGAGAGATGTCCAGTCTGTTACCCATCAATGTCCTATTTGACAAGATGGATGTTAGGAAGCTAGACTAATTGGGGATCCAGGATGTGCCTAATTGGAGAGGAGTTAAGCTTACTGATAGTGCATTGAAGTATTCATAGGTGTAGCTGGCCACTAGAACAAGGGAGCTATACATTTCTCTAAGCTAAAGGGATTGTTTATAGATGCTTTAGTGAAGGATTCATAGGTATAGCTTGTTATTGTACCAAGCAGGGATAAACAGTTCATGAATTGTAGCTAGGCAGAGTGCTGGCCTCCGGAAGAGGCAGAGTTAATGCTTTTAGGCTGGGGGAAGCGTGATTTTACAACTTGATTTCACAGGCTGATATTACAAACATAGGCACCCCAACACCCCGTCACTATGACAGTTTGTACCACCTTAATTAGCTCACACTAACTCCCTTTAGTTACCAATTACATTCATAGACATCCACTCCCCAGTCCCTCTCACCTAAGAAGACATTGATTGGTAACAGACAGGATAAGCCTGACTTAGTGATGTAGCAGCCCCAAACCACGCCCCTCCGTGCCCACCCACCACCCTTCTCATAGTGTATTCTGAGTAAAATGCCTGCCCGGCAGATGAACAAACCTGCACACTCCTTTAAGAACTGACCACTCCCTAGCCACGCCCTAACCCTGCCCCTCACGACCTGATTAGCGTTGTGGGCACGCCCTTCACTGAGGATTTCCTGTGTGTGCTTTGGCTTCACCCGGTTACCTTGAGGTTCCCTACAGAACTTTACCCGCTCCTAAAGAATCATAATAAAGCTTCACCACTTGGCTGAAAGATGGTTGTGATGGGGTGCAGGCTCTGGGAACCCCCTTGAGCTCTGACTGAATCTTCCCATTTGATGAGGCATTTGCAAGAGGCCATAAGCCTTTCATGGGGGCTCTGCCCGGACCTCTGTTCCTAGCCTAGCCCTCCACTGTCCATCTGTTTCCCACCCTTAATCACTCATTTACCTCATTAACTCCTCCTGAAGACCCACCCCAAACTCCTCCTCTAGGCCACCCCTAGATTCCTTCCACAACTTTTCTGTATATAAGACCCCATCTTCCCTCCGTGTGGGTGACAGCGCCATAGAATTTTCTAGAACAGACTCGCTCTCTATACAGGCAAACTTTCAATAAACTTTGCTTTTCTTTGGCTGAGAGAAGACTTGAGTCAAATTCATTCAGCAGGACCTGACATGTTGGTATCTTGGGGTCTCGAGCACTCTAACCATAACCTTATACCTCTTCAGTTTGAGTCCAAGAATTTATTCCAGACAACTCTGTGACCCCAAATAGTTTTGCCCTTTCCCACAACCTCATCAGGGACAGCTTTTATAGGTAACGTTAAGACAATTCAGATAGGTCCACCTGAACAGAAGAAGTTGGGCCTCTGCATCTCACTTCCTCTCCAAGGTAAAAAGAATGTGACAATTTGCAAGTAAGGGTAGGGACGAAAAGCAGGTGACACAAAAAGCTGCAGATTTAGTGTCCCATTCCCCACCACAGCCTCCCCCAACATTGATTGAGAAGCAGGGCTGGGAACAATGGGATGCTGAGTCATCATAACTTTCAACACAGTCTTGACCCTCACTTAGGGTAGAATGTCCATGACTCCCAGATTCCCTGATTCTGCCCAAGTGTTGATGCTGAATGCTCAATCATGTGAAGGAAAGGTGAGCAGAAGGAGAAACTGTGGAGGCTCCAAACAAGCTGCCTTGTCAAGACAGGGGCCTATCTCTAGGGCAACAACCCTGGGGCAACAGGGACTCTGACTGAACACCCATCCTGGGGCACCTCCTTCCCCCCAACCTGAGTTCTTGGAACAACCAAAAGAAATTAGGAGTGAACTTAGGTTAGAAATTGGAGCCCTAAACACAGAAACGAGAACGCTCAACTAAAAAAATAAAATGAACAGAATTGGAAAAATTGAGTCAATGATGGCAAATTTCTCCAAAAAGTGGAAGAGGAAAAGATTTGTTTAAAAAAAAAAAGTAGGGGCAGCTAGGTGGCCCAGTGAATAGAGCACCAGCCCTGGAGTCAGGAGGACCTGAGTTCAAATTCAGCCTCAGATACTTAACACTTACTAGCCATGTGACCTTGGGCAAGTCACTTAACCCCAATTGCCCTTCCTTCCCCCTCCAAAGAAGCAAAAAAAAAGAAGAAGAAGAAGAAGACTATTTGGCAGAAAAGAAATAAAAAAGTTATAATAAATAATCCAATAAAAGAGCACGTGAATTCCTGGTACCCAATATTTCAGGTTGTTAATCAAATGAGGCAACTTACAGATTCAGATTCATTCTTTTATCTTGACTGAAAGAACCCAGGTGTGTCCTTAACGAACTGCATGTGAAACTGCTGTCCGCTGCACCCTAAGGGGCTGCCATCCCTCTTGACTTTTGTGGATCCAGTGTTTCTGACAACTCAAAACTCACAACTAGAAGAAAAGGGGGGCAGAAGCACTTCCGAGTTCTGACTGAGCTTTAACAGGCACTCGAAGATCCACTGACAGGGTGAGCTCGCCAGGATCCTGTGGAAGTAACCCTTACTTCTGTCAGCCTTCAGATGGCAGAGTCTAGGGATGAAATAAAAACCCCATACCGTATAACTGAATTTTTTAACCCAAATATAAGACATTAAATTTTGTCTCATTTGGTTCAGTCCATTATTCTGGGACTTGTTTTTTTCTCTTTGTTTCCCCAATGTCTACTATAGTGTCTGGGAACAAGAGGGAGCAATAGTATTCCATTACATTCATATAGCACAACTTTTTTAGCCATTCCCCTTCAATTTCCAGTTCTTGGCAGCCACAAAAACAGCTGCTATAAATATTTTTGTACATATGGGTCCTTTTCCCACTTTTATATTCTCTTTGGGATACAGACCTATGAGTGGTATCACTGGGTCAAAATATAGGCACAATTTTATAGCCCTCTGGGCATAGTTCCAGATTGCTCTCCAGAATGGTTGGATCAGTTCACAGCTCCACCAACAAATATTCCAATTTTCCCACATCTTCTCCAACATTGATCATTTTCCTGTTTTGTCATGTGAGCCAATCTGAGTTTTAATTTGAATCTCTCTAAGCAATAGTGACTTAGAGCATTTTTTTCATATGACTATAGATAGCTTTAATTTCTTCATCTGAAAACTGCCTGTTCATATACAAAGGGACAAACTGGATGTCACCTGTATCACTGAGACTTGATGACCCCATCTCTCTAATACTGTATTCAGAAGGAATAAAGGTAAAAGAAGAATCAGAATGCATTGTATGATGGATATATTCCCATCAGGAAATCAAGGAGCCAAAGCAAGGAAACATGGAGGAGAACAAGGAATTAATCAACATATTTTTTTTAAACAGAGAAGACAGAAACAAGATCAGATAACAGAAGATAAATACAAAAATGTTACATTGTCCTGAAAGAATAGCATCAGGAGAGCTAAAACTCAGACTGAGCTCTGCCTGGGGAGAAAAGCTAACAAAAACCAAAAAAACCCTTTTTTTTACCTATATTAGGAGAGAGAAGGAGAACAAAAATGGGATAGACAACACAGAAAAGGCATCATTACTGAACTCTTTTTGCTTCTATTTTTTTTCTGCCATGAAAAAATCATCCTTGGAACAAAGAAAGAAGAGAATAAAACTGATTAATAGGTCATTGGAACCAAAGATAAGTAAGGCAATCTCAGGAGAGCAATGTGCTGTCCTCAATGAGTTCATTGCCAGGCCCTAATGGACTCTATCTTATAATACCGAATAAACCTGAAAATATGACTGTTAAGCCACTAGTCAGGGTTGTTTATTTTTTAAAGACCATAAAGAATGGAAGACTTGACATAGTGTTCAATAAAGTCAAAGACCTAAATTACTATAGCAAGGCCTCACTCACTATCTGACAAAACTTCTGGGGAAATCTGGTCAACGGTTTGACAGAAATTAGCTTTAGATCAACACTTCATACAATTATATCATAATAAATTCCAAAGGGACACATGACCTGAATAGAAAAGGTAGAAAGAAGTTTCACAACTGTGAACAGAGAAAGAGTTCTTAACCGAGGGATGCGGATGATCACAGTGGATAAAAAGTACAAGTTTGATTACGCTAAATTTAACTTTTACACAGACAAAATGCACATAAAGTGGAAAAAGAAATGGCTAACTGATGATAAAAAATTTCTGCAAGTTTCTCTGATAAAGGTTGGATATCTAAGATTTGTAGGGAACTGATTCAGTAGGTCAGGACAAAAGTCATTACCCAATAGATACTAAAAGACCTAATAAGTAGTTTTCAACAGAAAAATAGCAAGCTATCAATGACCACGTGAAACAATGCTATCGATCACTACTAAAAAGAGAAATGCAAAGTAAAACAACTCTGAGGTTCTAACTCATACCTATTAAATCGGCAAAGATGACCAAGAAGAAAATGACAGCAGGTGGCAGAACAATAAATAGGCCCAACCATTCTGGAAAGCAATTTTGAACTTAGCACCAAAGTCTCTACATCGTGCATGCCCTTTTACCTAGTCATACCACTGCAAGGCACATACACCAAAAAGAGTTTTATTATTGCAGAGAACGGAAAACTAAGGAGGAGTTCATGAACTGGGGGATGGTTGAACAAGGTGTGGTATTTAAAAGTAATGTAATATTATTGTACCATGAGAAGTAATGAAAAGAGTGGATTCGGAGAGACCTGGGAAGACTTGCGGCGTAGAGCAAAGTGATCAGAACCAGAACAGTTTATACAAGGACTGAAACACTGTAAAGAAAAACAATTTTGAAAGTCTTAGGAATTCTGATTAAAGGAGTGACTGACCCTAATTCCAAAGGACCCGCGATGAAACACACTTCCCGCCCCTCAGCAGTGGTGATGGGCTACTGATACAGAATGAGACGGGTGGGCACAGGCAGTGTGTGGACACGTTCTACTGGAGCATGTGAGTGTTTTATAAGGAAGGGAGGTTTGGGGGAAGGGGACAAAAGAAGGGAGATTTGGGGGTAGTAGTTAGAGCTAGTAATAAGAGTAAGGCCAGCAACAACACCAAATGAGAGGAAAATCCGATGAGAATTTAAAGAAAATGCACAGAAGAAATCAGAAAGAAGGTTCAGAGGGGAAAAGATCAAGTGAAACAGTTTTGGAATTAACGCTGAATGAGTATGTACTTAAAAAAACTGTACGCAGTAAGGTTTTAGTTCTCATAGCATTTTCTTGAGATGTTGACCTTCCTTGTTTGTCAGGTTCAGAACAACAATTGAGAAAGCCTGCATTTATTAAACACTACGTACAAGGCTCTGGAGTGAAAAGAAAAAAACGAAACAATCCCTGCTGTCTCTGATTGGAAGAAACAACAGGTATGTAAATAAATATATGACAAATAAATACAATGTAAATTTGGGGGTGGGGGAAAAGCATGGACAGCTGGAGCGCCGAGGAGAGGTTTCGTGTAGAAAGTGGCGTTTGAGCAGAGTTTGGAAGGAAATGAGATTCTTTTGGTTTAATGTTTGTTTAATATTTTATTATTTTTATTTTTCAAGTAACAAGTTTTATAAGTTAATCTTTCCCTCCTACGACCCCCTCCCCTTACTGAGAAAATTAAAAAACAAACCCCCCAAACAAACTCCCTCAATTCATAGCTACATAGCTTGGCAAAACAAATCCCCACATCAGCCATGTCTGCAAATGTATGCCATTTTCTGTATTTTAAGTCCATTACTTCTCTATCAGGAAATGATGAACTTATGGTTTATCACTGAGTTAATGCTGTTAATCAGAGTTCTTAAGGTTTTCAAAGTCATTTTTCCTCTATAATATTATCATTGTATAAATTGTTCTCCTATTTCTGTTCACTTTTATCTGCATCATTTCATAAAGCTCTTCCTAGTTTCCTCTGAAATTGTCCATTTCATCATTTCTTATGGCATTGTGATATTTCATTTTATCTCTGTACTTCAATTTGTTTAACCATTCCCCAGCACTACTGAGTGGAGTACACTCTCTGCACCCTCTGTGAAGACTCCTCAGAATGAGAAGGGAGAGAAACTATCTGGAAACCAGAGATAGACTTTTGTAAGACTGTACAGGCCTGAGTCCTGGGTTTACACAACCTAGGACCTTTCACCTCTTCCCTTGCAGTCATCAGCATTAGGCCCCTTTCAGGAGTTGTTGACCTCCAGCCTTGCTTGTGACCTTTCCCCCTCCCTTGCTTGGCCTTTACCAAATAAAGACATGGATGATACCTTGGCTCCCTGTCCCACCTCCCTGCCAATAGGAGATAGTGGCAGGCTTCTTTGTTAT
Source organism: Pseudochirops cupreus (assembly GCA_028627135.1). Classification (NCBI taxonomy): domain Eukaryota; kingdom Metazoa; phylum Chordata; class Mammalia; order Diprotodontia; family Pseudocheiridae; genus Pseudochirops; species Pseudochirops cupreus. The sequence continues at coordinate 51,839,709 of CM053584.1, read as the reverse complement.
CCGACATGGGGTTAGATTTCACAACAAGACTGAGAGCCCACCTCCCGGCCAACGGGAGAAGGGACAGCCAGGGGGAGGGGACTTGATTGCATTAGGGTATAAATTCTTGTTCTGTGTAGTTTTGTAACACACCTCCTCTCCTTGATCCCTGCCATGGAAAGGACAGCCCTCTTCCTGAGGGGGAAGAAAATAAAACTTCCTGTTCCTTCCTCAAGATACCTCTGACTTTTGATTTTTCTTGGGTAGGGGATTTTCGAGGTCCCTGTACTCCACACACTATGGTACCTCATTAGTTTCCAATTTTTTGACTACCATGAAAAAAATTGCTATAATTATTTTTGTACATTTAGATATTTTCCTTTCTTTGATTTCTTTGGTTCATAGGCCTAATAGTGGAACAGCCAAGTCAGAAGGCATACATTTTAATAACATATTGGCCATGGTTCTAAATTCCTAGAAAATGAGATTCCAAAAGGTAAGAGCAAAAATAAGAAGTATATTATTGGCATGGGCAAGATGCAGAGATGAGAGATGTAGTGTCACATGTGAAAGACAAGAAGAAAATCATGGAGTACAGGAAAGAGAGTAATGTATAATAAGACTGGAAAGGTAACATGGGGTCTAGGTTGTGAAGGGCTTGAAAAACTCAGCAGAGGGGCTTATATTTGATCCTAGAGGCAACGGGGAACCACTGGAGTTTATTAAGTAAAGGAGTAACATGTTCACACCTACACTTTAGGAAAATTAGTTTGTCAGTTAAGTGGAGGAATAATTGATGAGGGAGAAGAGATAAGACAGGAAGGTGAGTTAGGAGGTACTTATACTTACAAAGGTATTAAGTGGCAGATCTGGGTTTCATATTAATCCTCTGCAACTGGAAAAATCCAAAACAAAACAACTAATGCTGCATTAAGAGACAGACAGTGTCCTTAACCTGCAATTTCTACTCTCCATCTTATCTCTGTCTTAGTCCTCCCCTCCCTAGACCTTATCTTGAAGATAAGGTCCTTTACCCTCCCCAGGGCAGACATTTCTTCCGCTCACACACTTTCCATACTCCAGAACACTCATTCCTAGAAACTCCCCCATTCCCAGGCCATTCTGTCCCTCAAGCTGTATGACACAGTGTAGCAGAAAAAGGAACCATATGCTCTTTCTCCCCCCCCTCCCCAAACTATCATTTTAATCCAGCAGCCTGATCTTTGATGGATACTCCATCTCTGTCATTGTTCAGATACTTCTTGTGGCCACTAATTAGGTCCTAGGTCACTCTCTGTCCTTTTTCATAGAGTTCAGGGTTTGTTTCAGTCTCTTTGTAAACCACAACCCCTGGATTCATCTTTAGTGCTTTCAATATCTATCCTCATGTAGCTGATGGATGCCTCTATTGGCAGATGGCCCACCTTCCAGGGAATTGGAAAAGGACTTTGCTTGTACTACCAGAATACTACAGTTAGGAAGAGGGGCAAGCAAGGACCAGGAGATCTGTCTTCAAGAGGAGTTTTAGGCCAGAATTACCTCTTATTTGTAAATCCACCCCCCCCCCATCACCAGATTAGCCCCACCTTACCAAGAATGAGTTATACAAAAGTTCGTCCCCAAAAGCCAATAATGGATAAATACATTTATCTGAACAATAAAACACACATAAATCAGAGTTCTACAGATTATAGTATAACAGGAAATTTATAAGAAAAAAGAAGTCTTCAGCTGAAGTTTTAAAAAGGCCTCAGTTCAAATCAGGAGAACAATCTCACAGAGGGAAGGTCTCCTTTCAGCAATCTCTAGAATTATGGGCCCCACGAGTTGAGAAGATGGGGTTTCTCCACATGTCTGCCCCTCAGAAAACTGTAGTCTGGCATTCAAAGTCTTTCTCAGTTGCTTTCCTAGATCTCTAGATTCTCAATAACCCACTGAATTAAGGTCTTTGTTGTCGTTGTTTGTCCTTTTGAAGTGGACCATGACATTAGGAAGGAGAGGCTATGACATGCAAGTGAAGTGGATCTAAGTGAGGGAGGGCTGTGCAAAGTCACCAGCCTCACTTTCTCTTCCAGAGCCGGCTGGGTCCAGTGGCAAGATATCGATCAGGACAACTGGAGGTGGCCCAGATGCAGTGGGAGACCTGGGCCTTTTTAAGCTAAGATCTTAAAGCAGTTATGAAGGCATAAGGCTCAGCACTCAAAAGTCACATCAGAAACCAAAAAAGTTGAAGATAAAACTGCCCCAGGCTTGGGTGGAATCTGAGTTAGCCTGTTCTGATATGCATGCCCAAATCATGCCCCAAGCCTGGAAGGAGCCCAATCAATCTCTCTTACCATCCTAGTTCTTTTCTTCTTCAAGGTTCAGCCCTAGGTCTGACTCCTCCATGAAACAAACTTCCCCTGGTTTTTTCCCTTCCTCTCCTTGCCAAGTTGGTAGTAGTCTCTTTATCCTCAAGTTGATTTGGTTTATTCCTCCAAAAGAATGCAAATTTCTTGTGGCTGGGCATTCTTGCTTTTGTTTTCCATCTATAACATCTAGCATAGTGCCTTGTACATGATGGACATGTCATTTTTTTTTTTTTGCTTTTTGGAGTGGGGAAGGCAGGGCAATTGGGGTTAAGTGACTTGCCCAAGGTCACACAGCTAGTGAGTGCTAAGTATCTGAGTTCGGATTTGAACTCAGGTCCTGACTCCAGGGCCGGTGCTCTATTTACTGCGCCACCCAGCTGCCCTAATGGGTAATTAATTAATGTCTGTTTAACTGAAGTGTTATGAGGGAGATAATAGTTTTGCTATATTTCATCCTAATAAAGGCTATATTTGCAGTAGGAAAGCTGTAGAGGTAATCTGCAGCCTGTAGCCCTCCTTATTCCCTCCCCCCACAAAAGACTCTAGACTCATTCAGAGTTCATCTGACTCTGGGAGCTTAACCTTTAAATTACTAATTTCCTTTCTTTTAGCTTGTTATAGCCACTAAATTGATAATTTATGAAACTATAAAATTATGTAATGGCAGTAGAAAAGCTCAGTTCTTTGGATACTTGCCAAGAAAGGCCAGGAGATGGGGTAGCAAACACACTTTAATAAGGCACAGAGACACGCAGTGAAAAGTGGGAAGGGATACAGAGAGAATGGATGGTGAAGGGAGGCAGAATGGGGAAGGGGATGAGGAAGAGTAGAGGCAGAAAATATCATAATGATGAGGTCAGGGTTAGGGGTGCCCGAGACCCCAAAATACCGACACACCGGGTCCTGCCAAATGAATTCGACTCAAGTCTTCTCAGCCAAAGAAAAGCAAAGTTTATTAAAAGTTCACCATAATGGGTAGATTCTTAAGGAGCTTGTATCTGTGATGCTTGTACTGGACAAGTAGGCCAGAAAAATCTGACACAGAGTGAGTCCACACTAGATGGATTGGATCATTCTTGGGTGCTCTCACACCTCAGGAAGGCAAGATGGGGTCTTATATACAGAAAGGTTGTGGGAGGAATCTAGGGGTGGTCTAGGGGAGGAGTTTGGGGAGAGTCTTCAGGAGGAGTCAAATGAGGTCAGACTCCAGTGATGAGAGACTGAGGGTGGGAGGTAACTGGAGGCTACCTGGAGATGAGACTATGGAGGGTTTGGAAGGATCAAGGATGGGAACTAGCTGGACAAAGGAGGGCTAAGCTAGTAAGAGAGGTTTGGGCCAAGCCAAAATGAAAGGCTTATGGCCTCGGGCAAATGCCTCATCAAATGGAAAGATTCAATGAGAGTTCAAGGGAGTTCCCAGAGCCTGTACCTCATCAGTAATACCATGGATTAGAATTGGGAGCACTGGGCAGTTGGATCAGATAGAGACAGAAGAGGGCTGGGGGAGAGGGATGAGTTTAAGGGCTTACTTTTATAGGGTTTGGGGGGAATAGAGTTAGTTCATTAACATATCCAGACTATCTCAAAGTTATCTGTAAAACTTCAAAGTCAACATGTCCATGTCATCAAAGTTATCACCACCTTATTGATGTTCTGTTGGTCCGAAGCTGTGGACGTCTGGATTTTGTCTGGAATTTACATATCACAGGACTAGAGCCCTTGACAGCAGTGCTTATATGACAGCAGTTCCCCTGATCTGGTATATATCACCAGGTCTTTGCTCAATATGCCTTAAAATTTGTAAATTATGCTCCTTTGATCTTTGGAAGAAGCACGAGGGCAAAGGCAACTGAATCATCAAACTGAGGCATATTTTGAGGCACAGTCTATTAGGGAATTTGTTTTGCTGGACTATACATATTTAGGATGTTTTAGTTTTTGTTTGTTCATTGTTGTTCAATTGGGGAGAGTGGGGCACCGGATGGAGAAATTATAAATATAATAAATGTTTTTAAAAGACCTCCAGAGTCATTATCACCCATCCTTTCCCCTTAAACCAACTCCAAATCTGTTTGCTCAAGCCTTTCACTTTGTTTTGTCTTCCAGCTTTTTCATATATGTTTTCTTTCTGAAGACTGAGCATCTCTGGAAGCTCTTTCCTTTCTACGCCCCAGTCTCCTTTGCTTAGATGCTAGATGATTATTCTGCCCCTAATCTCAGCCCCTGTTGGAAATAACCAAGGCATCTCTTCTAATCCTCAGTTTCAATTCCTATTTCCCAGAAATCACTAAGGATATAGACATTCACACCAGTTTGATGAGCAGGAAATCATCAGCTACAAGGCTGGTGGGATGATGGACATCTAGCAGGCCTCATCATCTGCCTGACCAGTGCCTTCCAGGTTGTTAGGCAGGGCTATCTGACTTGCAGCTGAATTCTTCATTAAAGTTTTCTTCCCTAATTAGAATGTGAACTTTGGAGAGCTGGGATTGCCTTGTGGTTCTAGTTGTATGCACAGCACTTAGCTGTGCTTGGCACACAGTAAGTACTTAATAAATGCTTTTCCCATTTCATTTATATGCAAATCTTACTCCTTAATCCCCTCTGATCATTTGAACCTGCTCTTTCAATCTTGTCTTGAAGACTCTAAAATTTCCTTCTTTATATTGAGCTTTTCTTCTCTTGTTCTTTCTCCCACAATCTACTAAAGAAGTTATTGGTCTCCCTGTATGAAACTGCCTTAGAAGAGACTGGATTTTGATTGGCAAAGAGGAGGGAGGAGTGCATTCCTAAGTGACAGAAGACTTACTTATGGAAATGGAGAAAACAAGCCACAGGGCATGTTTACAGAACTAGAGTAAATTCCTTATATATCCAAGGTTTGGGACCATGAATAGATCACCTGTACTAGTAGTCATTAAGAAATCTAGCCCCATTCCTTCTTAGAAAAAATCATTCAAAATATTAATTATTAAGCCATCTGAAACAAAAGTGGATTGTATTAATCTTTATTGCCAGAGCTAGGTTGTCCAAAATGCCTATTAATGGTTGGACAGCCACTAAGCATGGAGAAAAGAAAATGGCACAATACCCAAAATCTGAAACATATGGAAGCCATGAAAGAGAAAAAGGGAGGAAAATCTTTACGGTATGCAAGCCTGAGGGTGATAGTCCCTATCTGGACAAAGGGCCAAGGCATCTCGAGGTCTCCCAAGAGGGGCTTCTGTCCCATCCTTCGGTCCAATCAGGTGGTTACAAAGCTGGAGGATGAGAGTTTTATTTTTTGTTTTCAGTCCCGCCTACTATTTTTGAATTTCAAAATTAAATTTCATTTCAAATTGAATCAAATTTCAAATATAATTTTTTTTTTGCCCACAAAGGCAATATAATTTTCACAGTTGGCATCAGAGGAAGCTTCCTTTTTCTCAGAAGTAGCTGGGAGTCACTGCACTCCCCCCAGGGCTCCCCCAAGCACTGGGACCGCGGGAGCCCCGGCTCGGACCCAGGGCGTCACCGCGGAGGGGACGGTGTTGCAGGCGAGGCTGCTCCTTCTTTCCCGTTCCAAGTGACGCTGGTCCTGGGGTTTTTATTTAAATAGGTTTAAGTGCGCTGGAGGGGGGTGAAGTTCACCGGGTCACCAGTGTGACCGCAGGTAAGTGGCTTGTCTTCTCCGGGACTCAGTTTCCCCCTTTGTAAAATTCAATGAGATCAGCACTGAAGAAGACCCCGCGGGCCCGGCCGTGCTGGGGCTCTTCGGGGAATGCAGACCCCGGGAGGCGGACAGCCCCAGCTTCGCCGGCCCAGCCCCGGAGATCCCTGCCACGGCCCCCGGACATGCCCCGGGGCCACAAGGCGCGCCGGCTTCCCGCGGCCCAGGACTTTAAAAAGTGATTTATTGTATTTATTTTGATCTATCTAGTATCTAGAAGTATCTATAAAAGGTCCGAAAACCTAACCTACGACCGAAGGGCGGGGGAAGTGGGAGGGGGGGACAAGCCGTCCCCGCCCTCAGGACCTGTCTCACCTGTCGAATGCCCCGCCTGGCCAGGCCGAGCCGAACTCGCGCAGCCGGGAATCTCCTACAAATGCCTGCCCAAACTCATCATGGCGGGCAAAGCGTCAGTCCTTCACCACAGGACTTGAGTCCCAGCTGAGGAACCAATCGAAGGGCAGGAGATAGGTAACAGCACCACCCCCTTCCCGTAGAATTTGAGGCAAGGTGGCCGGGCGGCCATTTTTGATTCGGGCGGAAGTGACCAACGGAACCCGAGCCCAGTGGAAAGGCTTAGAAGTAGTGGAAGGAAAAGCCTCCGGAGGTAGCTTTCGGGGCGGAGGCCTGACCAAGAGGGACCGTCTCCGCCAGCCACGGTGAGGGACAGCGGGACGGCGTTCGTTCTCGCGCTAGGCGCCACCGTCCGAGGGCCGGCGCCGCTCTAGCGCGGTTCCGGGCGCAGTCGCCTCTCTTGGTGGAGTCGGAGGGACGGAGGCTGGCGTTCTGTCCTGTTTCCGGGGGCGTCTCTATGGTGTCGGCTGGACCGAATCCTGGTCAGTGGGTACAGGGGCCGCAGCCTGGCGGGGCCGGGAGAAGGTCAGGGGTCATAGGGGTCGTTGGTGGCGAAGGGGCGCCCTCCCGGAGCCGACACCCTCCGCCTCTTCGCGCTGCCGCCCCTGCAGGTGAGGGGACCTTACCCTCCGCCGCCCCTCCAAGTTTTTGGGTCGGGGTCGGGGGGAGCGCCCGGGCTGCGGGACGTGGGTCCCGGAGGCTCGTGCTCCCACGTCCGCGGCCGAGCCCGAAAATTTGTGCCGGGTCACGGCCGGGCCTCTCTCGCGGGGGGAGCCCCTCTCCCCGGGGGAGCCCTGGGCTGTTGCTTCTTCACGCCGCCCCTGCCTGCTGGCCGCCCGGCCCGTTTGGCGTGAGCTTAGTGAGGACAGCGGTGATCCAGACATTTTGGAAACAGAGAAGGGGAATGGAAGTGGAGAGTGCGCTGGTCAGCCGAGCGACTTACCCCAGGCGGGCTGTGCCGGCAACCTGCGAGCAGAGGGCTTGGGAAGCAGCACAGGAGAAAGTTGGGGTAGCTGGGGGTCCAAGTGAATGGAGCACCGGGCCTGCAGTCTGGAAAACCCGAGTTCAAATGCGGCCTCAGGCATTTATTAGCTGTGTGAGCCAGGGCAAGTCACTTAACTTGTTTGCCTTCATCCACTGGAGAAGGAAATGGCAAATTACTCCATCCAAGAAAACTCCGTGGACAGTATTCACCTCCAGTGGCCCGAGGGGTCATGTAGAGGCGGACGGGACGGTACCACTGTAACCAGTTAATCAGCATACTAAAGTAGATACAGAAATACTTTTGCTACTCTAAGAGCAAATAATGTGATTAATAGGATAGTGACATACATTAACATTGTTCTCCTTTAGAACTTGTCTAGTATTTTATCTAATCCTGCAGGATCTCAGAATCCCATTAACTGTATGAACTTTCATTTAAGATTTTTCCTTAAGGAGTTACAGAGTATATGTATGCTAAAGAACTGAACCTGTTCCATATGCGGATAATTTGGTTGTCGACTTGGTGCTACAAAGATAAGTGATGGCTGAATTTGGAGTCAGTTGTGCTATTATTATACCACACAAAACTATTTGAACTTAAGTTTCTGGAAGACTATTTTGTATTTTTGCTTCAAAGCAGTGTTCTAGGATTTATGTAGCACTTCAAGGTTTGCATAGTGCTTTGCAAATATATCATTTTGTCTTTAGAACAATCTGGGAACAAGGTGTTATTATCACTCCCATTTTATGGATGAAGAAACAGGCACGTAGAAGTTTAAGTGACTTGCCCAGGCAGAATTTGAATTCTTGTCTTCCTGACTCTAGGTCTAGTGCTCAATAGAATGCTAGAACTATTGTCTGTATTTGTTTTGAAGCTAGATTTTCACTCATTTTTTTACGTTTTTTTGGTCATTGGCTTTTTCACAACAGTATTACTAACTCTCCTTATCAGGTTTATGGCAATTTATTACTGAGGCCAAGAATGTAAACTTAAAATATGTACTTTTGAGGAAACTAGTCTGCCTCCCTTACTTTGAAGCTAATAAACTTTGTTTTGTTTGTTTTCCTTTCTGGAGTGAACAGTGAGAGAACTCTAATATGGAGCTTCCATAGAAGTCCAAGGGGAATGTGCTTATATCTACGATCAGTAATGTTGCTCTTTACCCTCTGATATTCTTAACCAAAATGGTGCAGAAGTACTAGTTTGCAATAACATTATCCAAACATATCTCTAGACAGGTGTTTATAGTATGCAAAGCATTACGATCAGGTAATTGTTTTTAGGTATTTGTAGATAACATGGTTGTTTCTTTCAACTATGGTAACAGATAGTTTTCTTTGAAAATAGTATTTACAAATAGATACAGAAAAAGTTCCCTTTAGCTATGTAGCATTACCTGAGCTAGGATGTTTTCATCAGATTACTGACATTAATGCTGGTTGATTTGGCAAAGTATGAGTATGGCTCTTGTTATCAGGCAGTAAGCTCTAGTAAATGTTTGTTGAATGATTAGTATCTGGTTATATTACCTAGCAAATTTTCCTTAGAGTAAAGTAAATGTTGCAGTGAATGTGTGAGTTCATCATTTGGACATTCCTTTAATTGATGTAGATTAAAATGTCTGTCCCTTCTTTAGGACTCTTGTCCATGTGTTCTGTAAGTTGTACACATAGGGTTTACTGAGGGAGAGAGGGGGAGGTGCTTCCTCATTTTTGCTTGACTTGATGATTTTAGTGGAGCACAGAGGTTGTCTTATCAGTTACCACTCTTACCATATGACCAGTTTATCTTTTTAAAGCATAATTTCTTTAATGGCATCCTTTACTAAGCTTTTTGGTAATTCTTCGTTTTTATTATTTTGCAACCTCCATGTACATCTCCTATGACACTTTAGCAATATTCATTTTCACTCCCATATCTCACAACCCTACAAGAAGAAGAATAAAAGAATATTAGTATTAAAAAGATGAACCTTAGGTACAGAGAGGAGCTTAGGGTTCTTAAAAGTCAAGTCACCAAGTTCTTATTTATTCAGTCATTCCTTCATAAATCTATTTATTTATGGCAAAACAGTTTCTGCTCTCAAGGAGCTCATAGTATAGGGAAACAACATGCTAACAGTTATGTACAAACAAATTATCTCCAGGAAAATAAAAGAAATTCTGATAGTAAAGGCACTAGCAGTAAGGGGGATATATGTGTGTGAGTGCAGTTCCCTAAAGGCAAAATAAATATTTCCTGAGAAATGTGGACTTATTTCATGTATATATATATACACATATATATGTATATTATATATATATGTATGTATATGTATATATAGAGAGATTCCAAAGGGTCTTGTAAAAAAAGCTTACTGCTTTTCAAAGACATCATTTTGTTTTTGCTGTGCCATACTAAAACTTTATCAGACTGATTGCTAAAAATCATATACAAAGAATAACACATTAAATCAGTGATTATAGTTTTGTGAGTAGCTGAGTGTATTTATACAGTGCCTTATGGCTTACAAAGTGCTTTATGTACATATTCCCAGTTTTATCCTCATAGCAACCCAGGAGATAGTGGAAATATCCTACAGGTTGGGTAGGGCCTCTGGGTACCTTCTCTAAGGAGATATAATTGCACCAGATGGGCAGCATTGGAGGAGGAAGCTTCCAAATTGATGAGCTCACACATCTGTTTGAGAATTGAGGAGGGAGACTGAGGCTCAGAGATTGTTTCCTTTAACCAAGTAGCAGAGCTGGGACTTGAAGGCTCTCTACCATCCCCTCTCTCTAATCAAAATTCATGGTATCATAGGATTAGAAGTGAAAGGGACCTTGGTCAGCCTCTATTTTTACTTATGAGAAAACGTAAGGCCCATATGTGACATTATGTCTCTGTGCTTTTGAATAGGTTGTCACTAGTAGAGGGCAAGCACTCCTTGACCACCTTGTAGAGGCACTCTTCTCAATCAGTTGGCTTATGTACTCTTCTAGGTACTGGGAACAATCTGTCACAAAGAGCTTGCTTTCTAATGGGGAACAGTGCAAGTGTAAAGAGAATAATACAAAGGAAGTAAAAGGGTGTTTGAGATATCAGGGACTAACAATTCAGGGGATAGATAGAAAGTGGTGCTTGACCTACTTGAAGGAAGAGAGGGATTCTTTATAGCTGAGGTGAGGAGGGGAATGCATTCCAATTATAAGGGAAAGGGAGGGATAACTCTGGGAAATGAGGAGGAGGAAGCCAGTTTGGCTGGATCACCAACTGTGGGAGAGGGAGTAGCATCCAACAAGGAGGGAAAGACAGGTTGGGCAAGGTTTTGAAGGACTTTTGAAAGGTAAACAGAGGTGTTTATATTTGGTCCTAGAGCAAAGAGAGTTTGAGTAGGACATGGTCAGATCTGCACTTTAAAGAAGATCACTCATGGGCCGCTAAGTGGTGCAGTGAATAGAGTAAGGGCCCTGGAGTCAGGAGGACCTAGGTTCAAATTGGGCCTCAGACACTTGACACACTTACTAGCTGTGTGACTTTGGGCAAGTCACTTAACCCCAATTGCCCTCCAAAAAGCAAAAAAATAAAATAAAGAAGATCACTCAGGCAGTCAGATGCAGGATGAACTGAAGTAGACAATCGAAGCTACTGTAGTGATGAGAGTCTGAACCACACAGTGTCAGATGTAAGATGTGGAGATTGAGACAGCAAGGTCTGGCCATTGATTGGGTAGGAGACTTGGAGAAAGAGAGCTGGGCATAATGTCTAAGTTGAGAGACAGAAATGACTGCACCTTTGACAGAAATAGGGAATTTTGTTAAAGGGATAGGTTGGGACAGTGATGTTGTTATGTTTTGGGTATGTTGAGTTTGGGATAGCTCTAGAACACCCAGTTTAGAATGTTTAATAGTTGATTGATGGTGCAGCACAGGGGAAGGACTGAGGCCAGGAGGCACTGGCACTGGCATAGAGAGGATGATGAAGGCCTTGTGTCTGAGACCTCTCTCGAATTCTCTTCCCTCTTAGCATTTTAATGCCTTCCTCTTCCACACTGCTTTGTGTGTGTTTTGCATTTATGTGGATACATATTGTTCTCTCAGATACAATATAAGCATCTTGAGATCAAGGATTGTTTGGTTTTTGTCTTTGTGTGCCCAGTGCTTCACATATATTAGGTGCTTAAAAATGTTTGATGAATTAATGAGTGAGTGAGTCAGGGGACTTGTCAGAATTTGAACCTAGGGCTTCTTAACTCCAAATCCAGAGTTCTTGATATTACACTAAGCTCAATGTTTGTTTTAAAGTCTTTGGGTTTTTTTTTGCACAGAACTTTAGAAATGAGTTTAGTGGTTATGCCTGATGTCTATCTTTGGACATCCACTGGTCCTGCGGTCACAGTACTTCCTCAGTGCTTGTGTTCTTATAAAGTCTGTTCTGAAATGTTGTCTTTTTCTGTTGCTTGGATTTTCTGCTTCTTTGCCCCTTAAACTTAATTATTTTCCTTACCCATATTTGTTTTAGGAAGGTACCATTGTGTGGCTAAGAGATGTGACACTTTCAGGAATGGGGGATAGCTTATGAAAATGTATGGGGGCAGGAGATGGGAAAAGAAGTCAGTCCTGTCTTGGAATAGTTTTCTGTATAACATTTATGTGGTTTAGTCCTCAGGTCCAACATGTTTTTCAGATAAGCATAACCAAGCAGAAGTGTAGTTAACTGCTTGTCATGGCAGGACAAGAGGAAAGTACTGTTTGTTTTTTTGTATGGGAGGGGTCCTACTTAAGTTGTGGCCTAAAGAGATAGGAAAATGGAGGTTGCACATGACTAAAATATTAGAAATCTTTTCTAGCAGCTTCTTGTGCCATAGAGTAATTAAAGAAATAAACTTCCAGGTAAATTGCACAGACATTTTGTTGCATTACTAACTACACGTGACAGCCAGGGGAATTTAATATTTTTAACACGTAATTAGTATGGGTAGCATTTTTCATGGCACACAGTACTTAGAAAATGCTTAGCCAATTGATCTGCCCAGAGGTAACACTTTAAATAAACATGAATGGAAGAAAATTGTAAAATAATCCAAATAAACCTTTCTCATTCATTAAATACTTTTAAAAATGCCATGTCATCTCATGGGAGTCATTTAATAGATATTGAAATTAAAGAAGAATCTTACGAGAAAAATTTGCTCGCACATGCTTTGGGAACAGTGGAAAACAAATAACCAAGAAACTTGAAGGTGTAATTTTAACCAGAAGAGCTTTATTTGAAATGTTTTAGGCGTGTGTGACCCTCAGGCCTCATTGTGCTACCACTCTTTGGCCCTTATCTTTCTTGCTTAATGATTCTCAGTGTTCACTGAAGACTTCGGAGAATCTAAGGTGTGTAACTTTTTGTTTGGAGAACTGTTGTAGAACTATCAAATGAAAAAGCAAACAACTAAGTATTGGGTCCATTGGGAAAATTACAGCATGTAAAATGTACTTGGGAATAAAGAATAATGGTAATTATGACAGCTTTTGTATAGTGCTGTAGGAATTACAGAGGACTTTCCAAATATTATTTCATTTGATCCTTACCACAACCCTAGGAAGTAGATGCACTTATTATCCCTGTTTTACAGATGAGGGAACTAGGAAGACTTGTTTTTTTGATGACTGAAATGACTTGTCCAAAGTCACAGAGTTAGTAAGTGTCTGAGGCAGTATTTGAACTCCAGGTCCAGTGCTTTATCCATTGTGCTGTTTGCCTGCATCACAAATTAGTTGGTAGGTGTAAAGAAGTATTTTGGCCTTTTCAAAAAATCAAGTATCAAATTTTTAAAAACTGTACTACTTTGTCTTTTGTTTTTTTTGAGGGGGAAAGGCAGGGCAGTTGGGGTTAAGTGACTTGCCCAAGGTCACACGGCTAGTGTTCCAGTGTCTGAGGCCAAATTTGAACTCAGGTCCTCCTGACTCCAGGGATGGTGCTCTATTCACTGTACCACCTGGCCACCCCTACTTTGTCTTTTAACTCTTTTATATGTTGGTGTTAGCAAAGATAGTATGTGTCAGACTATATCTGTAAGTGTATCTATTTATGAATGTGTTCTGAGACAATATGATTGGTGTTTAGCTGAGTTAGAGTAACCTTTGATTCTTCCTTCGCCCGTATCTCATATTCATTTAATTCTGAAATTCTGTCAGTTTTGCTTCTGTCTTACCATTTGCATGAATCTCTTCCCTCCTGATCTGCTGTTGCCACCCTCCTTATTATCTGCCTGCATGTAGCAGTAGTCTCCTGACATATTTGTCATCTTCATTCTCTCCCTTTTTGGATTGACCCTAAATATTGCCGTCATCACTGCCAGACAGCTCTTCCTCTTGTGTACTGTGGTCAGATCACTCTGCTCAACAGTCTTCAGTGAGACTCGCCTGCCAAGAAGAATTCGCTCTTGTTTGGGTGTTCAGAAGCCTCCGGTCTCGTGCCGCTCCATCTTTTCAGTCTTTTCCTGTTGCATTATAGCTCTCCTCCCCTGCACTCTGCTCCAGCTGACTCGGTACCCCAGACCCTTCAAACACACCCTGTGCCTCACTTTCTCTGGGTCTCTTCTCTAGCTGTTCTTTATGTTTAGAATGCCCTCTTTACCCATTTTTGTCAGTTAAGTTCCATTCCATTCTTTAAAAAGCACACTCACATGGCCCATCCTTTAGGAAGCGATCTTTTCTTTCAGACACTGTCATCCTTTATATTTTACACCTGTGTAATGCCCTTCAATCATGTATTACTTGGTGTTGTTATTTTATTGCCTCCTCGTTGCTAAATCCAGTGGCCTTTTCTAGTCAGGACTTTCTCAAATCCTGATCCTTTTTGAGCTCTGTAGCACGTGACAGTGTTGACTGCCTGTTTCTTCTTGCTTCTCTTTCCTCTCTGGGTTTTCATGACAGCATTGGAGCGTCCCTTCTTGGTCTCCTTTACAGAATCATAATCCACGTCCTGTCCCAACATGTGGCTCTCCCAGCCCTCCATATTCATGCCCATACTTCTTCTCACCAAGCTTCTGTAGGTTCACTTACCACCTATGTGCAGGTACATAGCTATATATCCAGGCCTAGTTTTTCTCCTGAGTTCCCATCCTGCATCTGCATTTGCCTGTTGGAAAGTTCCACCTATTTATCCTCAAAGACATATCAAACTCAACATGACCAAAACAGTACTAGTTTTCTTTTTGACCTCCCCCCCTCCCCCCCTCCCCTGCTCTTTCCTTGCCTGTTTTCGTTAATGGTTCTACCGTTCTGTCACCTTGGTTTACAGAAGTCATCCTCAACTCTGCACTCTCATTGCTGCAACCTTCTTCCCCCCCTCCCCATTGTGTCTCAATTCCACCTCCTCAACATCTGTCACATCTGTTTCCTTCTCTACTTATATCCCAGCCATCATAATCAGTAGATTCCTAATTGGCATGCCAGCATCCAGCCTCTCTCCTTTATAATCCATCTAATACACAGCTGCCAGATTGACATTTCTGATTCATGAGCCTGACCACATCTCTCCCTTGTTCTGGAAGCTTCAGTTCTCTGTTGCTTAACTAATTCTGGCACTTAAAGCCCTTCTTAGAATGTGGCTCTAATTAGTCTTTCTAGATATCTCTGTCTCCTATTACTTCTTCTCAGACCCTCTGTGTTCCAGCCAGACTAGCCTATTTGCTGTTCCCCATACATGACAGTCCAACTCTTGGCCCCCAAAGCTTTGCATAAGCTGTCTCCCATTCCTGGGAAACTGTTAGACCTCTTGGAGACTGCAGCTTCTTCAAGAATCATTTCTACATTCCCCTAGGTCAGGCATGCACAAACAATGGGCCATCTGAAATCCTTTGGCAGGGCGCAGCTTGTGCAGGCCTGACCTAGGTGTTCCCCTAGTTCACCACTGCCACCCTTTCACTGTATTTATTTTGTACATATCCTATACTTAATTATCCTTGAACATGTTATGACCCCCTCAGGAGAATGTAAGCACCTTGAAGGCCTTAACTTTTGTCATTTATATCCCCAACACCTAGCATTGTACTTGGCACATAGTAGGCACTTAATAATGCTTTGTTGATGGATAAAATGGTAAATCTAGAGGGCCCTTGTGGAAATGGTGACCATGTTTAAAATCTACTGAAATGAATGGTCTGGGAAGGACAAACTCCTTTCTTTCTTTCTTTCTTTCTTTCTTTTTTGGAGGGGGGAGGCTAGGCAATCAGGATTAAGTGTCTTGCCCAAAGTCACACAGCTAGTAAGTGTCAAGTGTCTGAGGTCGGATTAGAACTTGGGTCCTTCTTCCAGGGCCTGTGCTTTATTTACTGTGCCACTTAGCTGCCCCCCAAATTCTTTTATTTCTGCAGGGCCCTCCCACACAGGATTCACTAGGTGTGTGTGCTATGAAACTTGCTCCAGAGCTCTCAGTCTGGGATAGGGTTCATTGCTGAGCACTTACTTTTTAATGACAACTGTCCGAGGGTCAAAGGATTCTGAAAAGCCCAAAGGAGAGACTCTAGGCCTTTTAAAAACCTGTAATTCCATTCTCTGGGATGAGTCTTGTATTGTCTTGCTTGATGTACAGGTGGATTTAATGTTTTTGGAAATCTCTTCTCCCCTTTTAGGTCTGTGTTTCTGAGAAGAAACCTCCCCTTAGCTTCACTGTTCAAGGGATGGGATCAGAGAACAGTGCTCTGAAGAGCTACACCCTTCAAGAGCCACCCTTTAGCCTTCCTGCTGGCCTGGTTGTTTACCCAGCTGTGCTACAAGATGGCAAGCTCGCCTCCGTTTTTGTATACAAGAGAGAAAAGGAAGACAAGGTTAATAAAGCTGCCAAGGTACTGTAGAGGAGGTGACTTTACTTAATAACCAGCACCTGCTACTATCTCCATTATCATTTCCTATTTAAAAAACAAAAAAACAAAACTTGAACCCAAGAAAGGACAGTTTTTTTCTGAAATAAGTGAGGTGAGAGGGACCAGGGGTTTATTCATAGCTTCCATTAAAAACTTTATGGTTGTTAGTTTTTGAGAATGTCTCCAGCTGGTGGGATATTGCCAAGAATAATCTCCAAATAAAGCAGCTTTATAAAAATCAATGTGATTGATTTTGTCATTTACTTTTTTTGAGGTTTTAAATGAAAATTTTTGTGAGGCTAATTTTACTTGCTCAATTACAGTAACAGATTGTTCTGTCTTGGGAGAAATGTTGAAATATGAGTATGTTTTACAAATTTTATTTATTGTTGCAAGTAGAAATGGAAACTGTTTGCCCTGGGAACTTTGGATGCTAAACTGCAAAGTGCGAAAGATGGGAACTATCTATATTTTACTTGTTACCACTTGTGTTAAATTATTCAGCAGTTTATCAGTATACCAGTATGTCATCCAGGAAACTTATCCCATCTATGATTGAAACTCCATAGTCATTCAGATGATTTGGAATGCCTTTGTGTGTTACCATGAAGTTTTTCTAGAGAAAAAACAATCATCAACTCATATATACCTGGACTTTTTTATAAAGACCTAAGCTAAATAAATGATCTCTCCTAAAAATGTAATACTAAACATTTTTAAAGTGAGTATTTTATTGTTATGTAAATGTTTGATTTTTTTAGCAAGCATAATTGTTTTAGATACTTAATTGCATTTTTGAATGTTACATATAATTTGAGATCCCTTGTATAATTATGCCTATTACATAGGACTTTGATTAATAGTGTTACAGCTTTTAATAGTCAAAGAAGTTTGTAGTTGTATCTTTGATTTTATCATTATCCCTTTTGTTATATATGATTCATTTGATGCCAAGTCTTTGTTCAGAAATATAATCCTCTAATTAAAATGTTGTTCCTGTGGGAAATCATGATCCAATTTATAACAGTCCCCTTTGTGATGCAGTTTCAAGGATATAGTAAAATTTGGGATTATGTAATCTCTATTAAAACTAAGTAAAAATCTTTTTAGTGAAACCTTCCCATCCTCACCAATCCAAATATTGTTAGTAATTTGGTAGAAATTGTGGGAAATGCATTGTACATTGACATCCTGCCTTGGCACAGGATGCCAGTATTTTCTGATCTAATACTTCTTGAGTGAAAGCAAAAGACCTAGGTTCTAGTCCTGTCTAGGTCATTTATTAGTTGTCTGAGTATTCCGACCTGATTCCAATTTATTATGTGTAAAATGAGGTTAATATCTGCCCTGCCTACCTCACAGGGTTGTTGTGAGGGTCAAAAGAAAGTGCTTTGAGAAGTGCTATACACTTATAAAGTATTTATTATTGTCTCACTTTTTCTTACAATGACTTCAAAGTTAATGAAACCAATAGTGCTCTCTTTGGAATAGGAGTTATTTTATGTGCTGTATCTGTCTGTTTTTTAAGATCTGTTCTGAAATTGCATGTAGTTTCAAAGAATGCACCTAGATTTAGGAATGTTCATTACTTTTTTAAAAAAACACTTATAATTTGAGGGGAACAAAGGAAATGTATCCTCATTATGTGAAGTTCCTTTTTAAAAAAAATACAGTAAACTAGGTGGAACATATTTTTCTCTATGAATCTGTACAAACAGCTTGTAGGAGAATTTGATACTTTTATCAAAGGTGAGAGTATTTTCCAAAGTTAATGGTTTGTGACTCAATGAATATACCTCTTGAACAGACTATAGGGCAGTAAAAAGAATTGCCTATTAAGCATTTTTGTAACTTAGCTTTTATCTTAGATATGGATGACCAAAATAACTGGCTTCAGTTTAAAGTCTAGCAAAAATAACCATGACATTCATAAAATTGTCTAAATATCCAAAAAAGGAGCAGAAATTCATATATTTCATGGCCCTTTCTTGGGAACATATAATGTTAGCACAAATTGTCAAACTTGAATATGGCTATTCCATTATCAGTAAAGATATTAAAAGTGAGCTATATGTTTGCTATTTATTATATTATTGAGATAGAACAATCCCTTTTAATAATATTATATATAAAACCTATTTATGAGAAAAAAATGAAGAGAAATTATAAAGCTCTTAGCTTTGTCACATTAGAACTGGAGTTTGTCGCTGTAGTGAGTGTTGGAGGTTCCATGTTACCATGTATGTTGCAACAAATGTAGAATTGCTGTTTCAGGGGAAATGGAAACTTGAGGCCAGTTTTTCATGAATGATGGTATTTAACCAAGATTTTAAACATCAGCTGAGGAGATATGCAAAAGCAGTTATAGAAAAGCAGCTGCCGGTCATTCTGGCTTCCCCAGTACCCCCTAGGGCTTGGTCTAACAATGGGTTCCGATGCCTTTTGATAAAGTTAAGTCTGGAGAAGGCCCTATTCATTCATAATAATGACCAATGTTTATTACAGCTTTAGGCCAAAATCTTCAGTAGCTGTGGTCAGAGTTAAGCTTAAATGTGCAAAAGGAGAGGTTTGTTTTCCTAAGCAACTCTTTAGATGCTTCCACCTGAACTATAGCAATAGTACCAGTTCACCTTCATTGTGAACCATGGAAATTCTATCTAAATATCTTTGTACTGGGTAATAGGTACTTGAGAAATGTGGGATTTGGTGCATTTGATTTCAGCAGTTTCACTGAGTATGACCCACTGAATTACTTGTAGTTGAATTACTACTTTCCCCTAGAGTTCTGGGTTTTGGTCTTGCAATCTGTGTGACTTTGGTTACTTAACAACCAGGGTTGTTGTGAGGAACAAATACAATAATATCTGTAAAGTATTTAGCATAGTGCTTGTCACATAGGAGGCACTACATCAGTGTTATCACCATAGCTGACATCATCAGCATCCTCCTCTCTGGGCCTTTGTTTCCTCATGTGTAAAATGAAGTCACTGGACTAGATAACGAGCTACAAAACATTGATCTTATGATCCTACTCCAAATGCGTTTCATGTGAAATTTCAATACTTTTGTTTTTACATAACATAGACTGTGCTGATCCCTTGCTCTCCCCAGCAGTATCGCCTGTTCTTTGTTCTGCATTACTTAGGCATTAGGGGGAAGCCTAGCTATCACAGTGCAAATGTTTGTGTTCTCTGATTATAGAAGAATTATGGGATGTGCATTGCCTATTGACCCCTCCCCCTTTATTTTTTCTTTGACCACTGTTTATAGAGTATGGTCAGTAATATTTATCATTTGGTGATCGTATTTTAAAACTTTTTCTAACTATTAGCTCACCAGAAAAATGGAATCAGAATTCTCATTCATTTTCAAAGACTTGACACAATTGAAGTACTTTGTTATAGTTTTTCACAGGTAAGAATCAAAAAGTTTATTTGACAATTGGGAGAGACCCCAGTAGTCATCTAGTCTAACCCATATGCAAAAAGACTCCCTGGATAATATCTGCTTGAAGCTCTCCAATTAGGGGAAACCCCTCTAGGCAGTCTGTCCTGTTTTGGGTATTTTTAATTGTTAGAAAGTTTTGCCTGACATGGAGCTTAATTTTGTCTCTTTCACCTTGTTCTGCCTTCTGGGACCAAAAGAACAAGTCTTTAACTTCACTTACACAAGCTTTCTGTGATTGAATAATTATCATCATTACCCCTGACTAAACATTCCTGGTCCCTTCCAGCCAACCCTTAATGTGGCATGAACTCATGGCCCTGATTCACCAGCTGGGCTGCCTGTCCCAGGACACTCCAGTTTAACAGTAACCATCCTCAGCTTTGGCACATATTCCAGATTCACATTGGGACAATTACCTCCTTATTCTTAGAAGCTATATCTCTTAATACAGCCTAAGATCACAGTTTAGCTTTTCAGATAAAACGCTGTCTAATTATGCCTCAAGGCCCCATCTCTGATACTTGTGGAAAATCAATTTTTTAAAAATTTCAGTGTAAAATGTTATATTTCTCTCTGTTAAGTTTTATCCTGTTAGATTCAGTCTAGTTCTCTGTCCTGTAAGAATCTCTTTATCCTAGCTGTTCCTCTCAGCGTTGTGTCATCTGCATTTTGGAAAATCTGGAAGACCGGTTCCTGAGAACTGTGGACCAGGCAGCTATAGAGGTCATATTATAGATTTGGAATTAGAAGGAACTCCAGAGGTCAGTCCAGTCTGAACTTCAAGGCACTGTGTAAGAAGCAGTCCCTACTTTCAAAGAGTTTACAATCTAGTGTTGGTGATATAACATATGAACAGCTTACTCTATACATAATGTGACTGGAGAGAACCGTAACAATTGGAGGATCAGGAAAGACCTCTGGTAAGCAGCATGTGAACTGAGTTTTATAAGAAGCTAGGGATTTTTTGAGGATTAGCATGCGTTTTGCATATATGGGAGAAAGCCCAGGCAAAGGCTTATAGTAGGGGATGGAGTGCCAGATTTGGCTGGAATGCTGAATACGTGAAGTAATGAGAAACAATGGAAAAGTAGACTGAAACCCAATAAAATATAACGAAGATCCTTCCTTAAACAGCATAATAGTGCGGACAAATTTGTGCCTTCTGAAGTTACTTTGGTAATTGTGTGGAGGATAGATTGTACAGGTTAGAACTTAGAAGTAGGGAAGGTAATTTGAAGGCTTTTGCAATAATTTAGGTGAGAGGGAATGGGGACCTGAGTTGTCATGGTGATTGTGAAAGTGTAGAGATTTGGAATAAATGTGCAAATGTGGAGGTGAAACTGACCAGAGGTGACAGCTGATCAGAGGGTGATGCAAAGGTGATGATTGACAGTTAATTAGGTCACTAGAAAGCTGATCATATCTTCAACAGAAACAAGAAGAATAGAGGATGGATGTGTTAAGTTTGAAATGTCCAAGGAAGATATGCAGTAGGTTGCTGGTGATAGAATACAGGCCTGGAATTTGAGAGAGATGAGGGACTGCTATCTAGATTTGGGAATCATCTTCATAGAGACAATCATTGAATCCATGACACTACCAAGATAGGGCATGATGAGAGAGGTAGGCCCAGGACAAAGTCTTGGAATACACCTACAGTTGAGGGCAGAACATGGACAGTGATACAGAAGAGGAGATTCAGGTTAAAGAAGAAACCAGAATATGGTACTGTCATGAAAACTGTTCAGCATTGAGAGGTGTGGAAGAGTGTCAGATACTGTGGTGACGTCTAAAAGGATGAGGAACAAGGAGAAAAGACTTGGATTTAGCAATTAAGATACAGTAATCTTAGAGCAGTTTCAGTTAAGTAGTAAGATCAGAAGGCAGACTGAAGGTTTTGAGAAGCAAGAGATTAGGATGAGAGATTTGTTTTAGGATTTTGGCTGTGAAATGGAGAAGCGGAGGGAGATAGTCTGATGTGGTAGGATCAAGTAAAAGTTCTTTAAGGATAGGAAAGACTTGGGCATGTTAATAGGCAGTGAGGAAAAGGCAGTAGATATGGAGAGAGAAAAGAAGACAGATCTCCACTATTGTGTCTTTGTGTGTTGAAAGAGCTCTTCACTATGTCATTCCACAAGACTTTCAGGGTCAAGAGGGTCCTTGCCTCACCTATGTGCTATGTACTTTGCAAAAAGACAGCTGGGGATTACAGAGAAAGGGGGAAAAGCCCCTTTTCTCAAAGATCTCACAGTCTATTGGGAGAGAGAACATGCAGACAGCCCCATAGAAACAAGATACATTGGTGATAATTGACAGAGGGGAGGCACTATCATTTAGGAAGGCCAAGAAATTCTTGTAGAAGGAGAACTAGGATTTGAAGGCAACCAAGAGAGGAGATGGAAATAAAAAGGGAGAGAATTCTAGGCATAAGGGGCAGCCAGTGAAAATGCAGCGTCAGGAGACGAATTGTCTTAAGGAAGAGCAAGTACACTGGTGTCAGCATAGCAAGGTACTTAAGAGTGTCAGATATCCTGGTGAAGGCTAAAAGGATAAGGACCATGGAGAAAAAGACTTGGATTTAACAATTAAAAGACAGTAATCTTAGATTGGATTTCAAGTATATGGGAGGTGAATAAAGTGTAAGAAGAATGGAAAGGTGGGAAGGGGCTAAGGTTTGAAGGGCTTTGAATACCAAACAGAAGTTTTTACATTTGATCCCAAAAGTAAAAGAGAGCCATTGAAGTTTATTGAATAGGCAAGTGTCATGGTCAGATGGGGTAGACTGAAGTGAGGAAAGATGATGCTTGAAGACTAATCAGAAGGCTTTATTGCGGCAGTTCGCAACCTGTGGGTTATGTTCAATTTAAATACATCCTGCATATCAGATATTTACATTACAATTCATAACAGTAGCAAAATTACAGTTATGAAGTAGCAACAAAAATAATTTTATGATTGGGGGTCACCACAACATGAGAAACTGTATTAAAGGGTTTCTGCATTAGGAAGGTTGAGAACCACTGCTCTGTTGTAATAATTGAGGTGTGAAGTGATGAAGGCCTACACTAGCAAATGGTAGAGTCAAAGGAGAGGTGAGGCCATCTACAAGAAATGTTAGCAAGGTAGAATGAAGAGGATCTTACATCTGATTAGATATGGGAAGTGAAAGTGATGCCACAAAGGTTGTGAGCCTTGGTGACTGGGAGGATTGTGGTACCTCAAGAGTAACAGGGAAGTTAGGAAAAAGGGCTTAGGGCGAAAGATAATGAGTTCAGTTTGGGACGTGTTGAGTTTTAAGATATCTAAGAGGCAGTTTATAATGTAAGTATGGAGGCTTGAAGAGAGGTTAGAGCTGGATAAATAGATCTGAGAATCATCAGCATACAAATGACAACAATCCATGGAAGATCACCAAGCAAAATAGTATAGGAGAAGAGAGCCCAGAACAGAAGCTTGGAGGATACCACAGTTAGTGGTTATAGCTTGGATAAAGATTCAGCAAAGGAGACAGAGAAGTGCTCTAACAAATAGGAGAAAACTAGATTAGTGTCACGAAAACCTTGTGTGAAGAGAGTGTCAAAGAGAAGTTGATCTCTAGTATCAACAGTTGCAGAGAGTTCAGGTATAACTCAGAGGAAACACTGACTTGAATTAAAGGACAAAGACTACTAGATAAAAAGAAAGTTATAGCTGACTTCACTGGATTTTAGTAAAGCACTTGACAGTGTTCATGATTAGGTTAGATGATAGTACTCTTAGATGTATTTAGAAGAGAATGACTAACCCAGAGTGCTCATGAATAGTTTGGCTGATTTGAAAGGCAGTTTCTAGTAGTTTGTCTTAGGGATATGTTTCTGGCTCTGTGCTGTTTAACTTTTTTTTTTTAATGTTGTATTAGACAAAGGAAAAAAGACATGATTACCAGATCTGCAGATGACTCAGAGCTAGGAAGAATATTTAACATGTTGGATTGGCAGTCAAGATTCAGAAACATCTTGATAAGAACACTGGGCTGAATTTAAGAAGATGAAATTTAACAGGGGAAAAATTAAAGTCTTTATACTTTGGTTAAAAAAGTGGGTGGCTAGGTGGTGCAGTGAATAGAGCACATGCCCTAGAGTCAGCAGAACCTGAGTTCAAATCCAGTCTCAGACACTTAACACACACACACACACACACACACACAAAATTAGCCATGTGACCTTGGGCAAGTCACTTAACCCCAAGTGCCCTACCTTCCCCCTCCAAAAAAAAAAACTCAGCTCATTTTACATTTAAAGTACAAAACCCGGGAGATATGATTAGACATCAGTTTGAAAAAATAAGGTATGGTGTTTGTATAGAACAAAAGCTTACCATGTGTCAGCGGTGACATGGCAGCCCAGAAAGCTGATGTGATGTCAGGGATGCCTAGGAGGAGTCCAGGTATAGGGAGGTGATAATGGTCCTGCTGTCTTCTGTCCTGGTCAGATTTCACCTAAAGTATCTCATTCAGTTCTGGGTACTGCATTTTGGGAAAGACATTGATAAGCTTCCACAGGAACTAGCAAGGTGAAGGTCCTCAAGAAAGTAGCCTTTGATGTTTGGTTGAAGCAGCTGGGGATGTTTTGCCTTTAGAAGAAAAGAGCTATCTATGCAAAATGAAATGGTTTGCCTCAAGTGCAGTGGTTCTCAACCTGTGGGTCGCAACCCCTTTGGGGTCAAACGACCCTTTCACAGGGGTTGCCTAAGACCATCAGAAAACACATATTTCCAATGGTCTTAGGAACCTCCTCTATTCATCTCCAGGCAGGTCTGCCCACATGCAGACACACCCACATCTGACTATTAAAGGGTGGCGCAGCATTAGGAAGGTTGAGAACCACTGCTTAGATGTCAGAGTTTGTTGTGGAGAGGATCCCTATTCTTTATATGGATTGAATAGGTGTTCTTTGAGGGCTCTCCAACTCTGAGAGTCTGTGACGTTATGTACTCTTGGTTTGAAAAGATATGTCCGTTAAATGTGTGGTCTCCAAACAGTGCTGCTGTGATCTAGTTTTTAAATGTGGTGGAAAGAAATTTGTTGACAATCTGTTCCATGCTCATTGACAACCAAACAGTATGTAGAGGTAGGGCAAATGACATTCCTTTTTTTACAGAAGAAATTAAAGCTTAGATATCACGTGACTTTTCTAGGGTCACAAAGCAAGTAAGAGAGAGCTAGGAATCAAATCAAGCCCCCAAAACATGTGTTAAATGTCTGCTATAATCAAGGGGAGGAATTGTGATATAATAGCTGGTCTCAGAACCAAGACTTGGATTCACATCTTGCCTTTCATATGTAACTGGCTCTTTGGCTTTGAAAAAGTTACTTTTATGTCTTAATGCCCCAGGCAATTCTCTTAAGATTGTATTTTGCAAAGCAGATTGATATCTATAGTGGTAGAGGGAATTTCCTTACTAAGAGTTCCTTATGGCAATGAAACAACAGGTCTGGTGACCCTCTTCCCATATCTTCCCCATGCTCCTTCCGCTCCCCAGTGCAAAGCACTGTGAGTTCAACAAGCCTGTCTTTAATGAAGTTCCATTTTAATGACTCAGATCTAGGTGGTCTGAATTTTAATGGCAGTGGAAAGAAAAGCACCACTGAAGATCCAACAAGATAATATCAGACTGCACCTGACTACAAATCTTAAAAGTGCAATACCAGTGTTAGCTGTTATTATTATTATTATCATAGCATGCTAGGACAGTAGCTCTCAAGCCAGTCAGTGATGTATAAAGAATGTTGGATTTGGAGTCAGAGACCTGAGTATGAATTCCACCTCAGACCCTCTGACCTGGGTGGCCTTGGGCACCCTACTCCTCAGCTTCAATAGCATCTACCTCAGAGCTGGAAATAGTACATATAAAGTGCTTCATAAACCTCCATGTGACAGAGAATATTAGCTCTTATTACTGTAGCTGCTTTTTTTGTTTTTTGTTTTGCTTTTTGGAGGGCAATTGGGGTTAAGTGACTTGCCCAAAGTCACATGGCTAATTAGTATGTCAAGTGTCTGAGGCCGGATTTGAACTCAGGTACTCCTGACTCCAGGGCCGGTGCTCTATTCACTGCGCCACCTAGCCGCCCTACTATAGCTGATTTTTAACTGAGGATATTACCAAGTATAACAGATTAATCTACTCTGTGGTATTGTCATAGATAGTGCCATACCAACACTACTGGATACCATGTGACCCCTTGGCAAGCATTCTGGATTGAGTCAACCAACATAACTTTGAATCCTGGCTTCCTACCTGTGACCCTGTGACCCTGACTTAAGCTCTTTGGGTCTGTTTCTTTAAATGTAAAAATGAAGAGATTGGACTAGATGATGTCTTAGGACCCTTCCAGGTCTGTGAATTTATTGTGCCTAATGAACAGACATTTTTTTGAACTACCCCTCATATTTGTGTTGGTTTCAGGCTGTTTTATAAAATAGTAAACTTTTGAGGGGCAGAGAGAGACTCTGTCCTTTCTTTGATATTCTTTATTTCCTTAAACAGTCTGTACAGTCCCTTTTTTTTTTTGCTTTTTTTTTGGAGGGCAATTGAGGTTAAGTGACTTGCCCAAAGTCACATGGCTAATAAGTGTGTCAAGTGTCTGAGGCTGGATTTGAACTCAGGTTCCTGCCTCTAGGGCCAGTGCTCTATTCACTGTGCCACCTAGCCGCCCTGTACAGTCCTTTCTAATAACTAGTCTTTAACATATTTTTAACAGAAGTGCATGCTTGCTGGGTTCTGGAGAACAGATGTTGCTCTCATGCTTTCCCATTTAATGATGAAGTGAAGCAGGGCTGTGTGCTTGCTCCCATTAGCATAGTGTTTTCAGCAATGTTGTTAGATGCCTTCCTGGAGGGTGAAAATGGCATCATGGTCAGCTATCACACTGACAGTAGATTATTTAACTTGAAAAGGATACAAGCCAAGACTAAAGTGGATGGAGACTTGGTGTTTTTGTTCACAGATGATTATGTACTCATTGTAGCCTCTAAGTCTAAAATACAAAGTACGGATCAATTTTCTGCTGCTTTTGGTAATTTTTGCCTAATAACAGAGGTTCTCCACCAGCCATGCATGGAACTATCAGTTACAGCAAGTGGAGAAATTGTGAATGCTGTGGATAAGTTCATTTACCTTGGTAGTGTCCAGGGATGTACACATGGACAATAAGGTTGATGTGCACATTGCCAGAGCTAGCTCAATATTTGCAAGGCAAAGTGTGGGAGAAATGAGGCATTAATTAGGCTGCCTACCAAACTGAAGTTCTAGAGAGCTATTGTGCTAATCTCATTGTTGTGAAGCCTGGACATTATACCAGCACTATGCCAGAAAACGGAATCATTTCCATTTGAATTGTCTTTTTTTTTTGCTTTTTTTTGGAGGGGGGAGAGAGGGCAATTGGGGTTAAGTGACTTGCTCAAGGTCACACAACTAGTAAGTGTTAAGTGTCTGAGGTCAGATTTGAAAACTCAGGTCCTGCTGACTCCAGGGCCAGTGCCACTGCGCCACCTAGCTGCCCCATTTGATGAATTATCTTAGGAAGATTCTGAAGATCACCTGGCAAGAGAAGATACTGGACACCGAGGTTCTCTGTTGAGCTGAACTGCAAAGCATTCAAACTCTACTGCAAAGAATGCAGCTCTGATGGGCTGGCCATATTGTTTGAATGCCAAACATACATTTGCCTGAAAAGACTATTTTATGAAGAACTCACACAAGCCAAGTGCTTACATGGGGTTCAGAAGAAGCAAAACAAGGACACTTTCAAGGACTCTCTGAAGAAGGTGCTGTGGTCTAAGAACAAAGCAGAATTGTGGTAGCTCAAAAGAAAAGTGAGATCCACAAATTTAGAGACATCTCCAACCCAAATGTTCATGTGAACTATTTGTTCCTCACCTGCTTCAGAAGGTAGAGCCTTCTAAGCTTGTATTGGTCTGATCTGGACATATTGTACTTTGACCCTACCATAGTGATTTTCATTTTGTCCCTTTTCAAGAGTGAAGGACAACCAGCCAACCAGCAACTGATACTAGTGAGGGAGTGGAACCTGTGGCCTTCTAGGTCCTCAAGTGTGGCCTTTTGACTGAATCCAAACTTCACAGAACAAATCCGCTTAATAAAAGGATTTGTTTTGTAAAACTGTGACTCGGTCAAAAGGCTGCACCCAGGGATCTAGAAGGCCACAGGCTCCCTACCCCTGTACTAGTCTTTTAACATTTTTTAATAAAAGTGGTGAATATCATCGCCAGCATTAAACTAGAATTGAGAAAAGTAAATATAGGATCATGGATATAGGACTAGAAGGGACACCTCAGAGGCCACCTAGTATAATTCCGTTTAACAGGTGAGAAAACGGAGGTCAAGGGAAGTTGTGATTTGCTCAGGGTAACAAAGGTAGTAAGCATTGGAGGCAGGATTTAAACCCAGATATTCTGACTTTAGGACCAGTGATTTTTCCATTGTACCACTTCTTGAGGTTATGCAACAACTATGTGATGGAGACATAAGACTGTTTGTTGCTGTTTTTCAGTCATGTCAGATTCCTTGTGACCCTATTTGGGGTTTTCTTGGCAGAGACACTGGAACGGGTTTGCCATTTTCTTCTCCAGTTTGTTTTACAGATGAGGAAACTGAGGCAAACAGGGTTAAGTGACTTGCCCAGGGTCACACAGCTAGGTCTAAGGCTAGATTTGAACTCAGAAAGATGAATTTTCTTGACTGCAGGCCCAGCGCTCCATCCATTGTGCTACACCTAAGTGTCCAATATAGACTAACCAAGAAGCATACAGCACTTTGTGCCTGTCCACAAAACTGTATGCATCAAATTCCAGAACTGACAATATTTTATTCACCTGATCCCTTCTGTGTCATATGATTATATTGGCTCCAATCTGTGATGGCAGAATGATCTGCCAATGAATTGAACTTAAAGTTTATAATCATCTCTCTCTCCCTTTTGTCTCTTAAAGCACTTGAAGACCCTGCGCCATCCCTGCTTGCTGAGGTTTCTGTCTTGCACTGTGGACACCAATGGCATCCACCTGGTCACTGAAAGAGTGCAGCCTCTTGCTGTGGCTCTGGAAACACTGTCTGCTGCAGAGCTTTGTGCTGGCATCTACGATATATTGCTGGCTCTCATTTTCCTTCATGACAGAGTGAGTATTAAGCACCCATGAAGTTGGCAAAGCCCAAGCCTTCTGAGAAATGGTATATGACATGCTAATAGAGCTCTCTCAGGATGCTGTCTGGGTCATTGTTTTTAGGATGACAGTAGTTTCATGTATTTTATAGACAGGAGCTTTTATTTAAAAATACCTATAACTGGGCATTAACTTTCTGACATGCTTTAAGAGGGGAATGGCTGGCCATCATGCATAGTCCCACCAATCTGGGCAGAGTCTATTAAATAGCAATCTCTTGGGACCATAGATTTAGAGCTGGAAAGAGACTTTAAGGGTCATTTAGTTTGACTCTGATTTTACAGATAAGAAAATGAATTGGTGGCTCACCCCAGGGTCAGGTAGGGAGTGAGTTGAACCTAGGCTCTCGGGTTCCAGATCCAGAGCTCTCTGCATGGCCTCATGCTTTCTCACTTATAATTTCAAATGGCTTACTCCTGTGCTTTTTTCAATGATGATTACTATTAAAGGGACTCTGGAAGTCGTCTGCTACTTGGTTGTATTTGGTTTGTCCTCGGCAGTCTTGTAACCTTTATGAAGTTCTTGACAATTCCTTGCAGTTTCAGACATTATAGGAATCAGGTTTTTTAGAGCCAGAACAGGCATCAGACACCATCTAATTTGGTTCCATTGTTTTAGTTGCCAGTGAGCAAACTGAGCCAGAGACATTACATGACATGCCAGTCAGTATCACAGGTCGTAAATGGCAAAAAGTGGATAGGAGGCACATCTGCATGCATCAGACTCTTTTCTGACACAGGCCTAACCTCTGTAACTGTGGCTCTTCCAGCTGTCATTGTTTTGCAGTAACACCATTAATGTATTTGTAGCTAAGTCCTTAGCTCAATCATAACATCCAGCTGAAATCGACTGAAATGCATCACTGCTGATAGTGCTTCCCAGGATACTGTCTTTAGTATTGTACCTTGTAGAGAAGTAGTGACATGAAGCAGATCATTCATACATCTAGCTTTCTGTACTACCAGTCGAACCAGGGCTTTCCGGTAATGTCACATCAGGCTTTTGGTGTACAAGCCTATTTGCTTGTATGTGTTTACAGAGTTTATGTAATAACAGGTTGTTAATGGTCCAGTGGGTGGAATTTTTTTTTTTAAGTGCTGTTATACCTACTTGAGAGCAACTAGGTGGTACAGTGCTGGGCCTGGATTCAGGAAGACTCATCTTCTGGAGATCAGATCTGGCCTCAGACACTTAGATCCTGGGCAAGTCACTTAACCCTGTTTGCCTCAGCTTCCTCATCTGTATGACAAGCCATTCTAGTGTCTTTGCAAGAAAACCCCAGATGGGGTCACAAAGAATCAGACACAGCTGAAAACAACTGAATAACAACAAAAACATGTCTGCTGGAATAATTCTAAGTTTTTAAAATGAATACATTGACCTTGTAATATATTCTTATGTCACTTATCAGTCTATTTGACTTTATTCTTCCTACAATCCTTTAATCCAGTCTTTATCGAACCACTCTGGTAAATATTTCTGGTGGCCCTTATTATTTCATCTTTCCTGAGGCGTTTGCTCTTTTTTTCCTCTCTGTTGGCCAGGGTCTGTGCTTAGGTGAGAAGAAATAGAAAGGGAAAAAAATCGTGATATGAAAAGCTTTAGAAGAACAACAGAATTTTTCTTTGAATGCATTTGTTGATATATTGTTGTCTGTGGTGGCATGCAAATAAGCAGTAACCATATTCTTGGCTCTCCTGACAATTACATCTGTATGTGGTTATTGAGAAAATCCTGGTAGTTAAGACTGTCTATCCAGAGACTCATCTTGCCAGCAAAGAGCATTTTTCCTTTCTTCTTTAGTCAGATTATGCAGACGTCCAGTTTGACCTCTTAAGGCCATATCACTGCAGTAGAATAAGGGGGACTTACTGCCTTTTTTTTTTAAATGGCAACAATTTTTAATTGGGTTCAGTGTCATCACTAACAGGTCTGTAACCTTCACTCAGTATAGTCATATGACTGACTTTTACTTATGTAAAATGGAGACAGGCTCATTTCAGAACTTACCAGCCTGGAAGGCTCCTTTTGTCATACTGTTTTCTTTACCGTTTGGATCATTCATTGCAAAATGGCTATTTCAGTCTCCCATCCTCATGTGCTTTCTTTTAGGGAAACCTAACGCACAACAATGTCTGTTTGTCATCTGTGTTTGTAAGTGAGGATGGGCACTGGAAGCTAGGAGGAATGGAAACAGTCTGTAAGGTCTCTGAAGCCACACCAGAGGTAAGAGCCAAAGAATAGACTGTGTTATGTTGGATTGAGAAGAGTAGGCTTCTTGTTGTTCCAGGGTTGTGTACAATTTTTTTTTGTAGTAACAATGATAAGCTTTAGTGGCCTAATTTTCATCCATTGTCTTTCCTTTGGAATCATCAACTACCTGTACCTGTAAGAGGCAGATTTTTTTCCCCCAACCAACTCTTCTTTACCATATTAGATTATATCATTTTAGACTTAGAAATGACTTTAAAGATAACTTAGTCCACCTGATAGCCTGAGGGGGTAACCAGTGACCTGCCCAAGGTCACAGAATGGAAACCTGATTCTTGAGCTAGGGCTCTTCTAGTAGAATGTGTTCTTCCATCTTTTGAGGGCAACAGCTTTATCCTGGTTCCTCTAGCTATTTTGGCTCTCTGCCTTCAATCTCTTCTTCCCTTCTAATTTATTCTGTACACTATTACTAATCTTCCTAAAGCAGTGTTCTCTCCTGTCAGTTCCTACTCTGTAGGATCTTCTTAGAGTATCCAGTCTAAATTTGTGTAGCTTTCAGGCCCCTCCTGAATGGGCTCTACTCCCACCTGCCCAACCCTGTTGCCATCTAACATTGCAGCCCTGGCTCTGCACACAGGTCGGTTCATTTTCCAAAACTGTCTGTGCTTATTCCCACATCCTTGCCTTTCCTTGTGTCTTCCCTCTTTGGAATGCTGTCTTTTCTTTCTGCTTACCTAACATCAACCTCCAGAACTAATTGTAGACCTGCTTCCTCCAGGGTGGCATTAGCCTGCACCCCTTTCTCTTCTCAGAGTGCCTCTTATACTCACATTACAACTCCACAGTTTCATACTAAACAGTTATGTAACTGTTTCATGTATACTGATTGTTTCTCCTCAGTTAGATAGTGACCTTCAGATGAATATACAGCCATGACTTAAACTTCCTTTATATACTCTTACAGGGCCTAGCTTGGTACTAGGAACATCAAAGACACAGAGTAAATTACTAACTTATTAATGAAAGCTTATTGGTAGCCTAGCTTTATGCCATAAATATCCTTCTACTGTTTTTACTGTGATAAGGGTAGGGTAGGAGTAAGGGTAAACAATATTCTGACTTAATTATGGGAGAATGAGATGCAGAGAACTTCAGCGGCATATACGTTTCATTTTCGTCCTTGTCTCCCTAGCACATTACCTGGCATATGGGGGCACAAAATAAATACTTGATTCATCTCCCAACCTTGTTTTGCTGTACTTGGTCACCTGTGAGTACCAAAGGATCAGCCGAATAAAGACCTGACTTTCTGTTGTGTCTTCAGCCAGTTTTAATTTGAGTAGTTATGGAAGTTGTTGAAGACTGGCCATGCTTCTTGTTTTTTTCATTTCTTTACCCATATATTTTAGCTTAAGAGCAGGTCACCAAACATGTCCCTGGGCATTTAAAGTACCGACCCAGATTTTTTGGTTTTTCCTCTCTCAGTTTCTAAGAAACATTCAGTCGTTGAGAGACCAGGCATCTGTCCCTCCTGAAGAAAAGGTATGTTGACGTGCTAGAATTAATGGAGGGGTCTATTTAGTTAAAAATAACAATAGCAACAAAGATGCTTCATACTTCTTACCTCACTTTAATTGGGATGCTGCTGCCTTTATTCTCTGCCTTAAAACAGCTTTTGGGGCCAACCTTTGGGACTACAGACGAAGAGAAAGGGGCTGAGATTTCTTTCCTGATGCCTATAAATTTAAAAGACCTTGGAGGAGGCTGACTGTTGAAGGAAGTCTCACTGACACTGTAACAGAAGACCACAAATGAGGAAACTTTTTCCAGACCACTTACTACTTGGCTTTCCCTACCTAAATGGGCTTGTTTATTTAATTGCAGATGCATGTGAATAATAACTCTCATGCTTCCTCTAAGAGGAATGTTTACCTGCCAACTTTCTGCAAAGCTCCTGCGTGTCAGCTCCTTCATTGTATTTGCCCAGCACCTGGAGTAGTCTTTAGCATAGAGCAGACATTTAATCTTGTTAATACTAAGTTTTAAAGCAAATAGCTTTTATGCTGAACTTCCCCATATATATAATGCCTATAGAAGGCCCCACGCCCAAGAACATATTTAAGGTGTTATGCAGGCAATTTAAGCCCAGTCCTGTAGCTGACTCTAGCTAGCTTTGAAATAAAACAGACTGGTTCTAACAGAATTTAAAGCAGTGTTCTTTTGTAATCAGTAGTAAAGGTACTACAGCAGAAATTTCGTGTCTGATTCATACAAAGCAGACATCCTGGCTTGAGGATCTCTAATACTTTCAGTCTGCAGAATTCAGAACTTTGCCGACGACAAATGGACACGCCCGAGATGCCTATTCATTTGGGATACTGGTGGAAAATTTGCTCACAATCTTAAGTGAACAAGGTGAGTTTTGTGATTATGTTATGGTTTCCACAAAATAGGTACGTAGTAACACTGTTCTTTGTGGATTTCCAATGGGAGTCTGATCTGTGATCATCATAAGAATTTTTTAATCTGAAGTATAACCCTTTTACAGTAGAAATTAATAGAATTTTTAATAGTGGAAACCATAGGTTTCCTTATTTTCCATACTAGTAACTAGGAAGTATGAACCATGACAAACAAGCTGCTAATATTATGAGTGGCTCACACAGTTTGGGGAAGAAATACCCAAAACCTAGTCATGGATTAATACTCAAAACCAACCAGTAAGTGATATTATTAGAGTATGTGAGGTAGAAACTTACTCTTAAAAAAAAACTATTGACTAGGATGAAATTTCCTTGATTTCTTTCTTTCCAAATCCTTTTGATTTCTTCTAGCTATATCTTGCCACTGGTTTCCCTCTTTCTTCCCCTTTCTATCCTTCAGCTTCAGCGATATAAGGCCACTGTATTTTCTTCTGTTGTTCCTAGTCTATCGTTGTATACTTTGGGGACTTCTGAAGTCGGTTTCCCTGGCCTGCAACTACATACCACCTCTGCTATTGTTAGTCTCTTCACTGGGCTTTGTACAAATGGTCACTCCTTCTCCTGCTAATAAATAGCAGTGCTTCCCAGTGTTGTAGGTATCCATACCTAATACCTACAAATCATGACATTCCAGTTTAGGGTTTTTGACAGTTCTCAAGCTCCCCAACTCTTTATTCTTCTGCCTTTTTGTATATAACTGATTGAATATCACAGTGGCCACAAAGATGGAGGGTGTTCTGCTCTAATATTGCTTCTTTCTTTAGTACATTTTGCAATATTAAGCTATTTAGCACAAAGTAAGGACTTTGGGCTTTTGCCACCCATCAGCCTTTAGCTACAGAGGGATCTGTCTGCATAGGGAGAGGGAGATGGGAATGGAAACTAACTGTGGCTCTGAATTTCAGTTTCAGCGGATAGTCTGTCAGGCTTTCAGCAAACCTTGCGCTCAATGCTCTTGAACCCTGATCCAGAAGGTCGGCCAGCACTCTGTACCTTACTGTCTCATGACTTCTTTAGGTGAGGAAACCTAATTCTACTTGTTGGTTGCCTCCTTCCATTGATATAGTTTATGTGATTGGTTTGGAGATCATTAAACACACAGGACCAAAATATAATCCTCTATTAGCAGAAGTCATCAAGGATCAATGAAAGAGAAAACCAGCTCCTACCCAGTTCATTCTACAAAATGAAGGGTATGGAGATTTTAGCTACTTAGCAGGTAATACTATTCTGAGGGACTGAACTTAAAAATGCAGGCTGCTTCTTTAGGGTTTCAAATTATAAAGGTGCTTGGTCAATCAGTCATTAGGTTAGCTACTAGCTGGTCCAGAGATAATTGCAAATGAAAAGAAATTTAATGAATAGTACTTTGCCTTTGTAAAGTGCCTTTCACATGTTTATCTGATCCTCTGTAACAGCAGCCCTGTGAGGTAGGCAGAACAGGTGTTATGATTATCCCATTTCCCAAATAATAAAAATGAGGTTCAGAGAAATTTTAATTTCTATTAAATTTAAACAATTAGCTCAAGGTCACAGTGGTAAAGAACAGTTGGAGCTGGAATCCAGACAGTTCTGGCTTTCCTTTGTACTTGTTTTTGGTGGGGCTTTTTTTCTTCAGTTCCCTGAATACTGGAGGCCCCTAAACTGGGCTGTAATGATTACCTGAGAGACAGATATTGAAACTGAGCATTGGTGGTTTCTATTTGGCACCACTCCCCCACTGCCACCCTCAATATAACCTTTCCCTTTTCCTTTCTGGTGTGTAGAAATGATTTTCTAGAAGTTGTGAATTTCCTGAAGAGTTTAACATTAAAGAGTGAAGAAGAAAAAACCGAATTTTTCAAGTAAGTAAAAGGAATTGAGATGTTAAAATCCTTAAATCATGTGACATCAGGGATATTTGGGATAAAGTTCTGGGATGTGGGTTTTCTGTTATACCTTAAGCCAGTACTTTAATTATACTCAGTTTTTATACTGGACTTGTAAAAAAATGTTATAGCCTAATCTAGTCAGATTTGAGGAAGTATTTTTTTTTACTAGAAAGTAGTTAATTAACCAATTAAAAAGAAAAGGTAACAGTTATTTTTCCTGTTTCATTTCTGGACTTAAAGTGCTTATAAATGCTAATCTCTTGCTTTGCCTATAGCAGGCATTTTTTTTTTAAATATAAAGTCCTTGGGGACCAAATTGTTGCTCTTCTACAGCTCATTTTCACAGATGGCATCAGGTAGAAGGAGGCAGTTTTTAGGTAAAAGCCTAAATGAACAGATTTAAATGTCACCAACTATTTCTCAAGTCTCTTTTTTTGGTCTGTAGATTTCTGCTCGATAGAGTCAGTGGCTTGTCAGAGGAACTGATAGCTTCCAGGTTGGTCCCTCTACTGCTTAACCAACTGGTATTTGCAGAACCAGTAGCTGTCAAGAGCTTCCTTCCTCACTTGCTTGGTCCAAAGAAAGGTGAATATTTTAAACATTCTTGATAGCTACAAATTTGAGTGATTTTGAGTCTATAGTTGAGATTTTTCCACAACACTGTAATGTATCTTGGATTCACAAGGAAGTTGATAATTAATCCCAGTTCTTGTATTATTGATGAAAAGTTAATGTCGCCTCTAAGTGCCTTAGTTTTCCTTGCTAATGATAGGAAGATATTGCATCAGCACTTGTGAATATTTTTTTAATGTAGAGTAAAATTTGGCATAAGGCAAATTCTTTTTTTCTATTAATTATACAAGTGCCAAACAGCTGTAGTCTCATTAATAGCAGGTATGGATACAATAGTCTCATCTTGTTGACAAAGGAAAACTAAGGCATTTAGAGGTGACAATAATTTTTCATCAATAATACAACAACTTGAGCTAATTATTGTGAACTTCTAAGTTCAAGATACATCACATCACAGTGTTCAAGATACATCACATCACAGTGTCATGCAAAGATCAGAAAGGTACATTGTGGTCAGAGAACAGCAAAGAAATTCCAAGTATAAAAATTGGTAACATTTTAGAGTTGATTTTATGAGATGAGTTAATGGTCAAATTGTAATATCCGGATATTTTAACAATAATGGCTAAAACTATTCTCATTTTTTAAGCAGTCTGGTAAAGACAGACCCTATTACATGCCATTTTTAAAGCCAGTGACTGTTTTTCCCATGTTATTCTGTAATGACTGGATACTTGTTAGAATTATCCCCAAGAGGGGAAAGGGTTGGCCTTGCCAAGGAGAAAGGCCATCATCCTACATCATCTTCAGAGATGAAAGGATAATGGAGGATGACAATACAGGGTTTTGAGAGTTAGGAAAGAAAAGGGTACTCATGAAACATATTGTTATTGTGAGCTTGTACCTTCTGAGGCCTATAGTGTGAGATTCCCAGCATAAACTCTTAAGTGGAGGCAAAACAAGCCAAAGAACTATGATTTGGGAGGCAGCTTCCAAAGTCTGAACCTGATCTATACAAGTCCAGAGCTTTGGGGTATGGATCATGGGTTGCACATGTCCTGGCTACTGAAAGTTGTTCTTTCTTCTCTACCAGCAGTACACAGACCCTTCCCTCCTGAGACAAGCCTTTGATGTCATCCTTCATTATCCTTTCATCTCCGTTGAAGGAGAACAATGACTTTTCTTCTCAACAAGGAGACCCTAGAGCAAATGCCCTGATTTCCTGCTCTTTTGCTCTAGGTAAAGTCAGGAGAAGCAGGGGCAGAGCTGCTAGGCCTTACTGCCCATCCTTTATTTCATAGTTGGAAGGAGCGTGGCCAGGCCAGTTTTAGTGGAGGATGGAGAGAAGCCTGCTAGTCCAGCAGAGCCAGTTATCACGTGTCACGGAAAATTCCAGATTGTCTCGGGGAAGAATTTGGATTGTCCTTTGTAGCTGACTGTTTGTGTAGTTATACCCAGCTCAGTGGCTACTTTCTATTAAAATGGGATATTTTCCCGTTTGTACCATTCGCCATTTCTTAAA
The DNA here is from genome assembly GCA_028627135.1 of Pseudochirops cupreus. Taxonomy (NCBI): domain Eukaryota; kingdom Metazoa; phylum Chordata; class Mammalia; order Diprotodontia; family Pseudocheiridae; genus Pseudochirops; species Pseudochirops cupreus. The sequence continues at coordinate 51,802,164 of CM053584.1, read as the reverse complement.
ATAGGTAAGCAGGGAGAAAAACGGACAGGCTGTTTGCTTTCACCAGTTGTGTTTCAAACCCGAGTGATCCCTGTGCTTCTAAAGCTGTTTGAAGTTCATGAAGAACATGTCCGGATGGTGCTTCTGTCTCACATAGATGCCTACGCAAAGTACTTCACTCAGGAGCAGCTGAAAAAAGTCATCTTGCCACAGGTCAGAATGAAAAGATGAATTTTAAAATCAGCAACTTTATATTTTTATCTGCGTAGGAAAAATAACAATTTTTCATGGGATGTGCTTTAGGCTAAAACTTTATTTTCAAAGTGTTTCACAGAAAATGCGTTAAGATTCCAGCTTAGTACATAGTTGTAAACCAAGACTAAAAGGGAAAAGAGATTGAGTAAGGGGAAGCTCTTAGAAATGAAATAAATCCTGATGGTACAGCTGGGAATGATACTGATGAAGAAAAGGAGTTATGGTGAATCATATGTTCAGTTTGATACAGCAGCCAAAGAGTTAATGATATTGGAATACAGCATGAGGGACAGCTTCCAGGAATAAAGAGAAGCTAGTGCCATCATGCTAGTTTGTTTTCATGAGATAACATGCTCAGTTCTGGGAACCAAATCATAAGAAGAATGCTAATAAGTTGGAATATCTAGAAGAGGCCCAGGCTGTTGGAGTCACAACCTTGTATGAAGATTGGTTCAAGGAACTGGGGATGTTCAGTTACGTGAAGAACTGACTTGGAACAAAGATGATTAAGACTTGTTTTGTTTGGCCTCCGAGGGCAGACAGAACTAAGTAGGAAGTGAGGATTTCAGGGGACAGTTTGAGGATTTAAGTAAGGATCAATTTGCTAATATAGAATGGGCAGCCTCAGGAGGTCAAGGCTTCTGCCTCTCTGGCTAGTATACATAGAACTAGATAGCTGCATAGGTCCTTTCCAGTTCTGTGATTCTTTGAAGAGGGAGGCATCAGAAAAAAGGTCATTGTAAATTCACCCACCTTCAGATAGACTGGAAACAGTGGGATGCAAGCACCAAAAATCTGGTGAAGGGGTGACTGGGTGGTGCAATGAGTAGAGCACTGGCCCTGAAGTTAAGAGGACCCTAATTCAAATCTAGCCTCAGACATTTGACATTTAACTAGCTGTGTGACCTTGGGCAAGTCACTTAACCCCATCTGCCTTGCCTTCCCCCCTCATAAAAAAGATTAAAAAATCTGGTGAAGGGAAATAATGAATTCTGGAGAAATGAGGAACAGAACCATTGCAATCCTTTTCCTTTTGTTTGTGTGTTCATAGAAGCACTTTTCATACGTTAACATTTGGATTCTGCCCTAGGTTTTGCTGGGCCTGCGTGATACCAATGATTCCATTGTAGCCATAACCCTTCACAGCCTGGCTGTGCTGGTTTCTCTACTTGGACCAGAGGTTGTTGTGGGAGGAGAAAGAACCAAGATATTCAAACGCACAGCACCAAGTTTTACAAAAACAGCTGGTGTTTCTGTAGAAGGTAAATAAGTGAAAGACCTTAAAAGATCCTAATCTCTTTTATGCTAAATGTTCTTTAAGAAAGATGCACTCCTGGTATAGGGTTGGTTTCCTTCAGAAAGGATAAAAAGCTTCTTTACCCATTTCAGCTCCTTGGTGTCAACTGAATATAGTCCAAGTGAAAACTTAATACTTTAAAGAACAACCATTATCTTTTGCCCAGAAATAAAGGGAAGTTTTGGGATGATGAGAGATCCTTGAGGTAACTCACCAATATGTATCAGAAGCCTACTCTTTCTACCATTGTTTACTTGAGCTGTCACCTCCTACATAGGGGAAAATATACCAGTCTATTCTGAGTGTGCAAGTATACATTTGAGGGGCTGAGACCATTCCTGATGACTGGCCTTACATAATTTACTTAATTTCTCAATGAACTTCAGGGAAGTGACACTGCTTGTGGTATTGGACATATTTCATTAAACTGGGGCTTTTCTAGAAATCGTAGGAATGAGCAGAAAGACATCTGTAAATCTGCCAGGTGTAATAGATGTTAGCTGTCATTTGTCAGGATTCCTTCCTTACTGAAGGAGCCAAGAAGTGTAAGGTTCTTTTGTTGACCAGGATTACTTTTAGAAGTCCTGACTATATTGCTCTAAATTTTTAGGCTTATAACAATAGTCAAGAATAACACTCTATAAAAGTATACAGGTTTTCTAATTTATGGACTATACCTTTTAAAAATAGTGTAGTTTGCTATTTCTGCCTGTACTACCAATTTTTAATTGAATGTTTAAGTGTTTAGAAATGGAAGCCACCTATATGATATGATTCATTTAAAGGCCTAGGATTTGATTTCTGCTTGCTACCCTTTTCAAAAATCATACTTCCCCCTCAGAAAAGAGCCACCAGAGTATCTTTGCTGAATGACCTTGGTGTCTGGCTTACTGCCATTTTTTCCCCCCTGCATTCATCATCTGGTGATAAAAGAACTTACAAGCTAGTTTGTAGGTTAACTTTATTTTTACAGCTTTTTAGCATCTAGGCAAGAAATGGAGAACATCCTAATTGCTCAGTTATTAGACAGTTTTCTTTCTTTCCCAAAGGCACAAGGAACATCCATAAAGCCACTTCCCTATAATACTCAAAGAGACGAGGTCTGTATTACTTTATAGGATGCTCTTGGATTGGGTATTTTTTTATGGTGTTATTTCATGAGAACACAGAATTTAGAACTGGAAGGGACTTTGGAGCTCCAAATCCCTCATTTTGCAGGTCAGAAAAGTATAGAAGTTAACTCAGTCATAGTCACACAGGTAATAAGAAGTAAAGCTGGAATTTGAACCCAGAATTGTGCTGTGCTCCTTGCACTTACATTAATGCTGCCTCTTTTTCCAAGCAGCCTGATCCATGCAGCTTCTTCAGCTGCAGCACTGAGGATCTGTTGCCAAAACAGCTTCTAGCATCAGATGCGAAGTATTCTTATACTTCTATTCCTTGTAAAGTAACCTCTGACCCACAATGTCATTTAAGCCCAAACCTGGGTTGTATTTCTCCTACAGGTGAAGAGGCTCCTCAGCCTATTCAGCTCGCTATGAATGGAGTTCCACCAATAAGAAGTGCTTCAGGGGATGGTACAGACTTTCCCTCAAATTCTAAAAAATCGGGAGAGGAATGGCCAGACTGGAGTGAGCCTGAAGAGCCCTCTGAGAACCAGATGGTCAGCATACAGATATGGCCTGTAGAATCATGTGATAATCCTAGGCCTCAGCTCACTAATTTGACTCTGGAGGAGACTTGGGATAATTTTGAGCCTTCTGATCTTAAAGCATCTCCAGGAAATGGCCCTAGTACAGCAGGGCCCAATACTGCAAGAGAGCAAAAGCAAGATCCTGTTGTCCTTCCTCTAGACAAAGAAGAGACCAAGACTCTAAAAGTGAACCCACCCCCAAAGGCTGACCCCATTGGAAGCTGGGATGATTTAAAACAAACAAAACTGCCACAGGAAAGATCTCTTAAAGCTCCATCTGAACTTGGTTTAGGAGAAGAATACACTATTCAGGTGAAAAGAAAACCAATCCAAGATCCTGAGTTGGACTGGTTTGCTGATATGATTCCAGAAATCAAGCCTTCAGAAGCTTTCCTAATCTTACCTGAACTGAGGACAGAGGGAGTTCCCAAAGATGATATCTCACCTATGCTGCAATTTTCATCAAAATTTGCTGCAACTGAAGCTACTGAGGTGAGGATTGTTTATTCTTAAATTATAGGATGTTGGAAGGAAATTCTCTATCATTTTACTAAAAACAAGCTGTACTCACTTTACTGGTCCAGGATTCTCATTCATTAACTGATTTAAACCAACTTTGCTATGAGATAGAATCACTGCTTTGAGCTAAGCAGATGGAAGTTTGCTTTTTTATATTAATGGAGAAAATAAATTGAATTTAAGAATTAAAGAAGATTGAATAATCAGCATGTTATGATCCAGTCAGCAACCACAATGCAATAATTTTTATATATATCCTGAAGTAAATTTCATTACAAACATTTTTTACAGAGTTTCTGAGAAATTCTTGTTCATTCTTCCTCTAAAGCTGCTCAAGCCAGTCTGCTTTGGTATTCATAAGTATTTGCATGAAAAGACACTCACTGAATGATGATTGACTTTTTTACAGATGAAATGGTCAAAGAGAATAAAATGGGCTTGCTTTATTAATCTTGATTTATGTAGGCCAGGAGAGAACTAAATAATAAAACAGATATGCTTCTGTCATCAGTGAGTTTAGAATTACAGCTCAATAATCGATTGTACTTGAGATAAGCTGATCAGAAAGTAAAACCAGTCTGTAAAATTAAAAGTTACATACCTTGTTATTTTTTCAGGTTTTAGTGGCATTATTAGCCTTTGAAAGAGACAAAGGTTTCAGAGTTCCAGTCCCCAGTCCTAGTTGTTAAGAGTTATCTGGTTTTATAGAATGTCAAGCTATATTTTGGCTCCAGAATATAAGAGTAAAGTGTGGCCCATTCAGTTCTTCTTAAAGTACTTTATTTCACATGTTCTTGTTGCAGGGAGAAGCAGAAGGCTGGGGAGAAGAAGAGGAATTAAATTGGGAAGAAGATGATAGTAGCTGGTGACAACTAGCATGATGTAGACTCCAGATATATTTTCTATATTGGTTTTACAAATTATTACCTCAACAGCAGGCACCTAACAGAGAGGCTGATGATCCCAATAGAGCCTATTTTTCCTGTACCAGGAAGCTTTTTTCCCAGTTTGTGCCAACTGCTGTGGAGTAACTGAGACCTATGCTAAAAGCCATGGGTGGAAATAAAGTTCACACCACTGGATTCCAGGAGAAAGGACCTAGTGTATCTGAGGCCAGATTCCATGAAGAACAAGTGGCTGTGGAAAGTAAAGGTTGTATTTTTTATTTTTCCAGGACAATTCTAGAAAACTGAAGATAATAAATACAAAAATTTTAGTTTCTAACTTAATTTTGTGCCATTTTTTTTCTATAGCCAGAAGAATAAGTCCCATTGTTAATAGCTCACTTAGAGGTTGGATGAAATATTTCAGATAATTGGGTGACTTATTTATTTATTTATATGTACACTATATGATGAGGTCCTGTATTTACCTGGCCCTTTTGTCGATTGTTCCAAAAGACACCAAAGTTCTTAATGAGAACATCACTTCTATTCTCTAAACATGACCAATAAAAATTATTTTCAAGTCTATGCTCAACTGCTTGTTATAAAACGGACAGATACATAATTACATTTTCATATATACATTATAAATACAATCAAGATAATACTCATTTTACATGATCTTAATGGTAAAGTCCTACCTGTGCACAACTCCTTAATGTATTTATCTTTGTTTGTAGCTCCTCTAGTTTCACTGTTAGCCAGTCAGGGGCAGGAGATCTTTGCAGCAATAACTGGACTGCTTCTAGGGCCCCTTCTGCTGTTTGCAATGATGACCTGTACTCCTCTTCCAGGGGAAATTCCTGCCGTATTCTCTTGGCACAGGGCTGTGAATGAGGATTATTATATCTGTCTGTTCATTTTAGAATGCAGCTTTGTTATAATAAAAGTCAAAACCTGTTTATTAATGGTATAGAGGAGAGAGAACTTCCCTTGGAGCCAGGAAGACTTGGATTCAAGTCTTGCCTTTGACAAATACTGGCTAAGTGACCCAAGACAATTAAGTTACAGAGAAGGTGCCAACCTGCCATGGTAGAAGGAATTCCCTAATCCCAATGACATCATAGGTCCAGTCCTTACCCCTACCTTAATGCTTTTACCCTTACAACAAAAATGTCATATTCAAAATGTCATAGTCAATGACTTACTTCTCTTAAGCCATAAATGGTAAAATCAATGAAGTTAGCAAGCATTTGTTAAACACGATGGGCCAGGCACCATGCTGTCCTCAGGGAGCTCACATTCTAACGAGGGAAACATGGAAGTTCTATACAGCAAAAGGCTCAGAGGTAGGGAGTGTCTGAAGAGCAAGTAGTCCAGTATTACCAAGTGTATGGAGGACTTTAAAAGCCTAAGAGAAGTATATTGATCCTGAAGATAATAGGGAGCTCTTACTGAGTAGGACAATGAGGTGGTTAGCCCTACACTTTAGGAAAATATTTTGGCAGCTGAGTGGAAGCAGGAGAACTCATTAAAACCTAGAAAAGAAAAATATCCAGGAAATGGGGCTTAATAGTGTCAATGGTTGCAACTGAGGTCAGGAATGAAGACTGGAAAAAAGGCTATTAGAGTTGGCAATTAAGAGGTTAATAGCAACTTGGAGACAGGTTTAGGGAATTTACTGTGATAAGATCTGACCCTGATCCAATCTGATTGCTTTATAGTGGCACACCATTTTTAACCAAAAGGAGCATCAACCCACTGGATGATCCTGTTTTTGATAGTGTTACTCACCAGACTTGGCTCTAAATATCCTTAATTTTTAAAAAAAGGATTAAAATTTAATTCATAAAAGCTGTAATCTAACCTGGGACAGTGAAACAGAAGCAATATTACAGTTGGTTTGTATACATATATAAGTATAAGCAACATCACTATGTAAGGTACCATACAGTTTATCTTTGAAAGCCAAAGAAATAAGCTTAGATTTTTCCTATAAAAGACATTTTTCCAAAGATTGTAAAAAGTTTTGATTAGAATAATGGTAGACTGATAATGAAGTCAATATGTAAAAAATATTTGCTGCAGTGTGGGGAAATTTCATGTTCTCTGTATCACTATAGAAACGAAGTACCATGATTCAACTTTTTAGTGCTTGATGATTAAGGAAGTATGATAAAAAGGCTCCAGTGTTATAAATATAGGAGTGCTTTATGGCTCTCATTAAAACAAAATTATGGACTAAGGAGCCTAAACTGTTAAGTCATGCTTAAGAAGCTCTTCTTTGCTGCTGAGCTGTACAAAAAGACTCTACCTGAAGAGTGGTGAGTGCCATGCTTGTGGACTGTATTCAATAATACTATTGTTTAGCTCCACTAGTGGTACTTAATAATCTCATTGTTCATAATTTTTCCATCTTGTGACCAATGAAAAGTTTGAATGAAGAAGCACATACCTGTAAAGTTGACAAACATCTTTCTCTTTCAACCTTTACTTTAACCAAGTGTCCATTTAAGATTTGCTTTTCCTGTTTAATCCGGTCCACTCTGGCACGTGCTGTTTCCTCTACCAGTTTAGTCTGTGAGAAAGACCACAAAAACCCACCATAAGCACATATAAACTATTATTAGTAACCATCCAGTATAAGAGTCAAACAATAAAGATACAATTTAAATATACAATCACATGTTTATTTCTAATGGTGCCAAATGAAATGACAGGAAGTAAGAAAAGTAAGTACATTATTTCAGGTGCCTGGTGCAATGCATTGCACACAGGCAAGTACTTCATATCACCAACTCAGGGATGTGGGGGGGGTGGGGATTCAAGTTTAAGGAAAAAGGGGTTGAACTAGATGAACTCTGAAGTCCCTTCCTACCTTGGGATACTATGATTGTGTAAGACCTTGTGAGATGGAACTCAAAGCAAAAAAAACAGTTTAAGAAGATCAGAGAAAGCAGATGGGGTAGAAGAATGCACTATGTCAAAAACAGGAACATGGATATCCATGACTTCGCAAAAGCAGCATCCATGTCCTTTGCTCCCTCCTCAATCAGAGCCTCATCTAGTCTCTCCCTCTCTAGTCCATCTTCCATAGAGCTCCACAGTCACTCACCGGGGCTCTAAGATAAATTCCCATTTGGCATTTAAAATTTTCATGAGCTGCCTCTAGTCTATCTTTTTAGACTCAAGTGTTATTACTTCCCCTCACACACTTTATATTTTAGGCAGATGGGCCTGCTTGCTGTTTCTTGTACAAGATATTCCATCTTGTATCTCTATGCTTTCATAGATTCCTTGATAGCAAGGAGGGGAATCTGAGCATAGTCAAACCTGGCATTCTGATGTCAAGGTAGTAAGGTTGTAAAGTGGAAGAGGACTCAAGCCTGTCCTGCTTCATCCCCAATGGCAACAGTCAGTGTTCAGGGAAACATTTTGACTCAATCTGAGGAAAAAATCTGTAAATGTTAAGAACTGTTTAGAAATGGAATGAATAGGCTGCCTCATAAGGGCACTTAATGTCTTTAAGCAGTGGCTGGATGACCATTTGTTAGAGCAATAGACATTAGATTGCTATTTTCTTAAAGGTTGGACTGGATGACTTTGAGGTCCTTCCTAGTACTGAGTTTCAACATTCTTTAAATTTTAGGAAAGCAGATGCCTACAAGTTCAGAAGAACTGTGAAGGTCTCAAACTGAAATTATGAAAACTTAGCTGTAAAGAATGCTGAAGAGGAAGAAAAAGAGGAAGCATCTAAGGAGACTGTGGGTCTAAACGGAAAGGTCACCAATGAACTGAAATAAAAACTTTATGTACAAAAGAAGGGGCATACATAACAAAGGTATATACAAAAGAAAGGTAGTGGCCAGGTAAAAGTAATATCAGGAAGATTAAAGCCTGGGTTGAATTTAGATTTGTAAAAAATTATAAGGATGAAAAAAATATTGCACATATTTGGACGAAGAAGAATACAGAAGAGATGGGGGTGTTTTGGGCAGGTCATGCATGCTAACAGATTGTCAAGAGAAATGGAAACATCAGATATTCCAGAAATCCAGACAAAATGATTTTCAAAAACTTCTAAAGCTATATTAAGAATACGTATAGACTATTAAATGCATTTTATATAACACATTCTTGGGAGGAAAAAAAGCAGACACTATAGTATTACAAAGGAAAAGAACTAGGCATAAGTTACATTGAGGACACAAGTGAAAAAGAATTATTTTCTTGCACCCATTCAAAGATTCATGCTTATACACATTATGGTATAACAGAACTTAAGAGTATATCTTCAAACAGAAAAGTTTTCAGGACAACCCAAGTACAAATTACATGAAATCCATTTTTTCACTGCACTTAGCTTCAAAATCTAATTGGTCTCCCATTATTCAATTCAATAAATAATTTATTAAGTATCTATTATGTACAATACACTGCTAGGCATAGGGGATACACAGACAAAAATGAAACTAACCTGATTTTACATCTTCCTATGGAGGAGAAAACCTCTACATAGAAAAATATTACAAGGGAATATAACTATAGGAAGGAAAGAAGATTAACAGCTAGGTGGAAGAAAACATGGCAAAGATCAAGGAAAGTTTCACTGGGAAAACAGTACTTCCCTGAACTCTCCGGGGCCTAGAAAAATGAAGGAGGACAGCTTTTGTCAATGCCAAGAATCACCATCTTGAAAGGAGAGTGTGAAATAAGCCTAGAAATTGACACACTGGACTTTTTGAGCAATTTTTTGATCAGACCTTTGCCTTAGGAAGACTATATTCAAAGCTGAATGGAGAACTGATTGGGAAGGGGAGAAACTGGCAAAGGAGAGACTGACAATAAGGCTATTACAATAGTTTGGGCAGGAGGCCCAAAAAAGACCTGAAGCAAGATAGTGGTCATGAAAGTCAAGAAGTAGAAAGATAGAAAAGATGTGGAAGCAGAATTGACAAAGTCTGGCAGCTGACTGGATTATGGGGATGGGAGAGAGAGAAGAGTTATAGATCATGACATATAATTACAATTAGAAACTGGGATAAAGGAGAGAAATATGGAGTAGAGGAGATTTTAATGAATAAACTGAGGAGTCCCATTTGAAATATTTATGAGAAATATAGATAGACTGTTCCAGCAGGCAATTGGAAATGCAAGAATGGAGAGAATTCAGTAAAGAGATTAGGGTTGGATACATAGGGTTGAGAGTCAACTGACTGGCATTAAGATAACTGAAGCCCATCCTAGCAGGCACTCAATTTTGTAACTCTAGCATCATCCCCCTACATCTTCCAGAAATCATAAAATAATGAACGTAAGAAAATGGAACAAATACAAGAAGTAATCTAGAACAAGGAAGAATCTAATAATATTTGGGGATTTCAAAGAAAAATAACTCAAACGTTTTTGTTTTCTTTTATACTGTCTTATAAAACAGAATATAAATAAAGTGATAAGCAGGCACACATTATACAAAATAAATTTAACTAAAAGAAAATCTTCAAACTATTACATCTATAATATTTCACATAAAGTTTATATAAAAGTGAACACAGAATAAGCCTATATTTTGGCTCTGTAAACGAAATACCTTCTCTAGAAAGCATATAACTTTGTTCTTAGTTTCTTCAGAATTAAGACACTGTGGGACTATATCTTCATGGTTTGTTCCCTGTTGATAAATATTTTAAATAAGTTATGAGTACTCTTTTCATTGTATTACAACAAATCATAAGAAACAGTGTAGAGTAACAGATAAAAAGGGAGTCAGGAAGCCCTGGGTTCAATCCTGTCTCTACTGGACACCACTGTTGTCCTATTATATAGGAATGTCTGCCTAACAGCATTAACTGGAGAAATAAAAACACACTGGGGAAGTAATGTTACAGAGGTCACTTAGCTCTTTAAAAAATGCTATAAACAAAACAAGGCGACTGACACACAGGACAATTAACACTACTGGGGTTGCATTCAATCTGTGATTCAGGTAATTGTTCAAATGTAACAGGAAGGATTTGTAATGTTATGGTGGATTTGGTTATAAAAATGTTTTAATGATACAATTTTGAAAAGACTTTTGTTGGGGGGACATTATGTCTGAAAAGGTGGTGCAGTAACCTTTCTCCTGTAAATGTCTTTCCTTTTTTCTTATATATTGCATATGACTTTATATGAGCTATTTGACATCAGAAACTTTGCTGCCTTTACTTAGCACCTCGCAAGGCCCCTTATACACAGCAAGCAACTAAAAAATGCTTACTGAATGAATGTCTTTCTCACTCTTTAATTTCTCTTCTTTCATTCAAACAACACTTATTATGTCTTCTTGTGTGCAATGTTGATGCTATAAGGTTTACAAAGACACTAACACCCCTGGTTTCAAGGAATTTCTTCTGTTCTTTTACCTCCTTTTTGTGAAATGTATTATTTGATACATATATTGAATAATTTTATATTGCACAACCTTTCAACTAAGTGGCACCTCATCAATTAAGCTGCTATTTACTTGCATGTGGCCTTTAATGTATGTCAGAAGTTCTGTAGAATTCAGGTTCTTTATTCCTGCACCGGGCAGCTTGGGGGCGCCACAGTGCACAGAGTGCTGGGTTTGGAATCTGGAAGACTTCTCTTCCTGAGTTCAAATCCAGCATCAGACACTTACTAGCTGTGGGACCCTGGGCAAGTCACTTAACCCTGTTTGCCTCAGTTTCCTCATCTGTAAAATAAGCTGGAGAAGGAAATGGCAAACCAGTCCAGAATCTTTGTCAAGAAAACTTCAAATGGGATCACAAAAAGTTGGACACAACTGAAATGACAGAACAACATGCCAGTATTACATAAACAATGGATGGTCTTAAAGTCTGGGAAAATTGTTTTTCTTCTTAAAGGGATGAAGCTGCTATTGGCTAATCATATTCACACCTCTGCTAGCCTTTATAGTCAAATGTGTTCATATGCAACAAGCCTTATAATCTGGCTGTGGAGAAATATTTATCACAGGAAGTATAACAGTGGCTTTGGTCTAATTAGGGCTATGCTCTAAATGAAGGACAGAAACTGATACTGCTAAGGTTCATGTACCACCCAGCAGTTACTGAAGACAGAAAGTTCTCATACAACACAGTAGTTATTCATTGGTTTAATAAAAAATATTAGTGAATTAATTCAATTAGACCAGTCTTATACTTACCTCTGCAAAGTCTGTAAATGCCTCCAATGCATGTTGTTCTATCAGCCAACTCTTGTCTGTCAGCAGCAAGGTAAAAATGGAAGGCAGACTAGGTAAAACTTTTTCCTGCAAGAAGAAAAGAGCTTATTACACAGAAGAAAAAAAACCCTCAGTTAATGTAAGATCAGCAATGAATTATGTTTTATTTTTTTATTTTCAAAAGACATGGAGGACCAGACAAAACTGCAACATTTTCAAATGAGAGATTCACAAGTAGCAGAGTAAAGGATGTCATCAAAGAAATGTATGAGGGAAAAAGATGAACTGGTCATGTGGTAAGGATAACCTGTGGAAAGCCTATGTGTACCACTGGTTTTCTTGTAATGTCTAGAGAAATCAGGGAAGGTCCTCAGCTCATTTGGTAGACTCCCAATGACAAACTTAGAGGCAGGCAAAGCCAAAAGTTGCACAGGATGGCCAGGTAGTGAAGCCTTGTGACTGAAATCTCTAGAGGGAACACCACACATTGACAAAATAAGGCATCCATGTAAGCATGTAATCAATTATACTTTATAAGCTTAATTTTTATGTTGGTTAAAAATATTAATTTCTTTATAAATATTCTATAATTCAATTTTCTCACTATTCCAAATTTTTAACATAAACATCTAATAACCCAGAATCATAGTGAATTTTGTGCCCTGATGAATTTTTGCATTCATTAGAATCAACTTAGGCAAAATAAAAAACTTTAGGGAAAAAATAATCTAGCTTTTTTGGAACAAAGGTATTTCTTTCAATTATAAGAAAAAAGTACAACTGCCTAAGATAATAATTTGAGGTTCACCAAATCCTACCCAACGTTAGAAAAACACGTCCCCAGAGCCTCAACTTCACACACACACACACACACTCTCTCTCTCTCTCTCTCTCTCTCTCTCTCTCTCTCTCTCACATACACTCTCTCTCACTGACACCTTTAAAAGCTCTTGGATTGAAGGCAAAACAAGTTTTTAGTCAACTATCTGGACAGCCATGCACAGATAGTTAACCTTTGGAATCTTTTCTTTTTTTTTTTTTTTTTTTATGAGATTCTTTATTAAATTTTTTTGAGTTACATCTTTTCTCCCCGTCTTTCCCCCGCCCACCACCCCAAAACAGCCATCCCAGTATTTCCCCCCTCCCCCAGTCTATTCTCTCCTATGTCACTTTTTGGTAGAGCAGGATGGATCTCCCAACTGCAGTGCCTGTGTATCTCAAGTTCCAGT
>CM053584.1:51764217-51788601 GCA_028627135.1 Pseudochirops cupreus | reverse complement strand
ACTAGGTAAATGGTATTTGATTGATTAAAGTAAGATTGTTAACCCACTTTGAGTTGCTTTCCTTTAGAAAAGCAGATCTAAGAACCTGTGCTAGTAGCCGCCCTAGGTATGCTAGGGTGCTTGCCGATACAGTTGCCTGTCCCTCATTCCCAGTTTCCAACCAATCATATTGTCCCCCATGCCTTAGCTCTGTAACCAATCACATTGACTTCACCATTCATGACATTGAGCACTTTTAACCAATCATAACTTGTTCTCCACCTATGAAGTCCTATTCTTTGTTCTATACTCCCCAAAACTATAAAAGAGAGCTGTCTCCCTCATGCAGGGTCTTAGCTTTGCTGAGAAAGCTGAAATCCTATGTTTTGGTAAATTTATACTTTACTAATAAGCTGATTATGCTCAGAACTTTGTGTCTCAGTTTCTCTTACTTTGACTGTAATAAGATTCATCCTCAAGCCTTTATTCTCTATCATTTCCTGTAGTCAGTCAATTGCTGACTTTGACCAGTTATACCTCTACAATATCTTTTACATCTGGCCCCTTTGCTCCATTCACATCAGAAGCATCTTAGTTCAGGCCCACCCAGATAAGTCTCCCTCCATCCACCCTCTTCCTTTGCCAGTCCATTCTCTATGCAACTGCTAAACTGATCATCATAGAGCACCAGTTCTGACTGTTTCACTCCCCTGCCCAGGAAGCATCAGTGACTCTCTTTATCCTCCATAACAAAATATTCATTCCTCTGTTTTGGTGTTTCTAGTCCTTCACAATCTGGCACCAGCTTTATAATCAGCAGGCATATATTTGTTGTGCTAGGCAGTGTTAAGTGCTAGAGAAAAAAGGACAAAAATGAAACAGTCCCTGCCATCAAGGACATTATATTCCATAGGGAATATATATTTATATATGTAATTTTTAAAAACAAATTTCTATGTTTATCAGGATGTCACATTATTGAATGCTGTACTCAATTCTGGAATGATCACCTCCTTATTAGCTATGGATACATGGTGCTTCCTGGCCCGGTAAGGTATAATCTAAAATTGCTGTTTGATATATCTTTACATTGATTTGTAGGAATAAATAGCAGTGATTGTCAGTTCAAACGTATTTTGGTTGCAGGTTGAATCTTTTGTATAGGAAGAATAGTACTCTTACAGATCGGAGAGCCATTATAGATCATCTCTCTGAAGCCTGGGCTAACATTTCTTAGCTTATTTTCTGTCATCTTGAAAATGATTGAAGTTTGCATTTCTTTTTAAAAATATTTATCACCTTACTAGAGCTTATTTCCTTGTTTGTCTTAATAAGTATATAAGCCTGAATTATTTCTCTTTTGCATCTCAGGTATGGGACTGCTGAACTCTGTGCCCATCATGTGTTCATAATAGCACATTTGGTGAGTAAGATAACTAGGCCTAAAGTCCATTACTGTGCTTAGATATGCAAATTCTCTTCTTTACTCTTAGCTTGGAGAGTACTAGAAGTGAGAAGTAGCATGCATATTGAACTGCAGGGTTTATTTCTTCTGTGATTAATTTGATACTTTTCAGAAAGCAGAATTAGAAATAATAACAGTGATTGAAAGCTTGTGAAATTGTTACATATTGAGAAAATCTCAGAATGATCAGAATGAATTGGATCCAGATAAAAAGAATTTCTTAAAATGAAAAGGAACTTAAAATTGAATGTAAAATAGAAACCAGAAATTATGCATGCCAAAAAAAGTCTTTTTCATCTGATTCAAATAATATGACTTAACCTAACTTTCATACATATCACTTCTGAATTAGGACTGCTTATGAAAATGGCCGCTAGGTGGCACCATAATGCCTAGAGTACCAGGCTTAGAGTCAGGAATATTCCTCTTCTGGGTTCAAGTGTGAACCTGGATAAGTTACTTAACCTTGTTTGCCTCAGTTTCCTCATCTGTAAAATGAGCTGGAGAAGGAAATGGCAAACAACTTGATTATCTTTGCCAAGAAAACATCAAATGGAATCATGAAGAGGTGGACACAACTCAAATGACTGAATAATACCACCAAATGGAAATGAACTTTGACTTTGTTTATTTAAAAAAACAAAAGTTTGAAAAAGGGAAAAAAACAAAAGTTTTTTTAAAAAGTTATTCCGGTGTTTGCTTTAATTGAGAAGGAAATAGATTGAGGGAGTGAAGTCCATTTTAAATCCTGAGAAGTTTTGTGCACCCTGTGTGACTTTTCAGTAGATAGGATATTCTTTTGCTATCTGTTACCTTGTATGGAAATTTTAATAGGCTTGATCAATTAAGGGATAATTTTTGCATTATGAACATATTTTCCCCTACTTTACTATATGGTTCTTCACAAAGACCTTCTCTGATCCTTCATCATAGGATGGAGATAACGTTAGGCTCTTAAACTTTTCCATAAAAGCACAGACTTTGGTAGGTTTTCTCTCTCCCTCTCACTGGAAAGGCTTATGAATGTGGTCCCAGCAGCAGCATGTTTTTGCTTTCTGAAGACCAATGTAGCTGAATATGAAAAGCCTCATCACCAGTAGACTTGTTCTTTGGTGATGAATTCATTTAGCACATCAACCTCTGAAACCAAGAAAAGTGCAAATTATTTCTGAGTCCATTACATACCTCCCTACCCTGCATTTCTTCTTCGGCAGTGATGGTAGCAAAGTGGTAGAAAAATAGCATAGGATACTAAGTCACATCATTTTTAGACTGCCTAAATATAATCCAGATTTGAGATTCTTGTCTAGTGGTCAAGTGCGTATAGATGGAACAACTGAATCTTTTGATCTAGAGATTCTTACTATAAAAAAAAACCCCAAAGATTAAAAAGAAGTGGCAGCTAGATGGAAGGGATGACTCATAGGTTCTCTTTGGATGAGGCAAATGAAGAAGTCGGTGGAGTTGCTTACAAGTGTAACTACAAACATTATTTAATGAGATATTTAATCAGCTTGTGTAGTAAGTGCCCATGACAAGTATTTCCAAGAAAACCTCCACAATAACGATATCAATTTATGCACAGCACCTGTTGCAAGGGATCAGGAGGTAGAGAAAACTGAAGAATTCTGTAAGATTCTTCTCATTCAGTTAGTTTAATGACTTCAAGAATCCCAAAGACCAGGTGATGAGAACGAGCAGTTCTGATCTCCACAGCCATTGCCTGAGTGTCTAGTTGTCCTTCACTACTTTTCTTTGGAGGAAGTACAAAGTATCAGGGAAATCATTTGTCCTTTTCTCTCTAATAGAGTCAACCTACTATGCTTGTAGAAGATTTCTGGGAAGGTACATTACCTCAACCCTCCCAATTCCTTGCCTGAGAAATTTGCAGTTCAATAAGAAACTTAGGAGAAATACTGAATATCATGTTACTCAAATTCATAAAATAGGAGATAAATTGAAATTTAAACAGAAAGTTTGCAATTTATTTTCCAAATGATTTTCCTCAAGAATATGCCAGTATTCTAAGTACTGATGATTCTCAGTACAATCTAGATTTCATCAGTGCAGAATGAAATACTGTAATGGATTATAAAAAACTCAAATTTAGAAGGAAAAGGAACAGATTGTTTTTTAATTAATGCCCCTAAAAATAAAGGCAGCAAGCAAAAAATTTCTCTGGAGGTTTGTCAGAAGCCATCTTTGACAACCTGAGAAAATCATAAGAGTAATCTGTTAATCAATAATTTCTTCAAAAATTAGTCCGCAAGCATTTGTTAAGTGCTTTACTATTTGCCAGGCACTTGCTTAGTGCTGCAAACAGAAATACAAGCAAAAAGACTGTTCCTTCCTTTAAAGAACTCATATTCTATCTAGTGGGACAAGACAACTCATGAAAGGGAAACTGAGAAGTGAAGGAAAGGATGAGGGGACATGGTGGCTAAGAACAGAAAATTAGGAATCTGGGCCCTCCCCAAAATGGAAGCTAGGAGGAGAACTCAACAATGAGAGAAGAGGCTTGAAGGATTTGACTAAGGATTCAGCTGAGGTCTGGTGGCCAAGTCTAAATACTTTAACTAAGGATTTGTTGTCTTTATATTTGTTCTGAGGAGTATTTCAGCAGTTTCTAAAACTTCCAACCAAGAATTCCTTCACAACTTCATGTGAGTCAAAGAACCTGGGTTCAGATCCTGCCTGTTAGCCAGCTATGTTATATTGAATGAGTCATCTGACTTCTCTCTGCCTCAGTTTCCTTATTTGTAAAATGGAGGGGTTGGATTACATGGCCTCTGAGGTCTGTTCCAAGGTACTGTACCTATGAATACTGTGCGGAGGAGAAATCCAAAAGGCTACCAGTTTTGTGCAGAGTGAATTCTTAGCTCGGTGCATTTGGTTAAATTAAAGCGTGTGATAAGAAGACAGATGTGATACTGAATGAATGTTACATAGATCACTAGAAGTGTAAATTAAATGTGATTACTTTGTGTACAATATCTCAGCTCAAAACACAACAGGATTTGTCATACTTCTGCTTATATGAGAGTTGAACGTGTTGCAGTATCATTTGGTATGCTGCATAAATTGAAAATGACAATGATTTTCAAGTTTATGATAATAGTTTCTCTTACCAAATGGCAGTATTTTGGATGTCATTTCTGAACTTTCCATAGAGTAATGATCACTATTATACTATTCAAATAGAAACTAAATTGAGGACTTTGATAGCGTTTTTAAAGATGTAATAATGCATGGATTTGGAAAAGAATTGATGGGTTTTCAGGAAAAGTGGTTGGATTTATGAAAAATGTCTAAAGAGAATAAAAATGGTCCCTACTCACAATAGTCAGTCTGTTTTGAAGGCAGGAATTGTTTTCTCTTTTTTTTTTAGCTTTTATTTCCTGAACAGCTATAGGAACAAGTAGATGTTTTCACCCAAAGTGAAGGTAACAATGATAATAATAATGATGATACAATTAGCATTTATATAGTGTCTATTAAGTGCCAGGCACCTTGGTGAGCACTTTACAATTGTGATCTCATTTAATCTTCACAACAACTATAAGAGGTAGGTGTTACTCTTATCCCCATTTTAAGAGTTGAGGAACTTTAGGCAAATGACTTGCGCAGAATCCCATAGCTAGTAAGTGTCTGAGGCCAAATTTGAAATCAGGTCATCCTGACTCCCACCCCACCACCCTGTCTACTGTGTTACCGGTTGAAAAAAATGTAACTTCCTCTTTTTTATTAGAGTTTAATTGAGTCCTGGACAGAATTTCAGAAGTAGCTACTCGTTTATTTAATTTACAGTTTAAATATTTCAATTTCTGTGATGCCAAAGACCAATGTTTATCTTTTTGGAAACTTAGGTGAAAAATTTTCAGAGCTATCTGAATAAATCTGTTAGAATAAGACTTACTTAATGTACAGCCTTAGTTTTTTCCTCTGTATTTAATTCTGCTTGCTTATAATATTTTTGAAGGCTTATTATTGGTTAGATATGTTTTGCTACACTTGCTACAAGTCAGATTACTGACTTGTCAAAGCAAACATCAGTCAGTACCCAGCTTGAAGAAAGAATTCAAATGAGAAGATATATTGTACAATTCTGATCTGACCTGCTTAGGTTTATGACGTTCACAAATGGGTAAAAAAAACAACAACACATATTGACATAGGTTACTAACATTTTGTAAGAGAATTTACCTGATAAAAAATTTTCATGGTGAAGGGATCAGCAGAACCTAAAAAATTCTTCAATCAGCAAACCCCTGAATCCTTGCCAAGTCACAGATATTACAGTCAAAGGCAACAACAATTTAGAAAACTAATTTGTAAGATATGATAGAGGAGAGAAGTATAAGGTTATGAGAGGTTTCTCTTCATAAAACAGAAGCCATGAAGGGAAAACAGTTTTGCAGAAAACTTGATAATAGACCCATTTAAAAGACAGTCATTCTGAGGACATTTAAGAATAAAACTTGAAGACAGGTAACCAAAATAGGAAAAGCTATATAAATATGTTTATATCACATTCTTTCCTCCAGCCAAACAGCAGAACCACCATATTTGTACTGCTACATCAAAGTTCCTAATATTTTACACAAGGAACTAGAGAATTAAAGAAAACAAAGATGATATCAGTTAGACTAGATCAAATATACACAGAGGAAGTGTATGCTTCAGAAGATGCAATTTTGAAGGTGCTGAGGAATCAATCCTTAGGGTAATGGTTCTCACCCTGTGGGTTATGTTCAATTTAAATACATCCTGCATATCAGAAATTTACGTTACAATTTATAACAGTAGCAAAATTACAGTTATGAAGTAGCAATGAAAATAATTTTATGGTTGGGGGTCACCACAACATGAGGAACTGTATTAAAGGGTCGTGGCATTAGGAAGGTTGAGAACCACTACCTTAGGGTATCTGAAAGGAAAAAAGCTCCCAGACTTTGAAAAAAAATCTAGAATCCTATTGTTACCTCTTCCCTTCCCACAGGTAACCATTCATGCTCTCTACACAAAATTTTTAAGAGAATTAATCCACACAGGATTGAAAGACATCTTTGATGAAGTTGTAAAAAAGCAACAAGCAGATTTTCACAAGGAATATCATTCAGCAGACTCTGGATTTACAGTCATACAATTGACTGACATAAAGAGAATATAAGATTTCACTGTACTTGTTGTTTATTAACTGCTAGAAGAAAAAAGGCATTTGATTCATGGGACCATTCTCCATGCATAAGCCAAAGTCACATAAGTCTTTGAAACATAACAGTGGACAATTTTGTTTTGGTGATCTTGAATATTAAGTGGGGCATAAAAGCCACTGTTGCAAAAGCTGCCTATCACTGAGTCCAAATGGAACAGGGATTCCTTATTGATGTTGAGAGCTTTAAGATGCTCTTATTTTCAGGTTATGTGTGCTGATTACACCAAGCACTGGAACACCGAAAAGACTTCTCTAGGAGATCTTTAATTATTCAAAAGAACTATGGCCTAACTGTCCATCCTAGAAAAAAAACAAATATATGAAGAATGCTTGTTGTCCATACTAGAATGTGCATTCGAATGTGTAACCCATAAGTCTGGTCTGTCAGTACATGTATCTTGGATAGACACCACAAGTGGTCAGTGGACTATGCCCAGAACTGAATAAGACAATGGTCTGATTTTTCCTTGGGAGCCCAAAGCTTAACCCTGAAACAAATGTCTTTTTAATGACAGCATTCTTCCAGGGATGTAGTATGGCTACAAATTTTAAAATACCAGTATCCAAGGAATTAAAGTTGAGGGTCTCCAAAGAGAAATGGAGAGACTCATGATGGATATACATTATCAGCAAAGAATTACAGAATAGAAGTGGTGTAAAGAATGTCTTCAGAGAAGTTTGTGACTAGAAAAATAGGTCCAAGTCATGTGATGAGAAGAATAATCAGTGTGCCTCAGCATATTTCTTTGGTATCCACATATGTCAAGGAAACTAGAGGATGACTCCCAGAATGTTGGATGGGTTGCCATGGAGGATACAGTCTAAGTGATTGACAGCAGGCCTAGAAGGTGAAAGGGCACGGATCAGTTATGATGTGTCTTTAGCCATAGTTCGATATCAATAAGATCATAGATCCATCAGAATGTTCAAGAAGACTATTGTTTGTTCCTTTAGGGCAGAGACACTATTCTTTATAAATACTATCTCTCTGAGTACCTAGCATAATTTTCTGTGTATATTAAGTGCTTAATAAATGGCAATGATAGTTCTTAAAGGATCTTTTAAAATAAGGAATTCTTTGAATTCATTTGGAATATGATTCTGAGTGAAAGTCACTTTTACACTTATTTGCCTTTGAGCCTTACCAGTTAACCAGCAAGTCAGCAAGCCAACAAACATGTATCCACTACTTGTCAGGCACTCTGCTAAGTGCTTAAGATGTGGAAAAAAGGGGGAAATAGCCCTGCTTTCAAGGAGCTTACAGTCTAATGGAGGAGACACAACATGAATAGAAATATGCACAAGCAAGATAAATATTTTATGTTGGGTATATTATGTACATCTGGCCTCTTTGCTATTTCTTACAGAAGACAACCTTTTCCCCAACTCCTTACCTTTTTCACTAACTATCCCCTTAATGCCCGGAATACTCTCACTCCTGAGATACATAAGTGTGTATACACCCACATATATGTACGTATTTGTGTGTATGTATATATGCATATATATATAAAGAGAGAAGTGGATAGAGATAGATCTATAAGAATATATGTATATGGAGTAAATTATAATCTCAGAGGGAAGGAGGATAGAGAAAGCCTTCCTGTAAAGAATAGTATTTTAGCTCACATGTTATTAATTAAGGTTATTAATATTTCATTCACAATTCATCTAGGGCCTTGTATGCCATATAGAAATTTAATAGTGGCAACAACTGAGGTTTAATTTTTCCTTTTTTATTTTGCAGATTAAGTCTTGCCCTGGAGAATGTTACCAGCTCACCAATTTGTCAGTTCTGCTGAGGCGACTATTATTCCTCATGGATACACACCATCAGGCAAGAATGCTACTACCCTCTTTTGTCTTCCTGTTTTTAACGTGCTTCTTTGAATTGAAACCAAATTTCATTTAAATGATTCCTATTTTTCTAATTGAAGTATAAATTCAATATTGAAGTGCCTTGGCTATAAATTTTGAGTATATGGTTTCATTTAAAGAAAACATAGTTAAGTGTGGATATTGGTTTGTTAATTCCAAGTTGTTATTATTTTAATAATGATTTTTTTGAAAAGTCTATTTGAAATCCCTACCCTTTTTATATACTGTAGCAGCAAGCACCCTAGCATACCTAGGATAGCTGCTAGCACAGGTTCTTAGATCTGCTTTTCTAAAGGAAAGCAACTCAAAATGGGTTAACAATCTTACTTTAATCAATCAAACATACATCATTTACCTAGTTTGGTGGGGGGAGGGGTTTAGCACTCCAAACTTCAGAGAATACAAACAGAAGTTTCAATAGAAAATAACACAGTTCAGCAGACAGGGTGTCCAGCTGTCTGACCATTACACCCATACCTAGTTAGTTACCAGAGAGGGAAGGACCAACATCTGGGTTTTCAAAGCCAGGGGGGGCTCAAAGGCTACCCAGAGTCTCATCTGGCCAAATCACACAATTCTTCCCAAAGTGAACCCCAAAGCAAAACCTCACATAAGGATATGAATGCCCTCCTCCTGGGTCAAAGAATATCACAACCTTCTTGACCCATTGCTCAATCACAAAGTAACAAGATGTGGGCATTCCTGAAAAACAAGCCTCCTGCCACAGGCTCCTTGTGACCACATTCAGCCTGTTAGGGGGCAGAGTATATTTTCAGATCAGGGAAGGTTCTCAGATTCATTTAAGCCTATCAGGGTGCCAAGAGGCAGGAAAGATCTTCAGATTCCTGTTGCTATTACATATACATGTAAGATAATTTGAAAATGCTTCTTTATCAAAATTAAAATTTTTATTTAGCTTGCATTTTAGAAGAAACTAGTTTAAGTTGGATTTATGCATATGATGGCATCTCAAATTTTTCTGCTCCTTGAATTGAGCTTTTATCATAAATATGATAAAACTTCTTTTATCCACTGTTATTGAGGAATCTCAGTCCACAAATTTCCAAGGTGCCTAAAGCATCTTTCATGGAAATACATTTGAAACATAATACATCTTTACTTATCTTAAACAGTAATTTAAAATCATTAACTTTTTCTTGATGACAAGGGCATTGCTGTGTGCCACCATATAGTAGTTGTCCTTGGGCTTTTAAGATGTGCATGTAAATTTATTTGCCCTTGTAGTAAATGGATTCAGATTATTGTTATTTGGGAGTTTTAAAAAAATTTTTATGTAATTGTTTTTTCTGCATCCTCCATTGTCATACTGTCATTTCTCATTATCTGTGTGCCATCCTGAACTCCATTTTAATTTGTGCCTTCAGATCTTCTGTGGGATGGAGAATCAGAGAGCAAAACTGCTAGAGTTCTGTGTAAAGTAGAAATGCAAAACCCTTTCAGACTCTTTAATGAGTAAATTTACTGAGTTAACAAGCATTTAATACGCACATGCTGTGTGCCAGTTATACTAAGCTCTCAGGATAAAAAAAAAGGCAGTCAGGTCCTACCTTCAAAAGACCTTAGATTCCAATGGGGGAGACAACGTGTGAATTAGTGTATACAAACAAGAGAGTTGATGCACCAAAAGGCACTGACTGAGGTGGGTTGGGTTGGGGGAGATAGGGAAGCCATGAGCTGGAGCTGAGCAGTAAGACTAGTCCAGGCATAGAGAATGGCTAGTGAAAAAGGCAAGGAGCTGGGAGATAGATTGTCTTCTATGAGAAAAGGCAGGAAAGCTGGTGTCACTGGATCAAGCATGGAGGGCAGTAAAATATAAGGTGACTAGAAAGGTAGGAGGAGCCAGGTAGTGTTTTTGAAGCCAAACAGAATTTTCTGTTTGATCCTAGAAATAACATTGAGTTTATTAATTAGAGGAGTGACATGGTCAGATCTGTACTTTAGGAAAATCACTTTGGTAAAAGAGTCAAAGGTGGCCCACAGAGAGATGATGCAGAGTAGGGAAGCCAACAAGCAGGCTGGTATTCTGGTTGAGCTATGGGTGATATGGACCTGCACCATGGTGGAGAGCAGAAAGAGGTATGTGCAAGGGATATTTCAGAGGCAGAATTAAGCCTTGGCCATAGATTAGAAATGTGGTGAGTACCAGTAAGGAACTGAGGCTATCATGAAGTTTGGGAAAAGGGGGGTGACTGAGAGGATGGTAATAACTTGACAGTAATAGAAGAAATGTTTTCTGGAGGGGACAGTTGGTGCTAATGAATGTAATGCTGCCTACTGGAGGAATCATCCTTCTGGCAGTCGCAGGTCCCTGGGCTGCCTTGCCATTAGAGCAAAATCACTCCCACAATGTTTCCTATTTTATTAGCAAAATCTTTGAAACAAAAGGAGGTACTGTCTAAAAAATATCTTTCAAAGAGAAAACTTGTTTAAGACCAGAACATATATTTTTTTGCCTCACAGTCACTTAGCAGCTTAATGTTTAAGTAAAGGAATAATTGTTTGTAGAAAGCAGACCTAAGATCTTGAATATGCATTTACATCAGATACCATTTTCCTGAAAAATGGAAGTTATGGTACACATGGGTCTAATATAGATTTATTTTATATTTGAGTATTTCATATCTACTGTTTCTGTCATAATACAGGAAAAAAAAATCCTAGTTATTTCAATATTTGCTTTCTGTTTGTAAGTTCTTCCGATCTGTTGAATGTGCAGGTGAACATAATGTTTTACCACCATTGTTAATAGAAAATACACATTGAATAGTTTATTCAGTAGTGGAATAGATTCACCATCAATGCTTCCTTGTATGAGGAAGTTGTGCATTTGTGGATATAATTTATAGCTTCATAGGCTAGAGAAAAAGTTAATTGAACTATTTCAGTATTAAGCTTGTGACCTGGTTTTCGTTAAACACTTTATGCAAACCAGCTGAGCTAGCTGACTGTAATTTTTAACTAATTATCCCTTTCTTATTAGTATACTTTAATATAATGTCTCTATCAGTCATACCAGAAAAAGACTTCAGAAACACTCTGTAAGTTCTTATACCTATGGGGAAATTCTATTCCATTTAAAATCTCACATGGCAAATAGTTTAATGCTTACATTTAAAATTTCCCAGTAAATTTACAACAAATTATCTTTAAACTGCTCTTTTGCATTTTTTGGAGGCATATATACTGAAAAGAGAATGATATTTGTCTTCCTGCTTCACAGAGTTTTGTGAGGAAAGATTGGTCTTTTCTTTTCTTGCAATTAAAAGGAGATTTAGAAATGGTAAACACTAAGTGCTTATATATAAGAAGAGAGAATTTATTGACCAGGTTGTTATTCATCTTTATAACAATTTCTTACAGATGGAATTTATCCAGAGATTTTCCCCTAAAGAAGCAGAAAATCTGCCTTTGTGGCAGTATATTTCCTTCAAGGCTTTTTCTCCTGAACTTAAAAGCCAAACAGCAAATGAAGTCACCCTGATGGGAATTGCACAGTGTAAGAAATGGCTGAGCAGCGGGCATACTTTGGGAGAACTTGAATCTGTGGTAAGAAAAGAGCTCTAAAAAAAGTGATTGAAATTACTCTTCAGCATCTTAGATTATTAAGGAATTCATATAAATATTTGCTGTTCTCATGTTAAATGTAAATTATGCCCCCTTTTTTGCCATTGGCACAGATGCAAGGGAAAAATAAATTTAACACAGTATTTTATTTGTTATATATATGCTGAGAAAACTTTTGATTGCAGATATTTGGTTATTCCCCCCACCACCACCACCATCAGCACCCTTTTAAAAAATTTAACAAATGATCATTGAATAGTGGACATAAAGTGACTGGTGGGTTTGACTTAGCTACATCTCCCTTTCCCTAAAATAAGGGGCATTAATAGGAGATCATTGAAACAATACAATGCAGGTAGCTCTTCTCAAAAGAAGATGCTGCTCAGAATCATTTAACAAAAATTTATTAAGCACTGTGTATTATGTAGTACCATATAAGTGTTTAACTTGTAGTTTAATATAATATACATTGGAAATTTTAGAATTTCCTAGGAACATAACAGGAACTATATAGTGTTCAGTAGACATATTTAGTTGGTGTATTTGTTAATTGTAAATCACTCTATTTATATGTAATTCCAGCAAGTCATGGGTTGGGACACACAAGTGCTTGCTTGAAAGAAATTGAAAGAAATGTTAAATTTTTCCTTTATTTTAGAATAAATTTTTTGTCATCTAATTAGAAAAGGTTTAAATTTATCTGATTTTTCATTTATTTACCAAAATCCTGTGATTAAAACAAGGTGGGTAGTTCCTTCTAGTGACTCTATGCTCTGATTTTCTAAAACTAAAAATATTTGCACTGAAACCAAAGAGTCTGTCCAGCTGGCAACTTGGAGTATTTTTTTTGTAGAAATGGAAAGTCAGTGTAGGGATAATCAATATAATAAAGATGCACTCAAAATCTTAACTTGAAAAATATTTTAGTAATTTTAGGATCTGCTAATATAAGTGATCAAAGTGTTTGTGCAAAAATTGTTACTGCACTGGCTAAATTTCCATCTTTCTTTTACCTCTCAATTACCTTTTCATAGCATAGTCATATTGCACAGTCACATATCTTAAGAGATTGAGTCACATCAGTCAACAAAGATGTATTAAGAGCCTCCTATGTGCCAAGCACTGGGAATACAGGGCTAATTATGAAATAGCCCCTGCCCTTAAGGAGCTTACATTCTCTCAGAAGGGGCATTTAAAGATAATTTTTAGACTAACCTCTTCATTTTACTTATATCTGAATGCAAATAAATTGGATCTTTGAGATTTTTTCCTATGAAATATGGTTACATATGGTGGTTAGTTTCTTTTGTACTGCTCTAGGTATTTTGGTGCTTCAGTGACTGAGATTTATGATCTTATCATTGTAGCTATTTCCTCAACTGGTTCAACTCACAACCCACCCATACTTTCTCAATCCTATGTAATTATTCTTGTCTGTATTTTCCCATAAAGCCTCTATAGAGGAACCATGCAGTGGGCCAGAGGTTTTTCTTTAGGTCACTCAGTAATTTATGAATACCAGTGTAACACTCAGGCATTCATCCTTCATTCTTGATCCATGACCAGCACTATACCTATTTGTAATTATATCTTCTGTAATTTTGTCTTCTGTGTCATTTCTTGAGCACAGGTCATTGTTGGTCATTTGCTGTAATGCACCATGCATCTCTTTTTTGGGTTACCTTTTTGGTTACCTGTAATTTTGATTCTTCAGAGCTCCATGAACATAGAACATCACTGACAATATTGGTTTTGAAAGTATGGGTTTTTGTGTCAAGGAGCAACTTGGGATCACTGAAAATTTAATTAAGTTTACCAAAAAGAATCCAATCTCTTTTCCTCAGTTTTGTGTGTCTGTATCATTTTTCTATCTGAAAGCACCTGTCCAGGATACATGGATTGCTGACCTTACTCATTGGGTTGCCTAAGTGCGAGTAATAGTTTTGGCAATAAGTATTAGTCTCTTGCACACTAGCTTAGGAAACCACCACATCCATATTTCATTGGTTACTATGGGAAAATGACTTCTGATTTCTAAATAGCTGAATTACAGGTGAACTCTTATAATAAAATCTGTTTATAGGTTAGAGCCTGCTTGTAATTTATTATGCTTGTTTTTAAAGAGACTTGATGTTTATAAAGCTTCTTTAAATGCAGTACCGCCTCTAGCTATTTCCAGTCTTATATCATTCTAATAGAGAAATATGATTTTTGTTTAGGAATATGAAACAAGACTTTTATGTTTTCAGAAATGGATCATTTTATCCAAAAAAAGTGACTGAAAAACATGCTTGATTGTTTTTATTGGTTTTAGATCAAGGGTTCTTCACTTTTTTTTTTTTTTTGGTGCCATGGACCCCTTTGGTGATCTGGTGAAACCTCAGAAAAATGTTTTTAAATGCATAAAATAAAATACATAGAATTACAGAAGTAGCCAATTATATTGAAATAGTTATCAAAATTCTTTCTTTAAATGGTTTATGAACTATTTTGGCAGAGGTTAAAAACATGTTTGGGGAATATATGTGGATATTTTTGGAGTGCTGTTTAGGGTGATGCCTCTGATGCCAAGGTGATCAAGCTCCTGGGATTCTTATAAGACTTTGACTTAAAAAACTAATGCTGTTATTTCTTTCCTTTCTTAGAATGTTGCACTTTCTGCTTTGCTTACTGTGTGTAATTCTGTAAGTGAAGCTTTGGAGATGGGCCAACAAGCAGGAGTCCTGGAAGCTATGAATCCACTCTGGACAATTCTGCATGTTAAACAGGTAAGGAAACAACTGAGCATTTCCTTGAATAATTAAACAAATTTCAATTCTGAAAGAACAGTAGTGTTGGATTTTTGATTCCTTATGCCAATTTTGTCATTGCTACATTAGATCTTCTCTATTCTGGTGGTTTGAAGGCTCTTTCTAAGACCACAGAGTTTGCTAGGTGCTAACCAGGCTTAGGAGGAAGCAGGGGAAGGATAGTTAACTTGCCCCTCCTGCCAGGTCACCTGTGCTTGAGGAGAGCAGAGCCAACTTACTTCACTTGTTTGTAGGCTTGATGATTATATTTTGGGAATTGTTTTTTTGAGAAAACCTTTGTGAATTGGAATAAATTTGAGAACCTTGGCTTTCCAGGGTAGTAGAGCCTGAAGGCGTACAGCTATATTTTGTGATGCTGCTGACCAAGCTACTGTTATAATATTTATTCTCACCTTAGTATTTTTAGATTTCAGATATTTCAGTATTTTCCTAATGTAGCATTTTTTTGGTCCCTAAGGATACCTTGCACCAGGGTTCTTAACTGGAAGCATGAATTTATTTCTCAAAAATATCATAATAACTGAACTTCAGTATAATTGATTTCTTTTGTAATCCTATGTATTTTATTTTATGCATTTCAAAACATTATTCTGAGGATTCCATAAGCTTCTCATCCAGAGGGATCTAACACACAAAAAAGATTGAGTTCCTCTTTCCATTAATGCCTTTCTTCTTCATGAAATAAATAGAATACTTGTAGAGAGGAAAAATAAAATTTTAAGGAGAAAAGATAATATAATATCGCCAAGTGGCAGACAAAATGTAACTTTTAGAGTTGAAAATTTATTTATTATTTTTATTTATTTACTTCGCAGTTTTGCCTTTCCTATTGTGTATGTGTTTTTGTTTGGTTTCTTACGGGAAAAGACAAGCCTTTGTTTTTGTTTTTTTCTTTAACAGAGTCAACCATATTAAGAGAGGTCAGTTTTGATGATATCCAATTGAGATACTGTGATTTTCTGTTGAGTTACAGTAGAGAGGGGAATCTGACAGAAAAATTTTAATCTGACCTAATGAGAGATTTAAAAAAAAAATCTTTTAGTCCAAAGACAGTTTTTACTTTAAAAATGGAGTTTACTTGACTGTTCTGCCTTCTTCTTCTCTTCCTGCATTTTAGTATTTTGTGTCTTTTTCCTGGTGAAACTAGATTAAATATGAATGACATATGCATAACTTTTCTTCTCTACTGGAAATGCTATAATCAATACTGTTGCATTTGGGTATTTGCTAAGGTCTCAAGTCAGCCTTGTGTTCAGTGGACCCTCAGCCTTTTACTTCCACTCTTGGGATTTTTCATACAAGCTGTAGAACCTCAACTGATAAGTCAGGTAAGAAAATTGTTCCTTAATAAATTGAGGTTTTCATACCTAGAATATTTCTGGGGAATTATTTTGGCTTCTACTAATTTAACAAGGTTTATTTTGAAGGATAAGCTTTTTCGCTTTATTTGGTTATACATACCATTATTGAGCTATGTATAAATTACATGGAGACTTATTCCTCAATCTATGTTTGCCTTGCTCATTAAAAAGCTAATTATCCTTTCTCTTTACTTCCCCATCTCTTTTCTGCAAGTCTTGAAGCAATTTTGTGCAGAGAACCATTTTCTGCATAGTTCTGTGAATGTCCTATCTCCCAAGAGCAGTCCTAAATCAGCTGTCACTTTTTTCCCCATCACCTAGCAGTCAGAGGTTGCAAATCATTGACTTATAATCTGGGGCATCTTCTGTACTATTGTGCAGAGCAAGATCAGGTTGGACCTTGGTGGCTTGTTTTCCCTCATAGTTAATAGGGCTCAGTAAGGGTAGAGAAGTTTCAGAACTTAAATGACTATGACCTCTGGGAAATCCTTGTAGAAGTAGATAAATTGTTCCCTATCTGGTGTTTTTTTAAGCTGTGGAAGATTGTGGGGGAGATTATGAGAGGGGATGGACCTTACAGGATCTCTAAGGTATGGTTTAGAAAGTACAGAAAGGCATTAGAACCAGTTGACACATATATAGAAATCCATCCCCCCAGATGAGGATCTGTTTTGAACGTAGAAGGGATTATCCTTCAGTGAGTGACTGAAGGTGGCCAAAGCCCGAACTGAAGTCTTCTTTCTAGACCTAGGAGAAACAAAAAGTAACTTGTGTGGTTGAAGGGACTGTACTTTAGTACTTAATAAAATGGTGACACACAAGATATCTTTTGGAGAGGGCAATTATTGCTTGTCTCATGCTTTCTGACACATATATTGGGGAAGAAAAAAACGAAGATAAATTATTTTGTTATGTGTAGCTTTAGTTATAGGTTTTTTTTTTCCCATGCTGTTGAAACTAATGACTAAGTTCCTATAGGAAATTTACCTGTGAGCTTTAATTGAAAAGGATAATAGCTGATAATTATATTAGAAAGTTACATATATTGCAAGGCACTGTACATACCATATTTGATCTTCAGAACATCCCTATGAAGTAAATATTAGGAATTATCCCTGTTTTAAGAATGAGAAAATGGAACCAAGAAGTTCACAGAATCATAGAATTTTTAAGAGTTAGGAGGGACCTCAGCTATCAGCTAGTCCAACCCATATGTGAAAGGGGTTCCTACTATAATATACCTGCTTAAAGACCTTCAGTGAAGGAGAACCCACTGTTTCCCAAGACAACCCATTCCATTTTTGGACAGCTCTAATTGTTAGTAAGTTTTTCCCAATATCAAGCCTAAGTTTTCCTCTTTGTATCTTCCACATTATTCCTGGTTCTGTTCTCATGAACCAGAAAGAGTAAGATTGATCACTCTTCAACATGCCCTTTAGATACAAAATGTTAACTATTATGCCCCTCCTTAGTTTTCTCTTCCCCAGAGGTTCCTTTAGTTATCCTCTTATGACATGACCACTCACCATCCTGGTTACCATCCCCTGTATATTCTCCAACTTATTAATGTCCTTCTTTAATTATGGCACCTAGAATTGAACATATTACTCTAGATACGATCTTATTAAGGCGGAGTACAGAGGGTGCAGTGAATAGTGTGCTGGGCCTGGAGTCAAAAGAACTGATCTCTAATCTGGCCTCAGAGACTTACTTTTGTGTGACCCTGGACAAGTCACTTAATTCTCCCTTAATTTCCTCATCTATAAAAGGAACTGGAGAAGGAAATTGCAAATCACTCCAGAGTCTTTGTCAAGAAAACCCCAAATGGGATCATGAAGAATTAGACATGACTAAACAACAGTAACACAGATGGAACAACCTTTTCTGAAAATGTTGCCTCTCACTATAGTCCAAGATTGCATTAGATTTTTGTCTAATATATTAAGCATTGATTCATATTTAACTTGTCCACTAAAACCCTCCAATCATTTTTGTATAAGCTCTTATTGAATCATGCCATTTCTATATTTGTAAAGTTGTTTTTTTGAACCGAAGTATAACACTTTATTCCAATTGTATTTCATCTTATTAAATTCAGCCCAGTGTTCTAGTATCTTAGGATCTTACTGGATCCTGATTCTGTTATCCAATGTGTTAGCTATACTTCCCAGCTTCTTGACAATTTGCAGATTTGATAAATGTAGCACCTGTGCCTTTATCCAAGTCACTGACAAAAATGTTAAAATAGCCCTGGTCAAGACCCAGCACCCTGTGGAAGCATTCCACTGATCATCTACCATGTTAACATTGAGCCATTAAAAACATCTCTTTGATTCTGGTCATTCTACCAGTTCTGAATCTATCTAATTGCCACATTATCAAGGCCACTTCCTTCTTCTATGAGAAAATATGGAGTATTTTAAAGCACTTTGCTGAAATATGGGTTAAACTGTAACTACAGCTTTCCTGTCATCTACAAGTTTAATAATCTTGTACAAAAAAAAAAAGAAATTGTGCTTGTCTAGCATGACTTGCTCTTTATGAACTCCCTTTCTTGGCTCTTTTTAAACCCTGACTCCCTATTCTAGATTATAAATTAAATGACTTGCTAATGTTCATACAGATAACGAAAATCAGAGGCAGGATACAAAATTAAGTCTCTCCTAATTCCAAGGTCAACACTCTTCAGTACATTGAGATTTTTATCTTCAATTATTACATATAGTAAAAAAGCAAAAACAAAACTTTTTACCTACATAGTTTAGGCATGGTCTGTTCTCTTGTCCAAATGGAATAGATTCTTTCTCTCAGCTGGTATGTCTTAATTAGTACAATGTCCTTATACTATTTCAAAATTCATTTACATAAACATGCATAATAAATGTATGTAATGTATGGCTGTATATTCTGGTTAGTAGAGAATTATCATTATAATATATGGATTATGATTAGAATACAAGAAATCTCCAACTTAGCTCCTGTACATACAAACAGCAGCATGGCTCAGTATCTGCAGGAACTCCCTTTATTCTTCCCTGTTCCTAGTGCTTGTAGAGGTCACCAAATTAAGTCAGAATGAATTTTCTTGGAGAAATGTTCTGTAATGTTTTAGTCTTTTCATATTTATTGTAAGTAAAATTTTACAGTTTTATTAAAGGTGCCATGTAATGTTGAAAGTGTCTGCATACATATATACATATTTAAAGTAACCGTAGCTAGTAATAGCTTCCTTAGTTGTCCCATCAAAAAGGCACCATGAGTCTTTTAGCTTTACATTTTCCAACAGTTGGTTCAATTCTGTATTTTCCCTTTTGTTCATCTTTTTATCAGATTTCCGCAACTCAGAGAGGAACATGAAGGCCTTCTGTTGTTATTGTGTTACTGTCCGTGTCTTTTTGTAGTTCATTTAATTTTTCCTTTTTGAATTTGAACGCTGCGCCATTTGGAGCGTGTCAGTTTAGTATTTATGTTGGTTATGCTACATAGTTCCTTTTGGGATACTGTCATTTCCATCTGTGTCTCTGTTTATATTGTGAAATTGTATTTCTGCTTTGTCAGGTAACGTGATTGCAACTCCTGCTTTTTTTCACCTGATGCATTGTAAATTTTGTTCCAGTTTCATGTTGATTTTTAAATGTATTTCTTCTAGGCAGCAATTATGAGGTTTTGCTTTCTTGCTATTTTTATTGGATTATTTAATCCATTTACATTTGAAATTCTCAGTTAAATTTATGTTTTCTTCTTTTGCTCTCTAATTTTTTAATTGAGAAGGGGGATTTTTTTGTTCCTTTTCCTCTTTTAAGTCAGGACTTTGTCTCTATAGTTGACTTTGCTTAATCTGCTGAGATGCAACTTTTTTCTCACAGACTTTCTTCTCCTTCGCTCTTCCTTTTGACCCCTTCCCTCCAATTTGTCGAACTTTTACATAGTCTTGGAGTTTTAACCCATTGGTTTTTCTTTCTTTTTTTTGCACCTTTTTCTAAGAAGCGCTTCTTTACCTTACTCTCTTCATTAAATCTCTTCCCTTTTCTATGTTCTAAACTATTCTTTGATTCATAGTTGATACACTAATTTATTCCTTCCCTAATCTCTTTGTGTTCCTCTGAAGTAGCAAGTTTGAACTCTCTAACCAGTTCTAACCATTTTCCCCATTATTACATTTGTAGGTCTTTCCTCATCATCTTTTTTTTCTATTGTGCCTCACTCTTAGAATTGTCTATCCATTAAGGAAATGGTGAGGATAGAACCATTGCCCAATGGAAGAAATTTCCATGTGTCCCATAGTATGTTGTTTAATTCTACCCCCTGCCTTCCTGTTTGCCACATAAGCTCTCCTCTTGATGTCCTTCAAATCTTTTATGTACTGGTTGCCCCAGAAGCTCTGATTTCCTTTCTTCTGAAGTAGGATGTTGTTCATGGAGGCACAGTTTCTTCTGAGGAAAAGATCTCACTCTGTCACCTAAAGTCATTCTAAAGTCTTCATCTCTCATTACAGACATAGAGTGCTTCCTCAGTGGCAGTGGTCTTCAGTGGGGCACCCTCCCTACATTGAGATGAGACCTCCCATTTTATTTCCGCTCTTTCAGTCCCTCCCATTTGCTATCTTTCACACTGTACTCCAGTCCCTCTTCTTGCTCATTAGAAACTACAAGAGTTATTTTCCCTTCATTATTGACATGGATTTGATTGCCGTATATCACACATTCCTCTAATCTTCTACCTCTCCTATTCCCATTCTGTGATTTAGTCCCACCAAATACATTGATTCACTTAAGAGGTTGTGGGGTTTAGTCCTTGGTCTACACATTTTATACCTTTGTCTTTTCTCCTGTTTCTTTAAATTTTACTTTCATCTTTATCCCTTTGTGTGCTTTTTTAAAAAATCACTTAAATGTCCTGTTGTTTTTTTTTAAACTGTATATGCAGTCTTTCTTTTTCTTTGCTTTACTTTGCTTGTTAGTTGTGCTTATTTACCTTTTTTCTGTTAGGTGTATTTCCAAATGAAATCATCTGCTCCCATCAGGCTTCTCTCCTCCTCCCACCTCCAGCCTCCTCTTCCCCCATCCACCCCAGTACTTCAAATGCCTCTTTTTATTGGATACTGATGTTTTTTTCATTGATTAGGCTCAGGTTTGCAGAATTTATGCTGAATATTGTGAAAAATACACAGTATATTTATATAAACACCTAACATTTTATGATTTGGGGCAGGAGTTTTATAAAGTACTGCTGCTTAAAATAGTAGAAAATAAAATCCATATTTACTAGAAGTATTTGTATCAAAAAGAGATCTTTTATTTTTCAAGAGCATTTATTTAAATATCATATTCCCCTAGTATATTTAAAATATTCAATTTCAAACAGTTCAATTATACACATCTAAGAAATTTTAATAACTGGCATTTATGTATATTATATATGTGTATATATTGTTTAAAGCTGTATAATTTTAAAATTTAAATAATTGTTCAGTAACTTTGTCAGACTTCATAAAACAGATGTTAAGTTGAGAATTGATTGTTTCAACTCTAGAGTGGTCTGTGAATAGCTATGGTTTCAGTATGTAACTATTCCTAGGCCTTTTTTTTTTTTTAAGGTGGTAACTCTGCAGACTTCTCTACTTAAATTGGATCCTGCTGACTATGTCTCTTTGGCAATTCTGGATTTTGTGTCTTCTTTAGGGAGAATTTTTATTCCACAGGCTATCCAGGTAATACTCTATCTACAGCTCTATTTTTTCTGTGTTATTAAACCTTAAATTTCCTGTCTCTTGAAGGAATGATTGCCTATAGAATAGATAGTAGTTTTAGACTTTGTTTTTCTACTGTCTCCTGGATTTACTGAATATGTTGGAGAAACTAAAAGTATGTCCTTATTAATTTTCTTATTTTTAAAAAATTAGCAAGCATTTGTTTTCTCTTTCTTCTACTTCCTACAACTCCAAACAAAAAAGAAAACGAAAACCCTTATAATAAATAAGTATAGCCAAAGAAAGCAGATTCTCTCCTTGGCTATGTCCAGAAATATATTATTCCTCCTTGAGCATTTTGATTCCATCACCGCTCTGGCAAGAAGTGGAAAATATGCTTCATCCTTAGTGCTTTGGATGTCTGGTTTGTTATTGTGTTAATCATTGTTCTTAAGTCTTTCAGAGAAACAAATATATTTTTAAAGGAGATATACAAACTTAAGTCAAATCAGCAAGAATTTAGTAAGAGCTTACTGTACGCTGAAGACTGTGCTAAATGAAAGGGATGCACAGAAAGGCCTGATAGCAGGTCTGAGAATCGTATACATAGAGGTAACAGTTTCATCTATCCATGGGAGCTGATGAGATCACCAAATGACATAGTGTAGAGGGAGAAGAGGACTAAGGATGGAGCCTTGGGGACATACCTGTGGTGAACAGGCATAACCTGAAAGAAAATTAAGCAAAAGAGACCAAGAAGGACCAGTCAGACAGGTAGAAGGAGAACCAGGAGACAGCATGTCATGAAAATTGAGAAAGAAGAGAAGCATCAAGGACAAAAGGGTGATTGACTTTGTCAGAATCTGATGAAAGGTACAAAAGGAAAAAGATTTTTTAAAAACCAGTGATTTATCAATTAAGAAATCATTGGTACCTTTAGAAAGAGCAGTTTCAGTTGAACAAGGTCAGACTGCTTAATTAAGAAGAAAATAAGAAGACAGGAATTGAAGTACCAATTATAGAAGACCTTCACAAGTGTAACCCCAAAAGTGATGAGACATATAGCATGACCTCAAGTGAGATTTTTGAGGGTAGTGGAGACATGGGCTTGTTAATGATAATTATAATTATAGCTAGCATTTTCATGACACTTTAAAGTTGCAAAGCAATTTTTTAAATGATCTTATTTTGGGGGTGGCTAGGTGGCGCAGTGAATAGAGCACTGGCCCTGGAATTGGAAGGATCTGAGTTCAAATGCAGCCTCAAACACTTAAACTTAGTAGCCGTTTGACCTCAGGCAAGTCACTTGACCCCAATTGCCCTGCCTTCCCCCTCCAAAAAGCAAAAATAAAAATAAATAAATAACCTTATTTTATCCTCACAACAAACCTGGGAGGTAGGTGCTACTATTCTCATTTCACAGATGAGAAAACTGAGGCAGACAGAGAAGTTTAAATGATTTTCCCAGAGTTACATATTATATCAAATGAACAAGTATTTATTAAGTGCCTTGGATATTTCACATAT
The DNA here is from genome assembly GCA_028627135.1 of Pseudochirops cupreus. NCBI lineage: Eukaryota > Metazoa > Chordata > Mammalia > Diprotodontia > Pseudocheiridae > Pseudochirops > Pseudochirops cupreus. The sequence continues at coordinate 51,765,092 of CM053584.1, read as the reverse complement.
TGTGCCAAACACTAGAGCTACAAAGAGAGCAAGGAGCTTACAGTCTAACGAGATCAGCATGCCAGCAACTATGTACAAGTCAAGTTAGGTGCAGGATAAATTGGAGGTCAGCACAAAGAGAAGGTACTAGTATTAAGGGGGAGTGGTAAAGGCTTCCTTGTAGAAGATTCGATTTTACCCGGAGCTTGAAAGAAGCCAAGAGGCAGAGATGAGGGAGAGAATTCCAGGCATGGGATTCCAGGCCTGTGAAAATGTTTATTAGGAGATGGTGTGTCTTGTTGAAAAAAACAGAAGAAAGGCCAGTGTCGCCGGATCACTGAGTTCTTGAAGGGATGTAAGACATAAGAGAATGGAAAGTAGAAAGTAACAGAGCCACTGGAGTTGATTGAATGAAAGGATGATCTGGGCTTTAGAAAGACCCGTTTGAGAGCTGAGTGGAAGATGGACTATAGTAGAGAGAAACTTATGGCAGGAGACCAACCCCAAAGCAATGGTAGTTGTCCAAGCAGATGGTGAGGGCCTTTACCAAGGTGCTGACGGTTTCAGAAGAGAGAAAGGGGTATATACAAGAGCTGTTATGAAGGTAAAAAATTACAGACCTTAGCACTAGAATGGGTATGGGTAGAAAGAGTAAGGAGTCAAGGATAACATCAATTTGCAAACCTGGGTGACTGGGCAGACATGCTGGTTGGTGCCTTTGACAATCTGTTTTTTTGTAGGTCCTTAGAGATGAAACAGACAGAATCTGTGTTGGATGAAAATCTTTTTCTCACCTTTGTTTTGACCTGATTTCACATTTATTTGATTTAAGATACTCAGTAGTCCCCAAAACCAGAATTGAAAAGATTCCAGGGGGGCGGAGCCAAGATGGCGGC
>CM053584.1:51750930-51763717 GCA_028627135.1 Pseudochirops cupreus | reverse complement strand
CCTGTTCATATCCTTTGACCATTTATCAATTGGGGAAAAATATTAACTATTTACATAATACTACATAGTATTTCTGATTTGGGTCATACCAGAATTATGTTATTTATTAAAGCCTATCATCATATCTATCATTGAATTCAATGCAATAGACTTAATAAAATCCAACAGAGAACCATTAAGGAACTTAAAAATTCCATTATTTTAAGCAAACAAATTTACTGAAAAGATGATGACAAGAAAAAATTAGATGACAGTGGCTAATTTTAAATGATACATAGTGGTTTTGAAGCCTAACATAAGTCTGACTAGTACTTAGGATAATGGGATCACAGATTTAAAGATGAAAAGGACGTTAGTGGTCACAAAGTCTAATACCCTTGTTGTACAAATGAGAAAACTCAGGTCCACTTTTCAAATGGTACATCTGTATTTTAATAATCATGCAATTTTCTCTGCCTTACCTGTGTATCTGAAGATAAAGCTGATGTAGCGTGCAGCAGGAATCAGAGAGAAAAGGAAGAAATTCCTAAAATTTAAAAAATAACCTATTCACTTTCAATATTTACATATTTAATACTTATGAATGATACTAATATACACATTAAAATCAAAATGTGAAATAAAATTCAGTTGTAGATTTGCTGCATAAGGAATAAAAAAGTCAGAGAAAAGAGACTAAAATACAAGAATTCTTAATTAGATACAAAATAAGGAATAGTTTTTCCACTTCAACACGTTGTAACAGATTTACGTCTCTAATTAAAAGATCAACTAAAAATAGAATAAAGACAATCATAGGCGACTTTTTAGGTTCTGTCATCATTACGATTTTTCTAAATGTTAAACTAACAAATTGGGGACATAATGGACTGCAGTTCAGTGGCAGTTTTTCTTTTTTTTTGCTTTTGGGAGAGGGGAGGGCAGGGCAATTGGGGTTAAGTGACTTGCCCAAGGGGTCACACAGCTAGTAAGTGTTAAGTGTCTGAGGCCACATTTGAACTCAGGTCCTCCTGACTCCAGGGCTGGTGCTCCATTCACTGTGCCACCTAGCCACCCCAAGGTAGTAGTTTTTCTAACCTTATAGTATCTTCTCCCAAAGGTCCCAGTTGCAGAAACTGAGATAATAACAAACTGCAGGGACCCTAGAGCTAAAACAGCAGACTAGGGGAGATAGCCCAATCCAGGGCGGTGGCCTGCCCAGAATGCTAAACAGGATACATTGTATGACACTCTCTGGCAAGTGATTTGCAACTCCAAAAAAGAATATAGGAAGGAACTATACTGGCATCAATTATCAAATAGTTATTCTTTCCTCATAAGGAAAGAGTAACAGGAAGAGTAAACCAAGACAACAATAATCAAGATGAAGAAATAGCACTACAACAATTTCTTGCACAAAATGACACTTCTCATTATGGCTCCTCTTTACCTTCCTTGCTTCCTAAGTGAGAGGGCCCCCAAAAGCTCCAACATTGGTTGCTATTCTGCCCTAGACAGAAAGATAGATAGGCAGGCACACAGATGTGGATATATGTTTTGTGGACCCACCTCCTCTACATCTCTCTCTCTCTCAAATATGTTTCCATATCTATCTATATATGCATACCTAACTATAGTTAAAGAGATGTTGACACGGGGTCCACAAAACTTGGAAAATGATTAGGTTGGGAGGGGGGTTGGTGTAGCAGGAATCAATGGAAGTGAAAAGTCAAAGATGACTCTAAAGCTGTATACGTATGTGTATGTGGGTGTATATACACAAAGATGAGTTTTCTCTTAGGGAGAAAACACACCCATACACACATATACCCACAAAGATGAGATCTGGAAGGGAGAGAAAAGAGAAAGACTGATTCATATTGTAAAGGTGTGTGTGTTCCTAAAATACCACTCTTATCATGTCACTGTCCTGCTTAATAAGGTCACATTTTTTTCTGTTTCCTACAGCATTACTGAAATTCCTGTGTTTAGTTTCCATGCTCATCCATAATAATCTGACCACACCTAACCTGTTGTTATTCAGTCATTTTCTAGTCATATCCAACTCTTCCTGACCCTGTTTGGGGTTTCTTGGCAGATACTGGGGTGGTTTGCCATTTCCTTCACCAGTTCATTTTACAGACGAGGAAACTGAGGCCAAGAAGGTTAAGTGACACAGCTAGTGTCGCAGGCCAGAGTTGAACTCTGATCTTTTTCACTCTATCCACTGCACCACCCAGCTGCTCAACACTTACCTTTCCAACTTTATTTTCTATTACTCTCCAGCACACAGTCTCTGTTCTATTTATGTCCCACAATCATTGTGCCATGCTCATTACCTCCAAGACATCACTTAGGTTATTCTCCTTTCCTAGAAAGCTCTCTTCTACCCTAAATCAATTCAATTCGAAAACTGCCCATCCTTCAAGCTTTTCCTGACTATTCCAGTACTCATTTTTCCTTCACAACTTTTACTATATTTAGGATTATTACTATACAACCTATCACAATTGCAGTTGTTTTATATCACTTCTTCCACCAAGCCCTTTCCTCCTACCTCATCATAGGTAAGGATCCTGGGTTCTTAAAAAGAATATGCTACAAAGGGCAACCTCTGGTAGTTCTACCATGCTAGGAATCTTTGAATATGGTCTTAGGAATATATTGTCCCAGCCTGGCTAAATACAAAGAAGTTCATCACCAATAAATAATCTGGTTACTTGGTGATGAATGATTTAACTATGCCAACCATTTATACAAAGACAAATAAAAAAAGGACCCCCTATTCCATGTGGATCCCTTCTGCTGTTGTAGTGAAAGTGGTAGAAAAATGGAAAAGGGCAAAGGGAGCTAAGAATCAATTTTTAAACCATTTTCTGTTGAATATATTTTTTCATGAGTATTAAATCTTGTCTTCCCTACTAGGCCATAGGTTCCTTGAAGGCTGAAATATTTTTTCATTTTTTCTACATCCTTCAAAAGAAGTTTTATATCTAACAGAACACAATACAAAAACATGTGATGGTTGTAGGATTATAGATTTAGAATTGGAAGGAACACTATTTTAGGACTCTAGAGTCTAGGTCCCTCATTTTATAGATGAAAGAATTTAAGTGTCTTGACCAGGAGTCACAAACCCAATAATTATCTAAATCAGGATTTGAACCCAGGTCTTCCTGATTCCAAGTCCAGTGCTTTATCTAATCAGTCATGCTAGTCATCATCAATTGAAAGAAATTTTTTTTAGGACAGAAATGAATGAAAACATAACCATGTAGAACCAAAAATATATCTTACCTTAGTGTAGTGCAAAAGGGAATTGGCAAAGAAACGACATAATTTAACTCTTTTATGGAATAATTTGTTGTCAGCACTATCCTGTTAAAAATTAAAATAGAAGGAAGAAAAGATAAGAAAAATATTTATAAATAGAATACCTTTAAAATTAAGCTTCAATTCTTAGTGAAGATACTTAGAATTTAAAGTATTCCAAGGAATAGAAATTTTCCACTAGATTTGCCCAAGTTAACATGAACAAAGAAATGCGTATGTTTTAAAAGTTAATGGGAAAAGCTATACCTGAAAATCACTGGCCCCTAAATAAAGTTTCATAGTGAACAGCAGGGGGTAACCAAGTTCAGCGTTAGTACTCTGAATGGAAAGAAGTAAAGCCCTCTTTTCCTAACTATTCCAGTACTCATTTGTCATATTTAACAGCACTAAATAGATGCACAGATTTAAAATAAAATAGCTTAATTAATAACAGGCAAATTTTCATATATAGTGTGGAGTTTGGCCTGGAAGACAGAAAACAAGAATTTAATCCTATTATGCCGCTAATTACAAGGTCTCAATAAATAACAAAATCTACTAGCCTTGGTTTCCTTTTATATAAATGAAAAGAGAATGGCTAGAATAGATTATCTCTAAGATCTCTTCTAGCTCAAAAAATTCTGTGATCTATATGCAGCCAATGGAGAATGGTCTTATGATGGTAAGGCAAATAGGTGGTAGCAAGAGGCAAAGTGAAAAAGAACCCTGTTCAACCCCATCTTTCCCACGCCACCCCCTTTCCTGAATCCATATATAACCACGAGTTATAACCAATGCCAAGTATCAGTGGGTGGCAGCAAGAAGAGAAGCCCAATCTTGCTGCTGCCATAGGATTCCTACCATTATTCCTTCTAAAAACTCTCAAATTCCACTGCTCCATTCTCAGGTATGCACAAGGGAAAGGGAGGAAAATCCTATTCTGACACCACTGGAGGATCCCCATAGCATATCTCTTTCCTAATCACCAACAACACAGGAAGGGCAAAGACAAGAGGCAATAGAAAAGACAGGAAAAACAATGGTCTTTCTATCATTTCTCCTTCCATTAGGCCTTCTCCTTTCCCCTAAGTCTTTTTTCTAGCTCCATCCCCCTTGCATTTTTTCCATCTCTCCACACCCCCTCTCCAAAGCCACCCTGAATCTTTTATCTACTGTCCTTCAAACCTTGATTCACTGGATTCTCCATCAGAGGCCTAGCACGAGGAATCTACTTCTACTGCCCAGTAGATGTGAGGAAAGGGAGAGCCTACTCCTAATGAAGTGTGTTCCTGGCATCCCAAATTGGACCTCTTAACGCATTTTCAGGTAGAAATACTTACAGATTTACCTAGTTTAAGAAAACTTAAATTTTAAATGACCTCCACAGTGAAAAAGATGTGGTTCATTTACTGCCACAGAAAAAGTTTTTTTTCTAGTTTAAATTAAGTATCTTTTATCAGAGTAGGTTTTACCTGTGTTCTTGACTGTGTCATCTGTTCAGCTAACTGTAAACAAGAATGGAAGGAGAAGAGAACATCTTCACATAAGGCAGCAATTATATCTTTGTGTTTCAACTGACTCTTTATCACAGACTGGTGCTTAATGCTTTGCCTAATTGGAGAAAGAAATTTAGCAGGTGATTAGCACAAATAAAACATATACAGTAACCTTTTGGTCATAAAAACTTGTCTCTTCAGAGACCTAGAATTAGGAAATAGGGTCACAGGTATGAATCAGCACAAAAGATGCCCGCGCTCACCCACACCAAACAAACAGGCACAAGGAGTCACCCATCTAAGATCTTAAGTTTCTTATTTTTCCAAAGACTGTTGGATTGTTTCTCCTCTGTTGCTTCAAAGGAGAGTTTTCAAGGTTAATGAACAAAGAAGTTGCTGCAATCCAAATTCTTTCACAGAGCTGCCAAAATCATATTCCTATGGCAGAAATCAGACCATATTATTCCCTTGGTGGGGGTGGGAGGAACGTATATTTAGTGATTCTTCACTTACTCTAGAATATAGATTCTTTAGCCTGCGTTTTAAGTTCACCAGAATCTATTGTCTACCTAGATTTCCAGCCTTTTTTCCCCCTCTTGGGTAGTTTATTGGTTGAGCCACGCTACAAGACTCCAGATTTTTTTTTTCTTTCTACTCCCCCTTCGTGAACTATTCTAACTTCATTTCAGTCAAATGGGACTGGTTCCTCAAACTGGCATTTTATTTCCCAGGAACATGCATTTGTATGGGTTATTCCTCAAGCCTGAAATATACTCTTTCCTCATCCCTACATCTCAGAATGCCCGTTCAGGTGCCAACTCTTCCACAAAACCTTCCCAGACTTTCTTGCACATACCCCAGTGGTTAGTGTTCTCTCCTTCTTTAACTGACCTTGCATTGCACTTACCTGTGCACATATTGTAACAACAGAATATAAGCTCTTTGAGGGCAAGGACTATTTCATTTTTGTCTTGGCATCACTAGGGTTTAGTACAGCATCTTGTATATAGCAGGCATTGAATAAGTGTAAAATTGTTGAATTAAAGTATATGTAGAGTGGCTAGCACCCTAGTAAATATTCCTTAAATATCTGATTCCCTAGTACCTGTAATTTTAAAAGATTACATTAACCTCTAACTTCCACACAAAGGGAAAAGTCAGAGAATATTTAACTGACATTTGAAAGTTTCATCAATTCTTTAATTTTTACAAAACAATGATAGGCGATACCTAAATATTACTGAAGATCAGTGACTAAATACTAATTTTTAAAATCATTTAAAAATTACTGGTTATACTGTTAAAAATACATGTTAATTTTTATGTTATAGTCTCAAAATTCTATCTATTCTGTAATTTTTTTCCTCAATGGCACTGGAATTTGGCTTAAGAAAATAGACAAATTGTTATTTCACTGCCACAGAGGGAGAGGAACCAATATTCTCAAAATTGAGATGGAGGAAAGGAGAGAAGATAAAGAGTTATTAAGTTCTTCCTAAGGCAGGATCAATCCCATAAAGGGATAGTGCCAGAAAGCATGATAGGCAAATTTAAGTAATTTCAACAGATATTTATTAAGTATTATTAAATATGAGCCACTAAGGATATAAAGTGAAAAATGAGACAGCAGCTACTCTCAAGGAGTTTAAAGTTTACAAAGGGTCTGAAAATGAGTAAGTGAGAATACGGTATGGGGCATATGGCAGGACCTAGATGAATAAAGCAAAACGAAAACAAGGGAGAGAGGTCTAAACAAAATGTTTCAGGCAAATGTGTATAAGGGCAAGGACACTTTCAACTGAGTAAATAAAGGATTACTGAACCCAAGCCTCGAAGCAAGAGAAAGTTTAGACAAGAAGTAGCATCCAGGGTCTGGAGATGGATTGTATATACAGAATGCAGCAGGTGGTGGAATGCTGAATTTGGGGACTAGTGGGCAAGATGGTTTGCCTGGAACGTGGAGTTTCTGAAAGGGAAAATTAGGAACTACAAAAAGGCAATTTGGAATTAGATCCTGGAAGCTAGCCTTAAATGCCAGGCTATGGAGTCTATATGCCATTTGATAGGTGTCAAGATACTATTAGGAGTCCCCTGTTTTCGAGAGCTAAGGCCCAGCAAGTAGGCTGAGCCCTGAGCTTGGCATAACAATAATCCTTTCTATTCACCCTCTGGATGATTTCAGTCACAGCAAAAATCCCAGAACTGTTTCATATAATTACTGCATTGCTTTGACCAATACTGGGTCTTCTCTGAGCTCTGACTAGCACTGAACAAATTTGGGTTATGAAGCCCTGGTATGAATCAAACTTGTCTCATTGTTGCTGTTACCCCTCATTATCAGGGCTACAATTTGTTGCATAGCCACTGATATAAGTACTGAGATCTGGCCACACTACAGCATGTTCCTCCATTGTGGGGAAGTAGGGTGCGGGGAAGAGGGGGGCCCACACGTGTCTAATTTGCCTCCTTGCTTACAAGCACTTTCCCTTACTCTAAAATTGAACTTCTGTTTTATTCCTAATTCTCCTGCCAGGTCCAGCTGACATAGGTAATAGGAAGGCATTGAAGTTTCTTAAACAGGACAATGACATGCTAAGACTTGTATTTTAGTAAAATTATATTGGCAGTTTTGTGAAGGATGGATTGGAGAAAAAAACAGATCTGTAGTCCAGGCAAGAAGTGATAAGGGCCTAAATTAGAATGGTGGCAGGTGCCACTGGAGAAGTGGGAATGGATACAAGTGATCCTGTGGAAGTGGAATAGGTGGGATTTAGGCCATGACTAGACACGGAAGAGAGGGAGAGGAAGAATCAAAAGATGACTGAAAATCCAAACCTTGAAGGTGGTGAATAATTTAAGGAAGCAAGTACAGACTATTCTTTTTAGCAGTGCAGCAGTGAAAAGGGGGAGAAACAAAGGACATTCACCTAGAGATACAAGGATCAAAGGAAGGCTTTTTAAAGATAGAGGAGATTTGATCATCTTTGCTGATATGGGAAAATTAGACAGAAGATAAGGGGGAAGGAAAGAATGACAACAAAGACTGATGGGGAGAACACCTGAAAGAGATATTTAAAAATTCTTCATAAACTATTAAATTAATATACCTTATAGATAAGTAAAAAACATGGAATATGGAATATACAAAGAACAAAATACATACTTAATTATAAATTTCCAAGTGTTGGCATGAAAAGCCTGGTCCATATCAGAAATAACAGAGCAGATATCCAAAACTGAATGAATAACTACAAAAAAAGAGGAAGCAGAATAATCATTAAATATAAGCTTACTTACTGGATTAGTTTCTATTCTAGTAAAAAGCATCTGCTGATAAAGCTTACCAATTATTACATTAAAAGTAGCTAAGACTACATAAAACAATTGGTTTTACAATTTTATATTTATCAAAAATTTTCAACTCTAGGAAACTAATTTTTAAGGAAAGAGGAGACACAAACAGCTATTTCATAGCTCCTCTGCAGTTCTTAATTATCCTTTAACTTATAATATACTAAAATAATAAAGTTCTCTCTCTTTCTCTAGCCTAGCAGTTCTCAACCTGTGGGTCACAACCCCTTTCACAGGGGTCGCCTAAGACCATTGGAAAACACTTATTTCTGATGGTCTTAGGAACCGAAACACCGCTCCTGTATCCATCTCCAGGCGGGTCTGCCCACATGCAGATACACCCACATACGAGTATTAAAGGGTTGCGGCATGAGGAAGGTTGAGAACCACTGCTCTAGACTGAACTTTGATTTTATTGGCAGAAGTAGCTCCTCTATGAGCCTCTACCAAGGCAGATCAACAACAGCACTAGAGTTTAAAGTTGCCTGAGACACTAAGTGACTTGCCCAGGGTTACAGGTCCCTCTTTGAGAGGCAGGATTTGAACTTACATTGTCTTGACTACAAGGCCAGCCTTCTGCCCTCAACTCCATGCTGCATCTCAAAACCTTATCCTCAGAGTATTTAATAAGGAACAATCTCAAGCAGAAAGGATCACATAAGCAGATAAAGAAAAAAATGTAATGTCTGCACCATTCATGCAATGTCCCTCCTTTCCCAAGCACTAACTCATTCTATGTACTTCTTAGCTGCTCACTCCGTATTATTTTCCTTAGTCCTTGGAGAATGGACTAGTTGGGGAATGGCTAGTCCTAAATGGCAGTGCTATGAAATTACATTCATTCATCTACAACTATAAAGTCATTCTCTGACAATGTCGAGTCTCCTCAAAATAATACCTAGCAGGGGTTCTTAACCTTTTTTTTTTTTTTAACAAAGACCCCTTTGGAAGTCTAGAAAAACCTATGGAGCTTTCTCAGAATGTTTGTCACAGACATTCATAATGGAAGGATATTCTAAATTTCAGTTAGACGTCACCGGTTAAGAATCCCTGCTTTAACCCTAACTTGCGTCACACTGATTTTTCACTAGCTACCACCCTAAAATTCCCCCTGACACCTTCACATTGTGGTCTAGACCGGCCAGCCTTCATTTCCTGTAGTCTCTATCCCTGACTTCTGGATTTCAAAACCATACTACCTGGCCAGATGATTTCATCTTCCCTCCCCTTTTCACTCCCTTCTGTGTGTTGTCTTTCCCTACTAAAATGTAAGTTCCTTGAGGGCTAGAATTGCCGTTTTTGCTTGTATCTGCATCCCTGGTGCTTAGCACAGTGCCTGGCACAAAGTAAGCACTTAATAAATACCTGTTTCTTTTCTTCTTTTTTCATATCTTCTCTTTTAAATATTTTTAATCTCTCCTCTATCAGCTCTCTCACATCCTTTCTTTTGATCACTTGCCCTACTCCGCTACTACCTCATCTCTCTCCTCAGTTCCCTCCCAGCCTCTGTAGTCAGCGATTCCCTTCCTTTTTCATACCTCATGTAGCATTTGTTTGTATCACCCTAATATACTTATCATATTCTTGGCATTATAGTCATCTACAAGTGTGTCCTTCCTCTTCTACAGAGGCAGGGACCGTGTCTTATCTAAACTTTGCATGTTTCCAGAACTTTTCACAGGGTTCTCTACATAGGAGTTGAATTAAATGAAGTACACCGATTCTCACTTATTGTAAAAAAAATATTATCCAATGATATTTAATGTATTCCAGAGGGGCTAAAGAAACAATCACCTTTATTGCAATGGTAGGGATGGGTGTCATATAAAACTTAACTTTATTCTGTTAATATAAATGGACAAATTTTGTCTATGCACCTGACACCATATCTGAAATATCTTCATCTACCACGGAAACGTCCATACAGACCACATCAAGTAGTTCCATTAAGTGCTTCTGAAGGGAATAAGCCTCCTTGAAAAGAGCCTGAAGAAGATCTGAAACCAGGTGTAATCGTCCAGAGTACAGAGAGTCACTATTCTGATTACAAGTAAACAAAAGAGAAAAAACAAATGAGAGAAGCTTGGTTCCAAGTTCCTTTTGCCAGCTAGAGGTGACTTAGCATAGTGGACAAAGGGCTGGCTTCAGAGGCTGAAGACCTAGGTTCAAGCTAGCCACAGATACACACTGGCTGGATGACCCTGAGAAGTTGCTTCTGGACAGTAAGTTATGGAGAAGGGGCTGACTGGAACCAGTAAAAGGAATGATATCACCTCTAGTCTCTCCCTAGCATGCTGCCACTGACTGAAAGCACTTGGCTTTTTTCCCCCCTTAACATAATCTTCTTTTTTAGTGGCATGTAATGTGTTATGTTTCATAGGTCCAGAGTTTAATTGGAGGAAGGTATTTATTTTGAAGTGCTTTCAATGAGCTCAAGCTATCAGCACAGAAGCCCAGTTTTTTAACACCAGCCTTTTCCCAGTGATGATAAACAAGCTGTAAATCATAGAATATCATGATTTTAGAATAATCAAATTTGCAGATGACCCAAAAGACAATGAAAACATATATAGTGAGTATAAATGAAAGTGGAATACATCAACAGAAAGGGAGTTAGGCTGCTTACATAGAAAGTGAAAGGGACAATAGATAGTGTAATCATTGTACTGGTATCTAAGACCTCTAGAGAATAAGACACAATGAAAACCGTCAGGCTGTTTGACTTTTCTTGTGTCCTATTACCTCAGGGTCTCTGTCAGTTCTAGGACTACTGAAGCTACCTGGAATGTAGTTATAAATGAAGAAAGGACCAGCTATTTCCTTTTGAGCAGGGGCTCTTTATCTTTTTTTATATCATAGACCCATTTGGCAGTCTATTCAAACTTATGGGCTCCTTCTAAGAATGCTTTTAAATATATAAAAACATAATATACAGGATTACAAAAGAAACCAATTACAGTATGTTGAAATAAAGATGTAATTATTCTCCTGACCCAAGCTCATGGAACCCAGGCTTAGAACTCTCCTTGCTTTAGAAGTAAATGTTCTTGATTCATTTTCTCCTACTATCAGAATATATCTATAGCTAAACATAAATCCCTATCATTTTTTCATAACAATGAGATTTTCAATTAAATGACTTTTTTAGTCAACATAAATGCAAACCCATCCCACCCTCTCCCTGCCCCCAAACCCCCCAAAAACCAGCTTGTTGCAAAACAAATTGACATAAAGGTATACCACGAGGCATGAGCGTAATTAAGCCAGATTAGAGAAAATGCCAAATCCCCATTTTCCTTAGTAGATCAGTCGACTCCATATCTGTAAAATTCCAAGATTCTAGTGCCTTACCCACCTAATATTTCTTTAGCTAATAAATTCAGAATTCCAGTTATCACCCACCTTGCAATGTACAAATGTGCTCTTGATTACATGAAGGACTGAAGAGGGGAGGCTGTGTATATTCTCTAGAACTATGGATTTCTGCAGAGCACAAACATGTTGTACACATCCTCTAAGGGCTCCTAAGAGTTGCACCATTGACTAGAAATAAAGAAAAACATTAAATGATAAGTGCTCTAAATATATGCATGTAGATTTCAAGTTGGTCTTGCTATATTATATCATTCTTTTTTTCAGGCAAGGTAGGGCAAACTGAATGCTCCTGAAGTCTGGTGCTGGCTTTTTTTGGCTTCTATTTGTATTCCCAGTGCTTGCTGACTCATCTACATGTTCTTTTAAACTCTTGTACCCTTAATGAAAAGGATTTTACTTACTTACTAGCATACTAGGGCCTAAGAACATGAAGACAAAAATTCAACTGTTCCTGCCCTCAATAAGCTTACACTCTACTGGGAGAAGGGAGCAGTGAATGGAAAGTCTATACAACTAAGAAAATATGAGATTAACTGCAGGATATATACAGAGAAAGGAGAATACATATAAAAATACAACTATGAATTCCTGATGTCAAGCATTTCTGTATTGATATTTACAATCTCTAGGAACTAAATTTCAAATTTTGTGTTGGTATTGTTGGTCATTAGTGATATATAAAGAATATGTATCAAAATAGTTATAGTGCTGAAAAGCATTTTTATCTGGAAACTTTCTCTGTAGTCTTCTTACCCTAGAACATCCCTGTGGCCCATCCTCTGTGAGTTCCATTTTGATGAAAGGTCTGGGCCAGGCCTATGCTCACTCCTCTCAGCTGTGCTACTACCTCTCTGGATTCCTCTTCCATGCTCCATTTAAGTACCTTCGCCACCCCATCTGCCTTGATTTCCAACCCCCTTTCATGTATTACCTCCCTTCACTAGGATGTGAGCTCCCAGAAGTCTGGTGCTGGCTTTTTTTGGCTTCTATTTGTATTCCCAGTACTTGCTGACTCATCTACGTATTCTTTTAAACTCTTGTAACCTTAATGAAAAGGATTTTACTTACTTGCAAAATATTCCTTACTGTAGCCTGGAGTTCTAAATTTTGGCTTGATAACTCTCCTGCCTGACTGGATAGATCATACATCATATCATCAAATAATTTTGCAGTCTGTGGAGGCAAAGAAATTTGTGCTGAATAACAGAAATCTCTAGAAAATGACTCAATTTTAAAAGAACATAAAACACGCTAAGTGAGAAGAGCAGAACCAG
>CM053584.1:51723892-51750830 GCA_028627135.1 Pseudochirops cupreus | reverse complement strand
AACGCACAGTTATAAGACAACTCTACAAGTCTCAGGATGGAAGGAGATATCTACATTCAGAGAAAGGTCTAGAAAGAACAGAGTTTAAATGGAGATTGAAGCAATCTACATGCTATCATTCTTTTCCCATGTTTGGTTTTGTTTCATCTTTCCCACTGTTCACTCCATCGGTTACAACCCTTCTATACAACCAGACTAATGTCCAATGTGAAAGTATTTGCAGATCCTATACTTGATTACAGGCCGCCATGGGGGGGGGGGGGAAGGAAGGGAAGAAAATTTGAAACTCAAGGGATTGTGGGACTAAATCTTACAAACTAAAAGTAAATAAACAAATCAATTTTTGAAAAAAGAACATAAAACAGCATATTTTGATTTTGTCTACTTATTTAACACTGACAACTTCCAGAATTTAGAAAAATATTACATACTGCTACAACTCCCATCTAAGAACAAACACAGAATCTGAAATTACCCTAGCAATGCTACGACATCTGTTTTTTATATAACCCAGAAAACCAATTTTCTAAAATGCAATTTTTATGATGGAGAAATTAAAAATGCTGGTTTTTCCACTGGCTCACCATAATGAAAATATGCATTTAAAGCTGTTTTTCTTTAATAATGGTAAATAAGTTTGTGCCAAGCTATCTATCCAACTACCCTATTCGAATCCCCATTTCACATACATACACATACATTCTCCCTCTCAAAACAGCTGATCAGCATTGCATGCTCAGAACGGGTTATGCAATAGTTTCTCATGGAACACTATGGCTAGGCTTAAGAACATGGCCTCACATTTGCACTATCATCTCTCAAAATGGACTTATGGGACCAGAGTATGGAACAAAAACAAGGCAAGTGATGACTGTAAAAAAAAAATTTAGATTCCAAGATGGTATTAAAGTGTCTACTTTGAACCTTACAGGTATATTACATATAGTTACATATAAAATCTTTGTTTAAGCTACAAATTTACTGCCATGCTTTTTTGGAGCAAAGGTAATTTCTGAGAACTTAAATGTGTCCACTGGTTAAATTTGCCTAATTTCTCAGCTTTTAAAATTGTTGTTCTTAAGGATTTATTTTAACGATTCATGGAATTTCACAATTATTTTTAAAATATATGAGATAAACAAAACTAATAAATTTAATTACATTATCAATCCTGAATTTTGAATTTTCATCTGGTTATTTAAACAAGTATCAAAAATTTTCTAATAAAGTAATTTTTGCCACTGAACAGCTAATAATTTCTTCTAATTCCCTGGGACACTTAGAAGATAAGTGATTTGCCCAGGTCACACAGCTAATATGGATCATAGTCAGAATATGAACCTAGGTCTAACTGACTCCAAGGCTGTCTCTCTAATAGTTGATATTCTAAATACAAACATATTCCCAGTTTAAAGCTTTCCTTATTTACTGGGTTTGTAAACATATAATACTATCCATAAATGCCATACCTTTGGTAATACTTGTGAAAAAAATGACCGTTCCAATGCTAAGTAGTTGATATGAGGTAGAAACATTTCTGTAAGAATCTTGAGAACTCCTATAAAGTGAAAGATTTGCATGCTTTTATGAAAAGATTAATCAAAGTCAGTAAAATTATGACAGAGACTACAGTATATTGATATATGCAAGAAAAATTCAATTGTAGGTTATATATTTTTTTCAAAATCACTGTTATTGATGTCTTTTGTTTTTATATCACCTCCATGACACAATGTATTACTCCTCTCCAATTCCTTCCCAAAAACCACTTCTTATGCGAGAATAAAAAGGGTTAAAAAAAACCAACCCTACTACGTCAAAGACATCAAAAAATTCTGACCTGATGTGCAGTGTTCCACATCCATGGTCCCCCACTTAAATAAAGTAGAAGGGAAAGTGCTTTCTCATCTTTCTTTGGGGCCAAAGTTGGTTATCACAATTTCACAACATTCAGTTTCAATTTTTTGTCCTTCTTTCCATTTACATTGTTGTATATTGTTTTTAGGGTTGTTCTTACTTCATTTTGTATCAGTTTAAACAAGTAAAATACAATAAACATTTATTTAGACCTACTACATGGCAGGTCCTATGCTAAGCACTGAGAGTTAATCCCTGTCCTCAAGGAGCTTACAATCTAAAAAAGGAAGACAAAACATAAGAGGAATATAACGGGGGGGAGGGGCAGGCAGGGGATAATGATGGGAAATTCAAAATCAAGGAGAAACGATGGTATAAAATGAAGGGTTGGCTGGAGGGAGGCAATGGGCAGAGTCTTTTGCTCTGTCCTTCCAGACATCCAATCAGAGAAACAGAGGCAACCGAGGGTACAAATGGGTATGGATAAAACTGAAGAAATCTCCATGATGATGAACTTCCTGGTGATAGGCACATTGGGGGGAGGAGAGATGATGATGATGGAGTAGAAACCAAGCAGAAGCAAACAAGCAGAAACCAAACAAATCTTTCCACAATTCTCTGTATTCATCATATTCATCATTTCCTATGATACAGTAATATTCCATCATTACATTTCTGTATCACATTTTGTTTAATTATTCCCTAGAATATTGGCATCCACTTAAGTATTATCTAAAAAATATTTTTAATTTAAAATGTCAAGAATAGCCATTTACCCATTCTTAGAAGCAAAACTGTCAAGTAACTGAAACCAGAGTGATTTGTTTCTAGAGAAAATGTTTCCTTCATGTCAAATGGAATTATGCAAGAGACTAAATTGTTCATATTTTTTAACCCAGCAATCCCGATACTGTAGATATACCCCAATCAGTCAACACGTAGCTATTAAACGCATACTATCTGCTAAATCACACGGAGCTGACATTATAATAGGGGCAACCACAAAGAGGCAAGTACATACAGTGTAAGTACAAAGTAAATAAATACAAATATATACAAAGCCGTGAAATGCAAGGCAGTTTGGGGAGAGAGGGCACTAGCCTTTGGGGGGCCAGGCAAACCTTCTGGAAGAAAACGGATTTTCAGCTACATCTTAAAGGAAGAGATAGACTCCATGAGGCTGAAGTGAGAAGGAAGTTGTGTTCCAGGCATGGAGGCCCACCCATGCAGAGGAAGAGAGGTTGGAAATGGGGTGTAGTGTGTGAGGAAGAGTCCAATTTGGCTGAATTATAGAGGCCAGGAAGGGGAGCAATGTCCAATGCAGCTGGAAAGACAGGTTGAGGCCAAGGACTGTAGGGCTTTAAAAGTTAGACAGAGAAGTTTTAATTTTATCCTTGACAAGACAGGAAGCCACTGGAATTTTCTTTCTGGGGGCCAGTGCTCTATGCATTGCACCACCTTGCTGCCCCTACCACTGGAGTTTTCTGAGTTCCAATATATACAAATCATAGTGGAACGCTTTGCTTTCCACTTTGCGCTAGCAAAGAACTGGAAACAAAATATGCTGAGAGGTCAAGGAGGATTAAGACTTAGATAAGGTCACTGACTTGTAAACCAGGGACACATTGGTAATATTTCAGAGAAGGGTTTCAGAAAAGTGGGGGACAAAAAGGACAAAAACTAGACTACTAAGGATTGAAGAATGAATAGGCTGTGAGCCAAGGAGTACAGACCCTCAAGCTACCCATCTTAAAGCTCTCCATCTTGCAAATCTCATACCCTTTATCTCATTCCCTCCTACTTTATAGACTATCAAATTTTCCTGCTTAACTCTTCAATTTCAATTAGATTTAGCTCAATATTTTATACCATATAACTACAATATGCTCAAATGGTTATATGATCTCAATATTAAAAGTCACACATTATAAAAACATTAGGAGAAAACATCAGGGTACAACTATAGCTAAAGCTGTAGCTCCATGTGAGGAAGAATTCTTAACCAATCAAGAGATATAAGTAATCAGGAAAAAATGAAACAGGTATTTTCAGTTTCATAAAGCTGGAAATAATTTGCATGAATAAAAGTTAATCTAACCAGGATAAGAAAGGAAGAGGGGTTGGGGGAGAACAACAACAACAACAAAAACCTGCATAAAATACCTCTGATAAGGATCTTATCACCATATTACATAGAGAAGTAAATATACAGAAAGCGAAAAAGTCATTCCCTAGTGGAGAGTGGTCAGAGGCTATGAATAAATAGTTCTCCAAATGACTGCAGACTAGTAACAACAACATAAAAAATGTATCAGTTTAATTAATTTAATTAATTACTTAGGAAATGGAAAGACTGGCAAAAATCACAAAAGATGACAATATTCAATGTTGGATGAATTATGGAATGACAAACACACTAAAAAGAGTTGTGAATTCACCAAAGAATTCTGGAAAGTAAATTAAAATTAAAATGTCCATAACCTTTAACCTAGAGATCCAAGAGCTAGGAATATAGCCTAAGGAGGTAAATGGTAAAAAGGTCAATTATATACCAAAATATTTATATCAGCACTATTTGTAGAAATGAAAAACTGGAAACAAAATCAAGTCAATGACTGGGGGATGGCTAAGCAAATTTGTGGTGCTTTAATGTAATGGAATATAAGAAACTGTGTTACAAGAATAATATAAATAATTCAGAAATTGTGGGAAGACTTACATGAACTGATGCAAAAGGAAGGAAGCAGTATCAGGAAAATAATATACACAATGACTCTAATACTGTGAGTAGAAAGAACAACAATAAAAAACCATACCACCACTTTGTGAAATCATAATAACCAAACTAGACCATCCACCCCCCCCAAAAAAGAAAATATACTTTTCTGCCTTCTTTGAAAAGGTAAATGTCTAGGGGTGTGAAACACTGAATTTACTGTAGCACTTGTCTGATGTGTTAATTCTGCTCAAGTGGTTTCCCAGTGAGGTTTTTTCCTTTTACCCCTCTCCATGTTATTCATTTGCTCTCCTGGAGGATCATAAGGCAAAAACTGTTCTGGATAAAGTTATACAGACAACTTTATCATAACAAGAATAAAAACAGCTAGCATTTATACAGAGAGCTAAAGTTTACAAAGCTCTTTACATATGTTGACTCATTTGATCCTCACAAAAACCGTAAGAGGTGGATACTATTATTATGATGCCCAATCTCAGTCCCAAAGGACTATAATGTAACTCCCTTCCTAAGAGTGAGGGATTAGTGAGGAGGAAGCTATTAAAAAGAGAAATGATTGCATTATAAGAACAAAAGGAATCAATAAAACTTTTAAGAAATTAAAATAAACATTAAAAAAAGTCATGCCAGAAAAAAGCTAATTAGAATCTCTAGCTTCCTTAAATGCTCATCTGAACTGTTCAGGGTCAAAGGTGATCTGTGGTTCTGGTTCAAAGTGCAGCTATCTTCTTCATCATGTTTGCTCTCTTTCCCACTCTGAATTCTCTAATTTATATATACAAATTTATCCAGACACCACATAACTAGAAGTGTGAAAAGAACATAGATTCTGACATTTTTTAAAAGTGTGATTAAATTTTCCTTTTTAAATAGGGGAAACTTGAGAAGTAGATCAAATATTTTATGTTCACTAAAAGTAATAGTAGCTATAAGAAACAAAGAAATGATAATCGATTTATTTTCCAGTGAGCAAACAAGCACAATAATAAAAAGCATTTCCACTAACGTAGAATCTATACTTCACTGACACCAAAATGAAGAACCACACAATCAAGACAGTCTTACTCACGTATATGATCCTTCCAGTTATCAGAACCCTGATACAGAGAGTAAACTAATTAAGGAAGACTCACTATAATTTGAAATAAGAACCGCTTTGAAAATCAGCTTTCCAACAACCTGAACATATTAGAGTCATTTCAATAAAAACTTTTCTTGGAATGCAGTGTTCTACGAATATGAATATTAATACACATATAAATGACATATCTGCTGAATCAAACACTGAAGATTTTCTTAGTACAGGCCCCAACAACAATCCTATCTAGAAACACAGCCTGAACACGATCAAGCTAATTCAGTGTGAAGTCACTGGTTACTCAGTGACTTGTTACCTTTCTTACTGTAAGATCTGAAATAAACTCCTACTTAACACATAAATCAGAAACATGTATTTAGAGCTAGAAAGAACCTTAGAGACTGTCTAGTTCAACTCCTTCATTTAACAGATGAGAAAACTGAGTCCCAAAGTGATTAAATAATTTACCCAAGGTCACAAAAGTAGTAAGTGGCAATGTCTGTATAGTTTTATACAACATACTTCAGATCCAATACCATATTACATTTCACCTCTTTGAGAATCTCTACAAATATTAATGGTGAGCCCCAAATAAAAGTTACCCTATATAGTCTTCCCTGAATGAACAAATTATAGAAAAAATTTCCCATAAGGCACACTTCCCTTAACATTTTTTGATTCATGGATGGTTCCCTTTAACAGTCTGTTGAAGCCTTACAAATCTCTTCTCGGAATGTTTTTAAACGCATAAAACAAGATGTATAAGATCAGAAAACCAATTATACTGAAACAGCTATCAATTTTTTTTTTTAAGTTCACAGATCACAAATTAAGAACCCCTTGTATAGGAGACCTTCCTGGGCTTCTTTCCTCACCTGCAAAATGAGGGGGTTGGAAAGAGCACACCTAGTCTTTTTTTTACCTCTATTAGTTTATGAGATTTTTATATTCATGTTTTAGGGTTAGTGAGATAAACTATTAAATTACAAGGCTTCCCTCACCCAATAATCAAGAATCTGGACTAGGCTTCAAATGACCTAGGTTCAAGTTCCAGCTCCAATATTTAGAACCTATGTGATCTCAGGCCAATTACATAACCTCTCAAATTCTATTTTTTCATTTATAAAAAGAATTAAATACTTACAATACTTTACAAGGTTGTTCGAAAAGTATAAAGGAGCGTATAAGTTACTATCTTCACTGAATTCTTATAGACATTGGATCCTAAATCAAAATCAATGTTATCCTACCAAATTCTAATATTTAGCTAACCATCCAAATGCATTTGATTTTTAGTTTAAAGATTATATTTTTCTTTTTTTTTAACCTTCCCAGATTATAAAACCCAGTTTGGAGAATATTTTTCTGTTGAAATTTTGAAGATGTGGTCATAGATTTTAGAGCTCCAACTCCTTGGGGTTCTTAGGATCATATACAGGTGGAAGGGACCTTAAAGGCCATCTAAGATGATTGTAGCCTCCTGGTTTATGAAAAACTTGAGACCCAGAGCTAGCTGTTGTTATTTCATGCAGCCAAGGAGTTTCTGAGGTGGGTTTCCTCACTTCAAAGCCAGCATTCTATCAACTATGCCATGCTGCCTCCAATCATCTAGTTCAAGCTCCTCATTGTACTGTTAAAATGAGTACCAGAGAGGTTTGAGTTTTTCAATTGACATAGGTGGTCATCTGAAGCACTGTTACAATTTTTATGTAATTTATATTTATATACTTACATAACATAATATTTATATAATTATTTTGGTTTTTTCAGTTGTTTTAGCTATGTCCAACTCTTCGTGACCCCATTTGGGGTTTCCTTGGCAATGATACCAGAGTGGTTTGCCATTTCCTTTTCCAGCTCATTTTACAGATGAGGAAACTGAGGCAAAAAGGGTTAAGTGACTTGCCCGGGGTCACACAGCTAGAAAGTGTCCACGTCCAGATCTGAACTCCAGACGATGAGTCTTCCTGACTACAGACTGGGCATTCTATCCGCTGCACCATATATAAATCTGTGTTATCACTATTCGGTAAAGAGGCATTTGGAATCCAGGTACTTTTGGAAGCTCACAGATGTGGCTGAGCGTGTCCTAGACTGGCGCTGAGCTAACCTGATTACACTGTGACAGCGGAGGTACTTGAGGCCAGCCCCAATGACTTCTCCTAAGAAGATCATCAAGGGCTTATACCATTACAGCAGATGAAAAAAAACACAGGTGATGCACTTGGGAGACTAGGGAGCCACAGGAATAAGAGAATCACAAAAACTCCGTGGAGTCCGCCACAGAGGGAACACCCCGACATCCCGCCCCACCACTACCACCCGGCCACTGCACAAGCCAACAGCGCTCCCTCACACCCTCCCTTTCGCTTGCTTTAGCACCGCGCATGCGCCACGCGCGCTCGCGCGTCTCAGGTAGGGGAGGGACCGGGACCTCCGCGTCCCTCCGACCCAGCGGACATTCAAGGATATCAGAAGTCGAGGCAGGACAGAAGGCAGCTCCTGACGACATAGGTCCTCGGACCAGCTTGCCAACTCTTCCAGCACCACGGTGCTCGCCGGCTCCGCGCGGTCCTGAGACATTCTCTCAGAGTAGAAACAAAGTTTGGTCACTTCAAATGCGTCCCGCCCTTTCCTAGAGCCGGAAGGAATCCTCCACCGTCCCGTCATGCTCTGCGAAATCCCTCCCCTCTCCCCCGAGATTTCCTCAGACGCCGGCGTCGGATTGGAGCAGAGCGGAGCGGAGTTACTGCGCATGCGCACAGCGCGTACGTGCTTTCCTGGAAGTGGGAGGTGCTGAGCGTTTCCAAGCGGAGGATGGAACCTCGGAGCCCGAGCTTGGACGGCGGCCGGACTGGGTGAGGAGGGGCTCGGCGGGGAGCGCGCCGGATCCGACCCACTCGTCGCAGTTCCCCGATAGTGGCGGGGCACGGGGCTCGGCTCACAGCCTTAGGGAGGGCTTGATCTCCCAAAATCTGCCACTAGGGTCTTCCAGGGCGAGGAGGGGGGATGTCGCACAAGTGGAATCTGGTTCTTTTGGGAATCAGACGCAAAATGTGACCCCAAAAGCCTGGATCCCCTGCCCCATGACACAGGTAGAAGGGGAGCCCCAGATTAGGAGTAGGCAGCTAAGTAGTGCAGTGGATAGAGCTCTGGGTCAGAGTTCAAATCCAGCCTCAAACACTTACCAGCTGTGTGACTGTGAGCAAGGCACGTCACGCCTGCCTCAGTTTCCCTTTCTATGTATAGCAAGCTACATATAGGATGAGTAAGAAATAATTAATAGAGTGAAGTTAGTAGATTTAAGAGGGATTGGAGGTGGGATTTTAGAGGATCGCATGAGATAATATTTATAAAGTGCTTCGCAAACAAAATTTAGTGTGCAATTATTATTATTAGACTTGGGATGCGAAAGATCTGGTCTGAATCCTGCTTCTGTGCTTTGCAAATAAATCTAAACATGCTATTAAATGTTATTTATTATTGTTACTGTTGCTAATAGTAGACTTGGGATCAGAAAGACCTGTTCTAAACCCTGTCTCTGATACTTAGATAGGCATGGGCAAACCACTTAGCCCAGCTAAACCTCGGTTTCCTTATCTGTAATGAGAGTTTAATGATACCCACAATACCTGCGGATGCAAAGGACTTTACAGAAGTTTAAAAATATTATATAAATATCAGTTACTCTAATTAATCATCATGAAAACAAATTAAAGCCCTGCTGAAGGTGAACCAGCCTTGGAAAGTTTTCTACCCTTTCTTGCTCCCTATGGCTCGATGCCCTCCATGGGTGAGGCCTTGGAGGTATATATATCCTTGACCTTCTTTCAGTGCTTGTGAATTGAGGGATTTTTACTAAATGGCCTCTAAGATCCCTTCCAGCGCTATATCTGTGTCCTAATTCAGTCGTCTCTTTTGACAGAAAAGGAAATTGAGTGCCAGAGAGGTGAAGTGATGACTTTCTCAAGTTCTGAGGCACACATCTGACCACATCATTTCCCTGATCAAAAACCTTCAATGACTGACCACGATTTGGCTCCAACCTACTTTTCCATCTGTATTTGACATTACTACCATTCATACACTCTGTAGTCCAAATGAATTGCCATACAAGGTATTCCCTAAATAGTATATTTTATCACTCATCTATAAACCTTGCTCCTCATGTCCAGAAGACCCTACTTGCTCACCCCTTCTTAGGAACCTTTTTTCCTTCAGTGCTCAGTTTAGGTATCAGTTCCTACTTGAAACTTCCCAGAACTCCCCAAGTGTTGGTGCTCTCTTCCTACTCAAATTATCTTTTTTTTTTCCTCTTTGAAAAGTAAGTAGAAAGTAAAATGTATAATTGAATTGCCCCAGGTCACACTATGTGCAGAACCAGATTCAATGTCAGGTTTCCCTTTACTTTGCCATGCTGCCTTCTTTATGGTCATAAAAAATGTGACAGTATGTTGAATTCTAGATCTCCTATCTAACCTGCATTTCCCGTATACAGGCAGTCCCATTTACAGAGGGCTACTGTTCCAAAAGTTATTTTGTAAATCTTTTGTTCAGGGCGGTGATTAAATATATAATAATGCAATACAACTGTAACACTGACAGTTCTAGCCTGAATCCTGTTGCTCTTAGGAGCAAGACCCTTGGGCAGAGAAAAGAAAGAAGCTTCTTGGGTATAGATCCTGCCTTAGGCAAATTTTGAAAAAAGCAAAAAATTTGCCTTTGGCATCCCTTCATTTCCCTTTCTTCATCTCCCACTCCTTAGGCATCTGTTTCTTGGAACATAGGATGAGATCTTTATGCTATGCTTTTCCCCTCCCCATCCCCAGTACCCTTCCTAGGTCTATGCTACTGCCAGAGTACTCAGCATTTCTCTTTCCATAGCCTCCTTTGGTCTGGCCTATTCGGGGAGGGAAGCAGTGTGACTGATCCAATTTAAAGTAATGTGACTTGAAAGTCATTCAGCCTGGTTTTATTTTTGTGACTCCAAGATTTTACAAGTTTGATTTGGAACCAACTAGAGATGCCTGAATTTGTTAAATAGATCCTTTGTTAAACCAAATATTATTGGTGAAAACTTCATTGTTTTTAATTCCACAATTTAAGAAGATTTTTTTTAGATGGGAACCAAGATAGCTATCCTGAGCTGTTTCTGCTTTTTGTAGCTTTTTCCTTTGGCAAGGTTCCTAGGAGTAACAGGCAAGGAAGTGGTCCTGTATGCAAATCTTTTGTGTGCTGGGGTGTTTATATCACAGGTCAGCAAATTGTAACACTATGGTTTGATAAATTCAGTTCTGTTTCTTTTCTTTCCTGTAGCAAAATTGAGAGATGATAAAAGCATGCAAGGCAACAGTCCACTCAAGAGCATTGCACTTGTGACTACAGATAAACATATCTGGAGAGAGATTTTTCACCACGGCAAGTCACTCGTGGCATTTTTCAGGAAGAATATCTTTTAACAAAGTCATTGAATGAGTGTTGAAATTTCCTCAAATCAATTTTAACTTTCACCACTACTTCATATTTTGCTTATGGTTATAAAACATTTTGCATACCATACCAGAGTTCTGTCCATTTAATGGGAAGATGGCATTCCAGTTTAATTTTGCTATAGACAGCCACCTAGAAAATGAATTACCAGCCCTTGGAGATGAGGTCTCAGGCCTGGAATCTTCAGGAAGGACATCAGTCTTAGAGAGCCAAAAAGGAAAACCAAAAGATGGGAAATGGTCCTCAAAAGAACGTGACTTATCTGAGGAGCCTTTGTGGGGATGCAAATCATCAGCAGAAGTTAAACCATCTCAAGTGTGTGACAACTCACTGGTTAAATCCAATGAAAAAATAAGCAATCCAAAAGAAAAACAACCTTGTTTGAAAGTGGCCAAAGAACATGATGTCCCTAAAGATTTAAAGAAAGTGGTGGAAAAGAAAGTGGTAGAAGTTATACAAGATCTCCAACACGTAAATTTGTCAGTAGTGAAAATGACCTGTTTGAAAGACAACTCTTGTGGAGAAGACATAATAACCAAAAGCCTTTCTTCTCACTCTGATCTCATCACAGGTATCTATGAAGGAGGTTTGAAAATCTGGGAATGTACCTTTGACCTTCTAGCTTATCTAACTGATGAAGAAGTACAGTTTGCTGGGAAAAGAGTGTTGGACCTTGGCTGTGGAGCAGGGCTTCTGGGTATAATTGCCCTTAAGGCAAAAGCTAAAGAAATCCACTTTCAAGATTATAATAGTACTGTAATTGATGAAGTAACCATTCCAAATGTAATAGTGAACTCTACTTTTGAAAATGAAGATGATGAAGTATGTGAGCCAGATTTGAAAAGGCAGAGGAATTCAAACCAAACACAGGAACTTGTAAGCAAATGTCGATTCTTTTCTGGGGAATGGTATGAATTTTCCAAACTTGTGCTAAGCAGCAAAAAAGCTTTTGCAAAATATAATATCATTCTGACCTCCGAGACCATTTATAATCCAAGCTATTACAGTGCTTTCCACCAAACTTTAGCTGATTTGTTGGATGAAAATGGAGAAGTGTTTTTAGCAAGTAAAGCACATTATTTTGGTGTTGGAGGTGGTGTTCATCTTTTTCAGAAGTTTATAGAAGACAGGAATGTATTTGAAACTAAGACACTCAAAATAATTGATGAAGGACTCAGTAGGATCTTAATTAAAATAACCTTTAAGAATGCCCATTGAAGCCCAAATTTAGTACCTTTTTTAAAAATGTTTTAAACTGTTGACTAAAAGGTTTTTGCTCCAACAAGCAATTTTCTGTCTTGTTAGTCTCTTTATGAAATTATTCTAGTGTTAACCTTTCTTGTTTGCCCTTTTCTACCAAATAAGAGGTCATGTACACTAACATGATGAGAAACAAGAATAATGAGAAAGTAATACACCTAAATACCCTTTATCAATTGATCATTTTGGGCCCAAATCCCATATTCTCCATTCTCATTATGTTAAATGAAATTCATCTTCAAAATATTTACCATCTGTTATCTGAAATTTGTAAGCTTCCTTCCCAACCTTTTAGATCTTAATTCAAAGGTAGAGTCTAGTCAGATGTGCTTGGTTTATTTTTGTAATTAAAATAAGCATCAGCAAAAAGGTTCTAGACAAACATGAAGCACAGTCTTAGTGCAGTTTAAAATTTTAATAACTTCAGTTAGAAAAAAACATTTGAAATGTTAATTATTTAAAATATTAAAATACTCATCTAATCAGTTTTCAAACTTTGTAAAAATTTTGATCAGACACTGCTAAGTGACAAAAGATTGCATTTGTAATCCTAGCCTTAAAATCAAAAAAGTTTTCATGCACACATGACAGTTTTGATGTAACTTCGTAAGAAAACATCTAATGGAGATAGATTAAAGGGGCCTCCTCTACTAATCCATTTGTCTGAGAAAGTATCACCCAAAAATTGTGAAACAGACAATGTATAATGACATAGTACTCCATCTTATTAAAATGTATCCTTCAGAAAACTAAAGTGGTATAAAGGAAATTTTAAAAACTTTTAAATGATGTTTTTTGTAAGTTTGGAGCATTTATACTTCTGAAGTTATCAAAGCTGGCAACTTCCCCTAGATTTGGGGGACACCTTGTATAGAAAGTAATCTGTTCTAGGAATATTTTAGAAAGTTTTTATCTTGGGCAGTGGGTACTAGATAGTTAATTTAATCAGTGCTAGAGCTTGTGGAAAAAAAGGAGTAAGAAATTTGGCAACTTTTCACTGATCTGATGGAATTTGGGATTTCTAAGGATATTAATCATCAAGCATTTATTAAGTATTATGTGCTGGTGCTAAGGATACAAGTACAATGAATGAAACAATCTCATCTTACAGGGAAGAGACAAGGGAATAAATTTATCTCTGGACCCTATTATGTGCTAAGCACTTTACAAATATCTCCTTTGATCCTTACAACTCTGGGAGGTACATCTATTGTTTCTATTTTACAGTTGAAGAAACAGTTAAACAGGTTAAGTGACTTGCCCAGGGTCATAAAAATGAAGCAGGATTTGAACTGAGTCTTCCTCACCTTAGGTCCCAGGGTTCTTGGAGGTTGCTACTTGCCCAGGGTCACTCAGCCAGTAGGTATCAGAGATGGGACTTGAAACCAGGTATTCCAGATTCCAAAGTCTTTATTCACTATACCATGTTTCCTTTCTACATATACAAAGACAAAAACCCAAATAGTGCTTTTCCTCCAGGAGCTTATATCCTACTGTAGAAGATGGAGTGGTTAACATACATGTACACTGGATGAGGTGGTAAGGGAGGCCTAAAACCTCTGGTGTAGGGGCTTGCCAAACTTTTTTTTTTTTGCCTTTTTTTTTTGGAGGGGCAATTGGGGTTAAGTGATTTGCCCAAGGTCACACAGCTAGTAAGTGTTAAGTGTCTGAGGCCAAATTTGAACTCAGGTCCTCCTAACTCCAAGGCCGGTCCTCTATTCACTGAGCCATCTAGCCACCCCCTTACCAAACTTTTTTAAGGCAGCTCATGCACCTTTGGTGATCAACCTTTCAGCCAACTCTCACTTGTGGCTCTGAGAAGCCATATCATGCACAACAGCCATACCCCAGTAAAAACCATTTCTACAGACAGGCTAAAGCAGGTTGAAGGTAACCAGTAAGCCTCAAACCTTTTGGTGAATTAGGTGGTTGTCTACCCCAGGCATGTGAAGACTTTCCCCAGTGGAATGGGGGGGTGAGAACAATTTAGCTTAGAGCAATGGTTCTCAACCTTCCTAATGCTGCGACCCTTTAATACAGTTCCTCATGTTGTGGTGACCCCCAACCACAAAATTATTTTTGTTGCTACTGCTACGAATCTATCTGATATGCAGGATGTATTTTCATTGTTTCAAATTGGACATAACCCAGAGGTTGAGAACCGCTGGCTTAGAGCTTGGTCAGTTATCAAGGACACTAAGGTCTTCCACCATCACCAGTTCTGACTCTTATCTTGACACTGGACTTTGATAACTGGAGGAGAGAGTGAGGCTGAGGACTTTGTACAACTCTCAATTCCAATTAGGTGCCAGTCAAGACACTACCTTGTGATGTCATCGGTCCTTTCAGAAAGTGAAGGCCAAACAATGCAAAGCACAAAGCAAACGCACAACAAATAATAATTGCAGAAAATAAAAGGAAGAGAGAACGGGGAGGATCAGGAAAGGGGAGGGCCAGATTGCGGAGGGCAATGCCGAGCCGAAGAGTTGTACTTCTTCCCAAATGCGATAGAGAACCACTAGAGAGTTCTAAGTAAGAATATTAATTTGTGTAGAGGACAGATTGGAAGAGAGACTGGATACAGGGAGGTCAATCAAGATATTGTTTCATTAGTTCAGGAGAAAACTTAAAAAAAAAAAGACCTGAACAGCAGAGGCTGACTGGAGAACGGATGAATATAAAATGGGACTAGATATCTGACTGTATTGGGGGTGGGGAGCAAAAGGAGTCGATTCCTCAAATTGTGAACCTGGTTGACTGAAAGGATTTTACTGTTAAAAAAAATGAAACAGTGGAACCTCGAACTTTTTCATCTCAGGGCCACATTATACCCTTAAAAATTATTGAGGACCCTCCCAAAGAGCTTTTATGTGGGTTGTGTTTTATTTATTATATTTGAAATTGAAACAGTGATATTATGAAGGTAGTTTTGATCTTATGGAACCCCTGAAAGAGTCTTGGGGACTTTTTAGTGGTTAACTGAAAATACAGATTGCAACCATGAAGTCTAAATCCCATTCTGAAACACTATTTTCTTAGCCAAATCATTTACTTCCCGAATCAATTTTTCTCTTCAGTATCCCCTGCCTTCATCCTGTAACAATGAAGAAAACATGACCTAAGCCCCAATGGACTTAGTTTCTTACCCAAAATTTCTGTCTCAAAAATTTGATTCATAAACTTGGGAAGAGGGGGAAGAGTATTGAGGCTTTGCAGGAATCTTATATAACTTCCCATTTCTCTGAAGATAAAAATTCATCTTTGTTCAATTCAGGCAGAGTAAACACACTCATAACCCATGTCCTTTACATCATGGCTGGCTTAGAAGTCAAGAGGAGAGGGAGAAATTTCATTGTGCTTACATAAAAGACCAGAAAACTGACTTCAGAGTATTAGGTGTACTGTTTGCACACTTTTGCTATGCTTGCTGCCCTGGAACTCTCATAAGTAATCTCAAGTTATAAACACTGAAAGCAAAGACCATCATTATACTTTTTATATCGCTCACAACACCTAACTCAGTAAATCACACATAATAGGTTCTCAGTAGTTCTTCATTCGTAGGATGAAGGGATATAAAATGTACACAGAAATAAGAGATCAGACAATGATGTCTTAAAAAAATTTCCAATTACATGTAAAGACAGTTTTTAACATTTATCTTTTTAAAATGTTGAGTTCCAAATTTTCTCCCTCCCTCTTTCACTTTCCTCCACCCTAAAGCAGTAATTTCATATAGGTTGTATATGTGCAATCATGTAAAACATTTCCATATTAGTCATATGTAAGAAAAAAGACCAAAAAGGAAAAACCATGAATAAAATAAAGTGAACATAGTATGCTTCAATCTGTATTCAGACTCCCATCAGTCCTCGTTTTTCTGAAATCTGCCTGCTCATCGTTACTTATAACACAATAGTATTCCATTGCATTCATATACCACAACTTGTTCAGTCATTCCCCAGTTGATGCATTCCCTTTATTTCCAATTCCTTACCACCACAAAAAGAGCTGCTATAAATATTTTTGTACATGTCGGTCCTTTTCCCCTTTTTATGACAATGATTTCTTTCTAGGAAAGAAAACAGAGGCTTCAACATGAAAACAAATGGGGGCAAAAGCATTTGAGGCAAAGATAGATCCTGACCTGTGTCAGAGTTTGGGGAGAATGAGCAAAAAGGTATGAAGATAGATCATTAAGATAGATCATCAAACACTTGACAGTGAGCAACAGATTCTTCCTGAAAAGGAGGGCGATATACCATCTGGAGAAGAAGTAGCTTCCTGTTCATGGAATGATGATGTGGATTCACAGGTTTTGTCAAGAGAAAAAACATTCAGTAAGGGTCATTGGAAGAAGAGACAGGTAGTGGTCATTGGATTCCTTGCTGAAGGCTTCTGAGGCATCTACTTGTTGGCCTCATGACTAAAAAGAGGGGCTTCCTATCTTCCTGGGGCATACATCCAGGAGATGACAGACAATTTCCCCAAACTTATCAGACCAGATTACTACTATATACTTCTGGTGATATTCTGTGATAAGCACTTGTGACAAATACTGCCAGAAGGAATCTAGGAACCGTTGCTAGTCTAAAGTGTAAGGTAAGAAACAAAAAATATTTGTTCCATAGGTGGTATTTTCATCACTATTGTGAAAAAAGGCAAAGGCTAGAGAAGAGAAAGGCAGAATTGGAGAATGAAAAGATGGTACCTGAAAGAAGGATTTGGATTTCTACACCATGCCTTAAAATATAGTAATGATAAGCTCTTAGGGATAAATAGAGGGTACCTACAATATAAGGAGGAACATCAGTACTGGCACTTAGACATGGAAATAGAAATCCATAGGATATAAGATTAAAGAAAGGAGCTACAAACAAAACCCTCGGCTTCAGATGTTTATACACAAACTATAATTAACAAGCAAGGAGAAATCAAGATCTTAATTCAACTTTGGGGCAGCTGGTGGTACAAAGGATAGAGCATGAGGCCTGGAGTCAGGAAGATCCAAGTTAAATTTGACCTCAGACACTTATTAGCTTTGTGACCCTGGGCAGGTCACTTAACCACTATTTGCCCCAGTTCCTCAGC
This sequence comes from Pseudochirops cupreus, assembly GCA_028627135.1. Taxonomy (NCBI): domain Eukaryota; kingdom Metazoa; phylum Chordata; class Mammalia; order Diprotodontia; family Pseudocheiridae; genus Pseudochirops; species Pseudochirops cupreus. The sequence goes on along the minus strand of CM053584.1, from coordinate 51,733,317 downwards.
CATAAAATGTGGATATACTGGAGAAGGAAATGGCAGACCACCGCAATATCTTTGCCAAGAAAACTCTATGGACAACGTCCTCAGGGGTCATGTGAAGGCGGACACAAATGAACAACAAATGTAGCTTGAGCTCCTAATCATTGAAACTCTGTGACCCTGGAAGGGGATACTTTATTCAAAGGAATAGGTGGGGTAAGAAGCTGGGGGAGGAGTGGGGGAAGTGTAATACAGTATCACATGTTAAGAAGATATACTCACATGAGAAAACTCTAGTAACAAGGAAGGGGAAACAGTAGAGAGCATGTGGACAAGGGTCAAAGGAAGGAAAAAAGGAAAGGCTATTAGCATTTGATTATACCGTTCTATCAACCACCCAGTCAGAAAGAAACTTTTTGGGGAAAAAAAATCACATGCCTCATACAGAAGCATGATTCATTTGTGATGGGGGACTTAAGTTATAAAGACATCTGCTGGATCTCAAATCTCTGCCTGTCCTAAAGTATAGCAGTTAATACATTTTTAACTTAGCTTAATGCTAATTTCATACATCAAAAGGTGAAGGATAAGGAACTTCTACATCTGATTCTTACAAGGAGAAATTGGTTGCTACAGTGGACATGAAGGGAATATTGGGGAGAATTGACCTCTTTACCTTAGAATTTGTAATGGAGAAGCAGAGGAAAGCCAGTCAGTCTCACATGTACCTCAGAATATTGCAGACTAAATTTTGTAAACATTAACTGTATTTTGAAAATTAATAACCCCCCCAATAATATTTCCATATACAGAGCAGAACACTAAAACAAGATTGTATATAAAACTGAATCTCCATTTCATGCCATTAAAAAAAATTCCTCACTTTACTTTGAAAACTCAAAACTCTTGAGCCAATGTGAGCCCCCTTAATCATTTAGCAGCTTCAATTACTTTTCAGCAAAGGTATTCACTCAGTATGTAATATAGTGAGAACAACTGATACAACACATTCCTCACAAAATCTGGGGCGTATTCTCCTACCTACATACAAAGCATCCATGATAGAATGAGAAAGTATAAATGTAGTGCAAAATGGTAATGAAGCATACAATAGAGCACAATACCTATCTCTAAAAGTCCTTCACAAAATCCTAGGACAGCTGCCTTTGCACTTAATGCTCTGCTGAGCTTTTAGGGCCCATGCCTGTCTCAAGTCCTTAGTCAAAACTTTTCTCTGCCTCAATTCTACTTTTCCTCTTCTGTTAATGTAGGCAATTTAGAGTTTTTAAAATATTCTTCCATTTCACTTAAATTGTTAAATTTATTGGCATGTAAGCAGACAAAATAACACCTTATAATTGCTTTACTTTGATCTTTGTTAGTAGTGTATTCATCCTTTTCATTTTTGATACTAGTAATTTGGTTTTCTCTCTCTTTTAAATCAAATTAACCAATTATCTATCTATTTTGTTTTCATATAATCAACTCCTAGTTTTATTTACTAATTTAGTATGGATTTTTACTCTTAATTTTATTAATCTCACTTTTAATTTTGGGGATTTTCAATGTGGTGTTTGATTGGGGATTTTTAATTTGCTCTTTTTCTAGTTTTTTTGTTGTTGCATACTCAATTCATTAGTCTGCTCTTTCTCTATTTTATTGATGTAAGTATTTAGAGATGTAATTTCTTCTAATCACTGCTTTTACTGTATTCCATAGGTTTTGATATATTGTCTCATTATTGTCATTCTCTTTAATGAAATTATTGATTGTCTCATTCTTTAAGCCATTCATTCTTTAAGATTAGGTTGTTTAATATCCAATTAGTTTTTAATCTATGTTTTCTTAGCCCCTTATTAAATATAATTTTTATTTTAGTATTATAATTATTATCTGAAAAGGATATTTTTAACACTTCTGCTTTTAACTATAAAATTTTATGTACAAATATATGGTCAGTCTTTGTAAAGGTACCATGAACTGCTGAGAAAAAGGTGTATTCCTTTCTATTTCCATTCAATTCATACAATTCTACTATTGTTGTTATTGTTCAGTCATTTTTCAGTCACAGCTGACTCTTTACAACCCCATTTGGGGTTTCCTTGGCCAAGATACTGGAGTGGTTTGACATTTCCTTCTCCAGCTCATTTTACAGATAAGGAAACTGAGGCAAATAGGATTAAGTGACTGGCCCTATAATAACTAGTGTCTGAGACTGAATTTGAACTCAGGAGGATGAATCTTTCTTTCTTTCTTTTTTTTTTTTATGGGTTAACAATCTTACTTTAATCGATCAAATATCATTTACCTAGTTCAGGGGGAAAAGTCGGCACCCTGAACTTCAGAGAATACAAACAGAAGTTACAAACAAACAGAAAAACAGATCAGCAGATGGCTTCCAGCGTCTGACCATTACATCAGTTACCTATTCAGTTACCAGAGAAGGAAGCACCAACATCTGGGTTTTTCACAGCCGGGGGGCTCAACGGCTGCCCAGAGTCTCGTCTGGCCAAATCACACAACTCTTCTCAAAGTGAGCCCCCAGGATGAATCTTTCTGACTCTAGGCCCAGCACTCAATCCACTACACCACTAGCCACCCCAAATTCTACTTTTAGACTGTTCCAATTGTTATGAAGATTTTCCTCACATCAAGCCTAAATTTGCTTCTTTATAATTTCTACCAATTGTTCTTATGCCAAGCAAAACAAACCTAATGCCACTTTCAAATGACAGCCCTTCGAATATTGAAGAGAGCTATATCAAGTCTCTTTTACCCTCTCAGGGTTTCTTCTCCAGGTGAAACATCACCAATCCTCATATGGCATGTAGTTCACTACTACTTCCAAACTTCAGGAGAACAAGAGATACCTTTGATATCAAAACACATTAAGCTGCTACTCTTTTGCCCTCTCTCACCTGCTGAGCTTTGAGAAATCTCTGACCCTTGTTACCCAAACAGAACATAATTACGATATTCTATCAATGGGAGGCTGAGACAGAGAGAAATCAGACTTTGACAAAGTTCATATAGAAAGCTAACAGTTAAGTATTTATCACCATTTAACTTTTTGGCTGATTCATACTGAATACTTTCCATGTAGCTATGAGTGTGATCTTTTTCTGTTTTCAATGACATAAAAAAAGGAAGACAATGCTAGTACATTATCTAGGAAAATAACATATAGAAGAATACATTCAGGGTAAAAAAAAATTCAGACAACTCCCAGCCTACTGTCTCACACACCACATTCTCATTAACCAAAAGTCCATGCCAGCTCTTTAATCATTTTTGTGTTTCTCTCTTTACCACCATCCTAGCTCCTTTATATTTTAATTATCATTAGAAAACTTCATCTTATCTGATGTGCTTTTCTTACCCAGATCTCCCACAAATTGTTCTTTTTTCCTGTTTTTCCAGTTTTCTTTGCTATTTATAAGCTTCTCTAGGGTTTCCTAAAGTGGAGAACCAGTGGTTCACTGAAAGATATATTTCCTAGAAAGACTGGTATAGAATTTTGTAACAATATGAAGGTTTTTTCCCTTTTGTGGAACACATTCCTTGGCCGGAATTCCAAAAGAGGCAACACCATATTAATCAGCATTCCATGTTTTTGCTTTGGTGCCCTAACTCCTATAGACTCATCATTTCTCTTCCCAAGGGAAATATGTCAAAAATGCTTCTGTCTTGTTCCCTAAGCTAGTTCAACATAAGGGGAAATAGTTATTAATTACTTATATAAAATATATGCTGCCCATTTGAGAAATATTCAGCCACATGGAATTTCTAAAAATATCTGAAGTCTGGTTTACCACTCTCTGAAGGAGATTGTGCTTTCTTCTTTGAGAAGAGCAGGAGAAGGTTCATTTGTCTGGCTGCTTTTTTCTCCTCCAAGAGAAAGGGACACAACTGGAATTATATCTATGACACCCTAAGTATTACTAGTTGGCAATTAGTTCAGAACAAAAGCCCACTTTCCTGGCCAGTATCTCTTACGAGAGATATCCCAAGCTTACACTCAAAGGTTTAATTCCTTCCCACTAAATGCTAGTTATACAAAAGATTATCATAAATAGTGAAAAGCAAGTAAATTCGTATATCCAAGAAAACAGCAAACAAGTAGCTTCAGAGATACCTAGAAAGAATGAGTTTTCCCTCTGGGAGTAAGCTTTCTTAGCCAAGAGATAGGCCCCAAGTTCACCCAAGCTAGAATTCCCTATAGTTTCTAAGAAGGCTAGCGGAAAATCAGGGACATGATGAGAAGCTGCCTTTATCAGAGACAGAACCTAGCAACATTCTGCCTATGAGTAGATGCTTCTTCTGTGGGAATATATAACAACATGGGAGGGTACCTGAAGCTGGGGTGGGGGTGGAGTAGAACAGTGGGATACAGAGTAGTAAGTGATGTGCCAAGGTCAAATCAAGAGCTAGCAATGAGGGAAAGGTGACTGACCCCTGTGGTCTCAAAAGAAGAAAAGAGGCTACAGGTGAGTGGGTAAGGAAGAGAGTGGAAAGATTGAAAAGGGAGAGGAAGGAAGGAAGCCTCACTTTTCCAAGGTGTGAAGGGGTTCCACTGATGAATGCTCCAATGAGTGCAAAGAGGTGAAGGGAGATGAAGATCCTATACTGGATATTGAAAAATCTACTTATTCTAGGAGGTTGGAACTCCTGGAGGCAATTGGCACCTGGAAGAGCAGGAGAGCATGGATATGGGCAGATTTCCTGGCAAATATAGGAAGAAAAAAAAGTCAATGAGAGAGGGTATAGATAAGTATTGGATTCGGTAATCAGGGACATGGTTGGGGAGGGGCCCTACCATAGAGTAGAGTCCTTTCTGACACCTGCAATAATTGCCATTATTCTAGAAATAAGGCAGAATGGGAAAAGTGAATCCACAGGTGATGTGCCCCTATAGGGCAGTGGCAGAAAGTGCCTAGAGGGGAGAATTTAAAATTGATACCTTGGAAGCTTTGATTACATAAAAAATACAGAGAAAAGAGAGAGACCAGATAATTACAGGGATCATGAATCAGAGAAAGAAGATGAAGAGTAAACAGAAAAAGAAGGCAGGTAATGAAAAGAGTGAGAGAAATCCTTTTTTTTGTAAAGGAATACAAAAATGAAATTTAAAAACCAAGGAACGAGGGGCAACTAAGTGACACAGTGGACAGAGTACCTGCTCTGGAGTCAGGAGGACCTGAGTACAAATCCAGTTTCAGACACTTACTAGCTATGTGACCCTGGGCAAGTCACTTAACCCCAACTGCTTCTTTTATAAACAAACAAAACTAAGAAACAATACTAGGAAAGAGAGGAGGGACTCAGGGATGAAGGGAAGAGAGTTAGTGGGAACAGGGACATCCTTTAATGTAAAGTAACTGAAGGAACATATGTTTATAGCGGAAGACAGAACATGAAATGTTTCTGCACAGACAACATAGGATAAGAAGGGAAGTGATTAAATGGGAAAAAGTCATCCAGGAGGACTCAGGTTTTTAAAAAATGCTATCAGGAATAATTTTTTCATTCAAGGTTTCTTCAGCAAGCATTCACTGAATACTGGCAGCACAGCAAGACCTTTTGGGAAGTGTATGCAAAGTAGAAAATAGTTTCTGCCATCAAAATTTTATCCAATGGATACGTAACACTCGGAATTCAAGGTATATGCTCACAAGTTGCCACATCTTCACCCTTCCTTTAACATTTATTAAGCATTCGCTGTGGTCAAAGCACTGTGCTAGATATTGGGATATCTCAGTAGTGATGTCTCTTTTTCTGCCTTTTGGTTTCACAAGTAGCCTTTTGTATATGTATATGTATGTGTGTGTGTGTGTGTGTGTGTGTGTGTGTGTGTGTACAGAAATGCATGTGTGATCAATAGGCTACCTCCACAATTTTATGTATAATTCAAATCCTGCTTCAGTCACTTACTAGCTAGACACTTAGTCTCTGCCTCTGTTTTCCTATTTGTAAAATGGGGATGATAATAAGATCTACCTCTGTTATGGTGAGAATCAAATGAGATAACACCTGTAAAGTACTTTGCAAACCTTGAAGGGTTATACAAATGCTAGTTAGGAGGAGGAAGAGAAAAATAAGAAGAGAAGTGCTGTTGATATAGTTCAATACTTTAGTTCATATCTAATCTCATTGGTGTGGTTACTTCCTCTGCCCAGAAGAGATTACAAATCTTCTGTTCCCTTTCATCCTATGCAACTCTTGTCTTTTTATAATTCTTCCACTGAAAATCTATCCCCATGCACTGGAGGACTTCCTTTGGGCCTTTTATAATTTTGTGGATAATTTTGGACTATTCATTTATTATTCCTTACTCTTACTACATGACCAGCCCATTTCTAATTCAATTCAATAAATTAGTTTTAAACACTTACTATGTATGGTCCTGTGGATCCAAAGATTTTAAAAAAACCTAGTTTCTGCTTTCAAAGTGTTTATACTCTGATGGCAGAGTGCTACAACAAATACACAGCATTAAATACAAAGCATTAAAAATGAATTTCCAGAAGCAGTGTTAACACCTGAAGGGAATCAGGAAAGGCTCAATTTTGGAGGCTGTCCCCGTGCATGCCTTGCAAGTGAGGAGGGAGTGCTTCTCTGACATCAGGGAACCTGTGCAAAAACAGAGAAGTGGGAGATGGAATTTATATAGAGGAAAAAGCTAGCCCTCCAGCTTACCTGGAAGGGACAATAAATTTTACTTTTCTTGTCAGTCACTCATGATTTTGATATATTTGACATTATTTTGATGTTTATGCCACATGTTTTACAGAATTTTTTTCATCGCTTGCAAGCTGCAGCTTGCTTATTATCCACTTTGCATCTTTTCATTAGTTCATCTGCCATTTTGATGCTTTGAAATCTGTGTTATTCCAAGATTTGTAGCCATATACCAGCATTGGGAAAATTTTTGATGTTACAAAGATAGTCTGTATTGTCAGGGAGCAAGCAGCTTGGCATCACTAAAAGCTTTTCCTGCCCTACCTCATGTATTTCCTGTGTTAATCAAGGGGCTTGGTAAGTGTTAGTTTATGATGGATTATACATCACCTGATAGGAAACAGAATGGTTGACATAGTTTTGTATTCCAGAGTCTCCTGGGAAGAACAGATGTGAGAAAACAAAGTCAGAAACAAGACAAAGGAATGACCCAGAGACCTAGAACAAAGTTAGTTAAGACTAGAAGCAAGCGAGACACAGTTGGGAAAATTAAGGTAGGCTGAATGCTTATAAAAATCAGTTGGAGGCACTTGTGGAATTACAACCCAGGACAAACAGCAACCAACTTAGGGTGTCATATTGCTGCCTGTGATTTCACTTGTTTGAACCAGGCCTTGATGCCTGCTGAACCACTGGAAAGGGGTTTTGTTTCTCAAGGATGAGGGGAACCGAGAGAAATAATTCAAGGTGACCTATAACTCAATTTAATTCAGTTAAACAAACATTTGTTAAGCAATTACCATGGGACTCAAATGTTGAATGGAATTATAAAAAATAACCAGATATTTGAAAAGTATAAGATGGGAGGGACCAGAATGTTAGGGAGAGATGGTTCATAGGTACGAAGCTACCTAGGCCAGGAAGAAGCTGGATTCTATAACCCCCTTGAATATCTATCAGGTGCCTACATGCATATCATTTTAGGCCAACATTCCTCATACTGTAACAAGTTATTGTACTATGTACTTTTAAATTTGTCTTTTTTGCATGATCTTTTTGTTGTTCATTTGTTTCAGTCATGCCTGTCACTTCATGTCCCCATTTGGGGTTTTCTTGGCCAAAGTACTAGAGTGGTTTGCCATCTCCATCTCTAGATCATTTTACAGATAAGGAAACTGAGGTAAATAGGATTAAGTGACTTGCTTAGGGTCACACAGCTAACGAGTGTCTGATGTCAGATTTGTATTCAGGAAGATGAGTCTTCCTGACACAAGGCCCAACATTCTATTCACTATGCCACATAGCTGCCTGCCACATGACCTACATTAATATATGTATGTATGTATGTATGTATGTATTTATATATGTATTCCTCCTCTTCCTCTTCCCAAAGAGCCACATCCTTTGTAGTAAGAATAACAAAGAGAAAGGGGTGGGGGTTGGTTCAACAAAACTAAGTGGACAAGTGATAGACTATGCTGTTTTGTATACACATAGTCTCTCATTGCTGCACAGAAATGGGAAGAAGATGCATTTTCTCCTCTATCCTTTAGGGCCAAGCTTGAGCATTATTATTTTACAGCATTCTCATTTTTTGTTTGTACTTTCCACTTACATTGTTGTAATCACTGTGCATGTTTTTATCCTGATTCTGTTTCTTTGCATCAGTTCATAGAACTCTTCCTATGTATCTCCACATTCTTCTTATTTATCATTTCTTACAGTGCAACAATATTCCACTACATTCATGTATCATAATTTGTTTAGCCATTCTGTAATTGGTGAGTGTAGACTTGTTTTGGTCATTACATTTTAAACAACTGGTGTGGAAGAGTTTCTTTCCCTTGTCTCTGATAAAGACCCATTTCCCTCCCAGAGCCAACCCTTTGTATGTATATTTGATTCTACCCCCTTTTGACTTCTCTAGTATATGGCATCCTTAGTCACACTCTTCTCTCTTAAATATTTTTTGTTTCCTTATCAACAAATTCCTTCCTGAGTATCTTCAGATATACCCAACTCTCACTCTTCATTAAAAAATCATCATTAGATACCCCGAACTATTTTCCATATTTTTCCTCCGTTTCTCAATCAAAAGCTATCTGTACTCATTGTCTCTCTTAGAGAAAGCAACAGAAGGATCCAGTAGAACAGAAAACAGGCCCAAGAATGACCCAAGCATTCTTTCTAGAAGTGGACTGAACCTGTTTCTAACACAAAATCCAAAGTTATGAAATAAGGCTGGAAGAATGAACAAAAAAGAACGAGTTCAACTAGAATTCCTGGAAGAAGTGAAGCAAGAGGTTTTGTGTTTTTTTTTTAAGACAAAAATAATTTTATAAAGAAATTGGAGTGATAGAGGAAAGAATTAGAAAGAAGTGAGAGTTAAGGGAGGAAAAACCTTGGAAAAGAGAGTCAATAACTTAGCAAACAAGGTATAATATCTTACTCAAGTAACAGATTCCTTGGAAATTAGAATAGGCTAAACAGAAGTTAAAGTCAAAAGACTGAAAACAAAATAGAAGAAAATGTAAGAGACTGCATATATAAAACAAATGACCTGGAAACAGAACAAGTAGAAATACCATAGAAATCATTAGGCTAAAAATCAAAAGCCATGACCAAAAAAAAAAAAGACTAAACATATTTAAAGAAATCATAAAAAAGACTGACCAGTTCTCTTAGAATAGGAGGATAAAGTAAAAACAGAAATAACCCTCCAATGACCTATAAGAAATCCCCAAGTAAAAAGAACACTGTAGCCAAAATTC
>CM053584.1:51690271-51723392 GCA_028627135.1 Pseudochirops cupreus | reverse complement strand
ATTTGTACAGTGGTCAATGAAACATATGATAGTTGAGCGAGAAGATTCCCCACTGTTCTACTTTTAAATTTGGGACAATTTTTGGGGGAGGGTGGGATGGAGTCTCCTTTCTTCAAATAAAGGAACTAGCCACTCCACATCTCAAGTGGCTTCTGCCTATTGGCATGAACGATAAAAGGGGAAACCCCACTTATCAAACAATAGTGTTTCTTGGAACTCACTGTGTCTCTCTTTGTGGCTCTTACCACCGTACTTATGTTTGAGGGTATCAAAACGTGAAGGCCAGAGATTTCTAAGGGAACTATTTCTTCGGAATGTACAGTTTTGGGGTTTAAACAATAAAGCCTGACATTTATGTGAAGTTGCATATTGTAGTGGATAGGAGGGCTGGCCTTTGAGTGGGATGAACTTGGTTTCAAGTCCTCTCTGTGAAACACAGCATATGCTCCCTATATATGTACCTCTATACATGTGTTACCTGCATACACCCATGCTTCCCACTGGGATGTATTTTTATTGGAGAGTGGACCCCACATTTATGGGGAAAATATTTTGTTTCTGCTTTTCTTACTATGTCAGCTCATAATTGCCTTTCTTTTGATGTAACTGAGTGTCCGACTGACTGTTAAAGGTAAACATGTTGGTGGGAGATTCTAAGTTATAGTTTTAGGGGATTCAGAACCATACAATCTGGGGCGGCTAGGTGGTGCAGTGAATAGTGCACTGGCTCTGGAGTCAGGAGGACCTGAGTTCAAATCCAGCCTCAGACACTTGACACACTTACTAGCTGTGTGACTTTGGGCAAGTCATTTAACCACAATTGCCCTCCAAAAAGCAAAAAAAAAAAAAAAAAGAATCATATAACCTGAGAAAGCTGGTCCCTGAGGAGCTCACCCCAATAAGTGGGGTTTATGTATGCAAAATCTTGCACTTGGACTAAAAACAAAACTGCACAGGTAGAGGATAGGTAAGATTAACCAGAACAGCAGTTATGTGAAAAATACCTGAAGGTTTTGGTGGAATACAGATTCAATTCAGGCCAACAATGTGGTCTGGCAGTATTTTAGTCTGCCTAAATAGACCTGTCTGGCCCAGGATGGCTGAAGTGATAATCCTGCTATTAAATATAGTCAGATATAACGTACAGAATGCTGGTGTGGAGAAGAGCAAAGGAAGGAGTTGTACAAAGTGCTCTAGAAAAATGTGAGACGAGAACACTTTTAACTGCAGAAGATGAAGAAAGGCTTCACAAGAAAATTGTGGCACCTGAGCTGAGCCTCCTCTCCCAGCCCACAAATCTTCTGAAAGATGAAAGGTGGAAGTGGTAAGGGGCATATTCCAAGTGGGGAGTGTCTTGTACCAAATAAACATATGGAGGTTGGGGAGCATGTTGAGTTTGGTGGGATGGCTAGCTATCCAGCTTGGCTGGAACATAGAATGCAAGAAAGGGAGTGATGTGAAATGAGGCTGGAAAGGTGGGTTGGAGTCAGACTGGGGAGGGCCTTAAATACAAGGTTAAGCAGTTTTCATTTTATCTATGAGCAATAAGGAGTCAATGGAAGTCATGAGCAAGAGAATGATATGATTAACCCAATATTTAAGGAAGATTACCCTGGCAGTTGTATGAAGGCCAGACTGGAGAAGAGAGTAACTGGAGGCAGGGAGACAAGTTAAACGGCTATAACAATAGTCAAGAAGAGACGACAATCTGAAATAGGGTGGTAGTCATGTGCATGGAAGAATGGCAAATGCAAGAAATCTTGTGGAAACAAAATCGACAAAACTCATCACCTAAGTGTATGTACCTTTTTATATGGATGTTAGCTCTTCTACTAGAAGGTAAGCTTCCTGAGGGCAGGGGCTGTTTTTTTTTTAATTTGCATTCCCAGAACTTAGCACAGTATCCAGCACATATAAAATGCTAATAGGTGTTTGATGCTTGATTGGAAAAGGAGCACAGAGTTTGGAGTCAAAGGTACTGGGTTCAAGTCTAGTCTTCTCCAATTACCTTGAATTTATTTTGTATATGTATATACATGTTGTTTCAATCTTTGTTTTTGTGTCTTCAGCATGCAGGACAGTGCCTGACACTCTTGAAAAACACTTACTAAATTGCTAAGTGGCACAGCAGATAGAGAGATTAGTCTGGAGTCAGGAAGACATCTTTCTGAGTTCAAATCTTGCCTTAGATATTTCCTAGTGTGATCCTGGGCACATCACTTAAACCTGTTTGCCTCAATTTCCTCATTTTTAAAGGGAGCTAGAGAAGGAAGTGGCAAACTACTCCAGTATCTTTTCCAAGAAAACCCTAGATGGGGTCATGGAGAATCAGACATAACTGAACTGAATGAGCAACAGCAACAACAATTGACTGGAAAAAGAGCAATGGGCTTTGAGTCCAGCCTCTGCCCACAGCTACTCTGGGTGTGACCTTGGGCAAGGGGATGAATCTCTCCGGCCTTATTTTCTTCCTCTATACAATGAAGGGGTTGGATTAGATGACCTCTGAGTTTCTCTCGAGCCTTAAATCCATGAAACCAGGAAACCGTTCTTGTGAAAAGGTTCAGAACTGTTCTACTAGAAATAAAAATTGGTTTGATGTCAGTCTGGAAAAAAGCCTCTGACTCCATAGTTCTGTGCTTGACTCTGTGCTACTGACATTTTTGTCAATGGCTTAAATGAAGGCATAGATGGGCTATGTATCACATTTTCAGATGACACAAAGCAAGGGAGTGAGAGAGATGATTCATGGGGTGATTTTTGACCCCACAGATTGGGGACAAAATGCTGCATGGCTGTCAGGTTTTAAAAAGATATTAACAATTTAGAATATTGAGCTGAATCTATTGTAATTATATAGGTATATCTAATATATACCTAATATTATATATGTATATACTTATATAACATAAAATATATTCTTATTAAGCTTCATGCCTCATTCTCCTTGACTTTTCTGCATCCTTTGATTGATCCTGTTGATCCCTCTCTTCTCCTTAATGTTTTCTTTCTAGGTTTCCAGAATATCCCTCTGGTTCTCTTCCTACCTGGCTACCTACCTTGCTGGATCCTCATTCAAATCATGCCATATAACCATAGGTTATGGGACACGTGGGCTATAGGAACCACGGGGCTCTGTCCTGGGCCCTCTTCTCTCTTTCCTCTATACTACTTCACTTGGTGATGTATTTAATTACCAACTGTCTGCTGACAATTCTCAAATCTCCTGCCCCTACCTCTCTAACCTCCAATTGCATCTCCAGCTTCCCTTTAGACCTCTCAAACTGGATGTCCACTAGACATCTTAAACCAAATGCATCCAAAACAGAATCTATTACCTTGCCCCTTTAAACATTGCCCTGCTCCCATCTTTCCCATGCAAGGCAAGACCATCTTCCCAGTCCCTCAGGCTCATGATCATCCTCAACTCCTCAGTATCTTTCACCTTCTATATCCAATCTATTGCCAAGACCTATTCTCTTCCCCTTTCCAATATCTCTCAAATATGCCCCTTTTCTCTTCTGACACTGTCAACACTCTAATAAAGGCCCTCATCACCTCATGTCTGGACTATTGCAGAAGCTTGCTTGTGAGTATACCTCCTCAAGTCTCTCCTCACTGCAATCCAGCCTCTCAAATCAGGAACCAAAATGACTTTCCTAAAGCACAGGTCTGATCCAATTACTAACCTACTCATTAAACAATATTGGCTCCATTTTGCCTCCAAGATCAAATGCAAAACCCTCTATTTGGCATTCAAAGCCCTTCATAACCTAGTCCCCTCCCATCTTTCCAGTCCTCTTATACCTTGACATGTACTCTTTGATCCAGGGATGCTGACCTCCTGGCTGTTCCACAAACAAGACATTCACTCCATCTCTCAGCTCTGAGCTAAAACTTTCTCTGGCTGTTACCCATGTTTGGAATGCTCTCCATGCTCAACTCTGCCAACTGACCTCCCTAGTTTCCTTTAAGCCCAAACTAAAATCCCATCTTCTACAGGAAGCCTTCCCCAACCACTCTTAGTTGCAAGGCCTCCTCTCTGTTAATTATTTCTTATTTATCCTGTATATGGTTTGCTTTGTCTATATTTGTTTGCATGTTGTCTCTCTCTCCCATTAGATTACAAGCTCCTTGAGAGACTGTCTTTTGCCTTTTTTAAAAATCCCTTGATCCCTTATCCTTGGGTTCAGAACCAGCTTCACAGATATGTGACAGGGAACTATGGCTTGCTAACAGTTGATCTGAAAAAAAGTCTATGAGTCTTAGTAGACTGCAGTCTCAATATGAGTCAGTAGTATGATATGTTTGTTAAAAAAAAAGTAATGACTTTTAAGGCTTCATTAAGAGATACACAGTGCCCATCTTTAAGAAGATTATAGTTCTGCTGCATAGTGTCCTGGTCATAACATACCTAGACTATTGTTTTTAGTTCTAAGTATCATGTTTTCTAGAAGAACATAGAAAGCATATAGAAGACAGCAATCAGAATGATAAAGAACTTTGAAATTTTGTCATAAAAGATTAATTAAAAGAACCAGAGATACTTAGTTTAGAGAAGTGAAAACTTAGGGAGAACATGGTAGCTGTCATCAAGTATTTGAAGGGTTGTATACTATTGGAAGGATTAGATCTGCTAGGAATAATAAGGAGTCTTTATATAGTATTTTCTGGTCTGTAGAAAACTTTCTATGGCATTTCATTTGACCCCTCAACATCCATTTGAGGCACGTGCTATTATTATCCCATTTCACAAATGAGGAAACTGAGGCTCAGAGAGGTGGATTGGTTTGTGCAGTACTGACACAAAATTTGGTTGAAGGGAGTTTTGAACTCAGGTCTTCTTGACTCCAGTTCCACCAATCTATCTATTATTCCATATTGGTCCTGACTGGTAAAACTAGTAAAGAATATCCCTTGAACAGTTGCTAAGAGACAGATTTAGGCTTACCATTAGAAGATCTTCTTAGCAATTACAACTGCAGAATGAGTTGTCTCAAAGGTAGCAGGTAAGTCATTTAATCTCTGTTTGCCTAGGAGGTAACTAGGTGACTCAATGGATAGAGTACTGGGCTTGGAGTCAGGAAGACCTTTAGTTCAAATCCAGACTCAGATATTTACTAGTGACTCAGAGCAAGTCACTTAACCTCTGTTTGCCTCAGTTGCCTCATTTGTAAAATGAGCTGGAGAAGGAAATGGCAAACCACTCCAGTATCTTTTCCAAGAAAAGCCCATAGGCTGTATGGTCCATGGGGTCACAAAGAGTTCAGTCACAAAGGACTGAACAATGACAAGTAGGAGAAGAGCAATTGGTCAATCCGTATTTATCTATTATGAGCTAGCACTGCAAATATAAATGAACTGAATGAAACAATCATTACTCAAAGAGCTTATATTCTAAAAAAGGAGGCAAGAAGAGGAAGGAAGAAAGAAGGGAGAAAGGTGAGGAAGGAAGGAAGGAGAGAAGGAAACAATTATTAAGCACCTACTATGTGTAGGTACTGTGCTGAGAGCTTTATTTGCTTTTTTTTGGTCTTTTTTGAGGGTGGGGGGGGTCAATTGGGGTTAAGTGACTTGCCCAAGGTCACAAGCTAGTTTAGTGTGTGTGTGTGTGTGTGTGTGTGTGTGTGTGTGTGTGTGTGTGTGTAGTTTAGTGTGTGTGTGTGTGTGTGTGTGTGTGTGTGTGTGTGTAGTTTAGTGTGTGTGTGTGTGTGTGTGTGTTAAGTGTGTGAGGTTAGATTTGAACTCCGGTCCTCCGGACTGCAGGGCTGGTGCTCTATTCACTGTACCATCTAGCCACCCCAGCTGAGAGCTTTATAAAAATTTTCTCATCCAATTCTCAGAACAACCCTGGGAGGTGGGTGCTGTTATTATCATCCCCATTTCAGAGTTAAGAAAACTATAGCAGTCTTCAGAAAGTAGGCTTCTCTTATAGATAGAGATAACGTATCTGGTCTGAATGTGTTTTAGACAAATCAGAGAGCAATGGTTTGGAATAGGGATGGATAAGACTCTTCCAGGGTCAGAAGCCACAGAGAACTCCAGGATAAGAATGAAGGGGAACATTTCCAGGGCAGTGCAGATTGGATTTCAAGACCAAGGGAGGAATGTTTGGTGACCAAAGAGAAAAATATTTTCTTGTACTAAGTTTATATAGCTCTGTGGCTCCAGTCCCATCTTTGTCCCAGAACCATTTCTGAGTATTTTTTTGGCTTGCCTAAAACATATTAAGACCGGTTAAAGTTACTACTTCTCTGGAGAAGCTTGGCTTGATACTCTGATTTTCTAAGATAGCATTCCTAATGGTCATATAGTCTCCGTGTGAAGTACCCTAATTCATGGTTACTGTTGCCTTCATAGCATCTCCCTCCAGGGACCATAGTGGCTCTAGAGCAGAAGAAGTATATCCTAGGTCAAGGCTAGAGAAACCATGGCAGCTCTAGAATAGAAAGTAGAACCTAGCCTAGGGCCAGAGGGGACAACATGGGAGCCCAGATCCAAAGATAACAAAGACATAGTTTTAGAAAAAAAGACTGAAAGCTTTTTTCATATCTAGCAGTTGTGGCAACCCAAATTTATCTGAGGCTAAAAGTCTTAGTAGCTTGATCTAGCATCCAAGCAACTGAGTTAAGATGAAGAAAAATGAGCAAAGGATAGATGTTTCCCTATGATTGAAGTGGCTACAGCCAACCTGTTCCCAGAGAGAGGGTAATCCATCTAGTTGGTTGGTTAATTGTTTTTTCTTCTCAAAGAGGATCAAAATTACATCACTATGCTAGAATCAAGTTACAGTGTGTCCAGCTATGGTTGATCAGACCAATAGGAGCTTGGAATGCTCTGCCAGAGGTCCAGCACAAATAGTCCATGTGAACATTTGGGTGAATTCTCTAACTTTGTGCATCTCATGTTTCTTTTGAAATCCATCTGTTAGTCATAAAATAAAATAAATCCATGTTAAATAAGGCTCCTCCTTGGTGGTACTTTGGAGTCCATCAGAAAGGATGTTCCAGGCTGAAATAGAGGTTTAAGGAACTTTGATTGATCATCTCTAGATGAGAACCACAGGGTCAGAATGGTGCTACAGGAAACACAAACCTGCGCCCTATTTAACTTGCAAAGTCAAGGAGCAGGAATGGAAAACACAGAATCCATATAGCATTGAACTGGAAAGTGCTTCTTGTGAAGTGAGCCTCCCACAATTTTGCCATGTTAGTCACCCATTGAGTGTAGTCTGGTTACTATGGCAATTAAAACATACAAAAGACATGTCAGTGTTATTTCTGTAAAATTCACCAACCATTTCATGGTTATTGCCAGATCCTTGGAAACAGTCTGGGCTCAACCAATTCCAAGATTCCAGGTGGACCTCTGAACTTTTAAAATGAGAGTTCTGAGATTATTGGCATGCACAGGAAGCAGCTTAACTACATCTACTGGTACCTTAATTATTTTTCACTAGAAACATGTCCGGAAGTACAGAACAAGTTTGTAAGCTAATAAATAGGCCACATTTTCCTAGTATTCATCTACTATCCTCTTTTAATGTCTCATTGACATGAAACTTTGAAGAAGATTCATGGCTCCTAGTATTGTATTCTTTAAGTCACTTAACCTCTGTTTGCCCAGTTCCCAAATGTAAAACTGGGATAATAACAGGAGGATTAAATAGATCATATTTGTAAAGTTCTTAGCATAGTATCTGGCACATAGTAGGCATAGAATAAATGCATGTTTCTTTCTTTTCTTCCTTTGAGTTTGCAAAATATCCTGCCTGGGGAAATCATTCACATATGTAGTCAACAAATAGTTTTAACATGTTTATCAATGATTTGGATATAGGCATAGATGACACAGTACTGGGAAAGTTAGCTAGCACAAAATGTAATAGAATTTTGGATTTAAAATGTCCCTCAATAGGCTAGAACAGGGGCAGGGAACCTGCAGCTTCAAGGTCACATATGGCCCTCTCAGTCTTCAACCATGCTCCTTTGACTGAATCCAAACTTCACAGAACAAATTCCCTTAATAAAAGGATTTGTTCTATAAAACTTGGCTTTCAGGGACCTAAAACAGTATATAGTTGAGCACCAGAAGTGTAGTATAGGTAATAGTGGTATGTTCCTGCAGAGCCTGGATGACCAGCTATCAGGGATTTCATAAATCAGGATTTCAGGTGCATTGGGTTGTAGATTGGAGTAGGTAACTGCCCCATCCCCACCTAGACCAAGACCCCTTCTAACTCTGTTTCTTTGTCCTTGTGAAATCAGAAGAGAAATCAGGAAAGATTTCCTGGAGGAGGTGGACACTTAAAGCGTGAGTCAATGACGATGACAATGATCACTACCGATGACAACAGAATAACAGCTAGCAGTTCCATAGTGCTTTCTGGGTCACACGAGTATATGCCATACATTTACAAATATAGATTTTCTCAATAGATTTTCATAACAAATATGTGGGATTTTGCTAATAAGAAAACGTTCATAGAAGTTAAATGTCTAATGTAAGTTTGCACAACTTAAAAGGGGGCAGATTCAGTACTAAAAATCCCATTCTTCTGACTCTGAATCCAATTCTTTCCACTCTATCACTGAATGAAGAAATTCTAGGCCAGAGGTGAGGGTGGGAAGAGAGTGTGGACAAAGGTGTTTGGGGAGCAGTTAACAGATTGGTATTGTTGGACTGAAGTTTTGTGTTGTGCTGTAATGTAGGGCAATTTAAAACCTGATTTTGGAGTTTTAAATAGCCAGGCTAAATGATGCAAACTTCTTCTTTCCCTCCCTCCCTGCCTTTCTCCTTCACTCTATTTCATTCTCCTTTCTTCTCTCCTTTCATTCCTTTCTTCTTCCCTATCTCCCTTCTATCCTCTCTCCTCTTCCTCCTCTATTTCTTCTCTCCTTCTTTCCCTCCTCTCTTCCTCTAATTTCTTCTTTCCCTTTGTCCCCTCTTTCTTCTCTCTTCTCCCTTCCTCCCTTCTCCTTCCATCTTTAGTACAGGAGAACTATTAAAGATTCTCAAATAGGAGAGCGACATGATGAAAATAGTGTTTGATTTCACAGCTCAATCATACAACATGGCAGATGAATTGGAGAAGGAAGACTCCAAAGGCAACAGGAACAATAAAAAAATGACTGTGGCAATCTCATCGGTGAGCCAATGACACTGGAGCCTGGACTTGTGTGCTGCTGGCAGAAGTGGAAATGTGGGAGATACTACAAAGGAAGAATCCACAAGATCTGGTGTCTGATTGGATGGAAACAGAAAGAGCAAAAGAGGCTTTAGACATTAGTGATGAGGAGGATTATGGACTTACAAAATCAGAGCATTTCTGACTTAGAAGACACTTTAGTGACCACTTAGTCCAATCCATGCCTGAAAAAATATTTCTCCCATAAAATATCCAAAAAGTCATTCATCCAAAACAGCATGAAGAGCTTCAGTAAAGGAGAAAGTATTACTTTCTGAGTCAGCCCATTCCATTAATAGCTTTGATAGGAAATTTTCCTTTATATCATGCCTATATTTGCCTCTTTGTCACCATGCTCCAACACCTTTCTCATTTTGGAAGATCCCTCAGCCACCTGGAACCTTCATTCATTCCTCTCTGGGCCCCCTGCTCCTGACTCTCTGGACTTCTTTCTTCATCATTCCCCAGAAGCCTTTTAAGCCTGGGAGACTCCTTTACTGCCAAGCTCCAGAAGCCCACCGTTCTTGGAAGATCCATCCACTCCTACAGCCTTCTCATGTTAAAGTAAGGTTTGGGGGGGGGAGAGGAGAGAAAGGGGGAGAAGGAGAAGAAGAGGGGGAGAAGGAACAGGAGAGAAGTGACATGTGAAGACCACCAGGAATTGATAGACAGCTGTGAACTATGCTAACTGATTTAATTACAGGGGACAGGGTGCCTGGCCTAGTACCTTCCTCCTAGTGGGCATTTAATAAATGCCTGTTGAATGAATGAATACTTCCAGGCAAACACATACATCTGATTTTGCCTACCCCAATATCAGTGAAATATAACCTAGAAATCTAGAAACCTAACCAGTCACCTAGGAAATCTGGTTAGCAATGCCCGTTATTTCAGGACCCAGCTGAGCCTGTGTTTCAAATTTGTAGTCATTTCTCAAGTGAGTCATAAGACAGATCTAAAGTTTCAGTTTGGGGAGTCCGATTCTGCCTTTTCCTCCCTTCATTCTCTCCATCCAGATCTTGAGGCAAGAAGTGAAATGGAGGTACCATATTATTAGCTGAGGATGAGTCCTTCCTCAGCTGGATCCATAGAGTGCTAATTTGGTTATCCCAAAACAAAGATCCTGCCCTATAGTGAGAAAGAAATGAAATGAGAAATAACGTATTTAATGACTTATTGGAAAGAAGACACTCTTTTCTAACCCACCTTTCCTGCCAAGGAACTGATTCCATTGTTCCTAACTGTGTAATTCACTAGCATGCCCTTTACTCTGTCACAAAGTCTGGTTGGA
Source organism: Pseudochirops cupreus (assembly GCA_028627135.1). NCBI lineage: Eukaryota > Metazoa > Chordata > Mammalia > Diprotodontia > Pseudocheiridae > Pseudochirops > Pseudochirops cupreus. Next base: position 51,712,914 of record CM053584.1, on the reverse strand, counting down.
TAACCAAGAAGGTTAAAAGGAACTACTGTAGCTCATGTGTGGAAAAGTCAGAGTAACAGAGAACAATCAGAGACAATCTTTGTCACCCTCTGGTATGATTAGCACTGAGGAAGTCTTCAAACAAAAGAGACCATGACCAGAAAATCCCCTGTTCAGAGTCATTTTGACCTTGTTTGCACCTAACCCCAGGGCTAATGGGCAAGGCTCACTTTGGTGGTAGCAGGACCTATAATTTTAGTAGACCAGGGAATTCTTACCATGGAAACTCCCTCCCCTAATGAAGCTCTGTAATTCACCTTTAATTTATAGTCTTAGAAATGTTTTTTGATGCTGTTAGGAGGCTAACTGAGGTAGCTAGGAGGCTCAGTGATGAGAGCACTGGACCTGCAGCCAGGAAGACTTTGAGTTCAAGTCCAGCCTCCGTGTGACCCTGGTGCGTCCCTTCACCTCTGTTTAGCTCAGTTTCCTCAACTGTAAAATGGAAATAATAGTACCTATTTCTCAGGCTTGTATGGATCCAGTGAGATAATACTTGTAAAGTACTTTGCAGACTTCAATGTGCTATATAAATGGTAGCTATTATTGTTAATAATAATTGTAATTGCTATTATATGATGCCCATAGTCACAGAGATAAACAGACATCAGAGGCAAGACTTGGACTCATGTTTTCCTGATTCCAAGGCCATATTCTACTGATGATTGTACTGAGCTGGGCAAAATAGAGGATGTCCATTCATTCCATGAACATTATTTATTTGCAATTAGGTACTGTTAACTGCCCTGAACCAGCCTCTAACTTGTGGGAGGCCAGAGCTGAACAGAACAGGCTAGAGACAGGAGAGTCAGGAATCAAACAGAAGTTTAGTTTCAAAGTGAGAAACTGGCTTGCAAGCAAGGGCACATGTGCCACTGCCGCCCCTCCCCCCCCATTGGGGGGATCCACTTTAGTGTGGCTGAACTTTGATTTATATACTTGTGTCTAGACAAAGAGTCAAACAGTGTAGTGTAGCAACAGTTGAGAGACAGCAGGAACAGTGAGTCAAGGCTGTCTAGTGACAAAATGTGTGTTCAGAACAGGGCTTCATGTATGGGCTGGTTAGTGCTTGCCTAAGCTCAGGGATCAGCAGTTCCAGAAGATTAATGCAAAGGATTATTGTTATGCCAAGCTCAGGGCACAGCTTGCTTGCTGGGCCTTAGCTCTGGAAAACAAGGTGTATCCTAATAGTATCTTGACAGTACCTACTATGTACAATTCATTGTGCTAGATGTTGGGGCTCTTTTTAAAAGTTGGAACCAGTCATTTTATTGATAGGACAAGATTCTCTTTCTGCTGGTTTAGACTGACACCCTGTCTGTAATGTGTAGTCTAAGAAAGTTGCTGAGTCTGTGCTAGCCAGGTGAAGTTTGGAATAGAATACTGACCTGGTGTTTCATGAGCAGTCTAGCTGAAGAGGTGATGTGAGGCAGAATCACTGGGAATTCAGTAGCATTTGGCCAAACATACTAAGGGAAAAAAAAGGATTTCTGGTAAGTAGCCATTCAGTCTTCAAAGACCCTCAGTAAGGAGGAAACCATTACTTTCTGAGGCAATTCACTTCTACTTTTTTGATAGCTCCAATTAGGAGGTTTGTACTTAAAATTGAACATAAATTTGTCCCTTTTCTATCTCCATACTTTGCTCCTAGTTTTTCCATCTGGGTCTGAACAGAACAAGCCTAATTCCTCTTATAACTGACAGGCCTTCAAGTATTTGAAGAATCTTTTGGATACTTGAGGCCAGTAAGTGGCACAGTAGACAGAGTCCTGGACCTAGAGTCAAGAAGACCTGAGTTCAGATTTGACCTCAGACACTTACTGAATGAGCCTGGGTGAGTCATTTAACCTCTGCCTCATTTCCCCATCTGTAAAGTGGGATAATAATAGCAGGTACTTCCCAGAGTTGCTGTGAGGATCAAATGAGATAATTGTAAGGTGCCTAGGACACTGTCTGATACATAAAAGTATACATACATATGTGTGTGTATATATACATATACACACACACATACACTGTGTGTATATACATGTATTTATATGTATATATGTATGTATGTATGTATAATGTTCTATACTTTTAGGCCTCTGCAAAGGATTGTGGAGTGAAATCTTTTCATTTCTCTTCTTTGGGGCCACGCTTGGTTTATTTTTTGTTTTTTTTTTTGTAATTTTGCAATATACATTTTTATCATTTAATCTTCCTACTTTAAAGCCCAACTCAAATGCTACTTGCCCCAGGAAGCCTCCTTATCTTACCCCTGTCCTCACCTCCACCCTCCCAAGGTAATGATGTTCCACAGTGGTGTGGTGGTAAGTGTTTAACAACTGGCTCTCTGAAAATGCACAAGCCAGTTTTGAGTTGAATCTGCATTATTACCATTTTCTGCATCACATACTTAAGTCTAGACAATCAATAAAACAGTCTGCTCATTTTTGAGATGTAAGTGATCATGCTAAAAACTTAACAGCTGGTTACTATAAGCCATTCAGGCTGGATCCAGCAGCCACTTGGATGCTCTCTTAGACCTTAACTAAAATTTCCTTTTGTGACTTTCTAACGAATCTAGCCTATGCAGCTATGTAGTACAGACACATGCTCTGGTGTCTTACCACCCAATTATACTGTATATTACTCAAATTCAAGGGACTGTGTCTTATGTAGTAAGCTTTGTGTATCTGCTATAGTACCTGGCTCCAGGCTGGCAGGCATTCAGTACTTGATCAGTAGCTGTTGTGTCTCCTTTACATTACTTTTCAATTTAGGAACTCTGGGGAAAATGGTACCAGCCATTAGAGTTATAGTTTTTACTTTCCCACTTAACAGTCATGGGACCTTCCAGAGGACCATGAGTCCTCTGTATCTCATCAATTAAATGGAGACACTGAGAGTCTGCTCTGAAGACCTTTCAGGGTTGTGAGGATCAAACGAGTACATGAAAATGCTTGGAAAACTTTTTATAAAGGGCTTTACAAATGGAAGGTAATACAACGTCAGGGAGATACAGAGGCAAGTGGCACAGTGGATAATAGATTGGACCTGGAATCTGGAAGACAAGTTCAGACTCTTACCAGCTGGGTGACCCTGGGTCAGTCACTTAATCTTCATTGACCTTTGTTTTCTCATCTGTATAATGGGGAAAATAATAGTGCCTACCTCCCAAGGATTTTTGAGGATAAAATGAGATGATATTTGAAAAGCGCTTTGCAAACCTTAAAGTACTAGATAAATGCTAGCTATTATTATTGTGGAAAAAGAAATGGACTTGGGTTCAAATTGTGGCTCTGACAATAACTATATGAACATAGACAAATCCTTTAACATCTGAGCTGCTAAACTCTCTTTGATTTGCTGTAGTGAAGCATTTGGTAAATAAATGTGGATTATTAGGACTTTTTAGAAAAAAAAATAACTATCCTGGAGTTTGTTTATAATTACCTTGGATCTTATTCAAGAACAGGAAGGGAGGAATAAGGAAATAAATTTCAGGTACAGGATTTGGCAGGCCTGAGGAAGGGCAATGGTTAGTGATCACTGTAGGCATAGGCACCTAGTCTAGTTAGGGACAATGGCAAGGGGAAGACCAAGGGTGACAAAAATAGGAACCACGGATAGTACATAGGAAATGTAGCTAATTCAGTCATCTTTCAAAGCAGGGGAATACCACTGAACCTTCTGAATGATGAGTTAGGCAATGAAAAAATGTTCCCTGAGCATGTACTGTGTACTCAGCAATATGTTTAGGGCTACAGTGAAGGAAGGGGGGCAAAAGAAGCCTATTACATAATTTCTACCCCTCAAAGAGCATGCACTTTAGATTTATGTACATTAAATGATTGAAGAACAGTATTAGATAGTTTGTAATAAAGTGCTACCTGCATCTCTCCCCATCACCCCATACAGGCAACTTTGTAATTATTCAGTGTAACAAATGTTACCAAGGCTTGTATAGCTTTCCTTGACTTAATGTAGACTTGATTTAATGTAAATTAAATGCAGCTAGGTGGTGCCATAGTGAATATAGTGCTGGGCCTAGAGTCAGAAAGACTTATCTTCCTGAGTTCAAATCTGCCTTCAGACACTTACTAGCAGTATGACCCTGGGCAAGTCACTTAACTCTGTTTGCCTCAGTTTCCTCATTTCTAAAATGAGCTAGAGAAGGAAATTACAAATCATTGCAGTGTCTCTGCCAAGAAAACCCTAAATGAGGTTGCAAAGAGTCAGACATAACTGCAAACAGCAGAACAGAAAATGCATCATGAAATTTGAATGTTGTTGTCGTCACTTCTACCCTTTATTTTCTAGTGACAGAAAGCTGACTCTCAATTCACCAGGTATTTGTTAGGTGACTGTGTGAGGCGGAAGAGAGAGAGTTGGCTCTGTAACAAGGGAGCCTGGATTTGACGCATACTGACTGTTAACTACTGTGCAAGCAACCTAAATATATAGGTAATTCTCTAAGACCAAGAAGATGCTAATCTATATGGGTAGAGGAAGTTTCTTTATCTGGGACTTCCACATAATCACAGGTCCAGTCCCTATCCCTATGAGCTAAGCATTGGAGAGAGAAAGACAAAAATGCAATAGTGCTTGCTCTTAATAAGTTTATTTTAATCTACTGTGGGCTCTTCACAAAAGATAGGCGACAGGTTATTATTTCCCCTGATGCTCTCTAGCAAGATTGACTCTCCTTTTTAAAAAAACTAAACAAAGTGAGTGGCTAGGTGGCACAGTGAATAGAACACAGGCCCTGGAGTCAGGAGGACCTGAGTTCAAATCTGGCCTCAGACACTTAACACAAAAACTAGCTGTGTGACTTTGGGCAAGTCACTTAACCCCAATTGTCCTGCCTTCCCCCCTCCAAAAAGCAAAACAAACAAAAAACTAAACAAAACTTCTAAAAGAGTAAAACAAAAGGCTATTCATTATTATCCCTTATTGCCTCCCTCCCCACTCTCAGCCACTTATTAGTCATCATTGATAGCCACTACATTGATGATTTGTGTTGTCGATTTAAGAATATGTCAACTGTGCATGTCACATATACACTCATACATATATGTATATATATGTGTATATATATGTATGTATATATATCTGTATATCTGTATATATTACACATATACATACACATAGGATAAGATATTAGAGGTGGAAAGGACTTCACACAACATTGACTTTAACCTCCTCATTTTAGAGATGAGGAAATTTGGGACTAGAGAGCTGCAATGGCCTGATTAAGGTCACATAAGTTACAAAGGACAGAGAAGTAATTTCTGGTCAGATTCTTCAACTCTAAAGCCATAGGTCTTCCAACTGTATCATGAATGACCATCATCTGGATAATATTCTACTCTGTCTCACCCTCACCCTAAGCAGGTAGTGGGGTTTGGTGGAAAGAGCACTGCTTCTGGAATCAGGAGAAGTCTGCCTCTGACTTAATAGTTGGGTGGTCACTCCATCTCCATAAAGCTCCTTTTCCTCATTTGTAAAATAGAGCTAATACCCAAGGCCATTGGGAAGATCCAATGGGATAATTTGCAGCAAACTGTAAATCACTGGATGAATACCATCACCAATAACTATTTGGTATATATTTTTCTGTGTGCAGTCTTCCCTGTCCCCCAAGAGAATGTAAACTTTTTGAAGGCAGGAATCATTTTCCTTCTTATCTTTCTATCTCCAGCACATCACACAGTGTCAGAAACATAGTAGGTGCTTAGTAAATGTTTGGAGAATCAAAGAGAATTTTTTCTTCTGTCACTATCCTTCACGCTCCAAAAAGTGATCTGGAGCTTTCTCCCTGCTCTTGGGGAGCTCTGTACCCACGCTCCTTGCAGTTCCACAATGTCCAGCAGATGGCGGTAGTTGCTAGCTATCAGCAGGGGGCCTTGCAGCAACTTCCTTGGTGCCCCACAACGATGTTGTGGTTCTTTCATACTCTTACTGACAGTGAGTGTTTCTACCCTGTTGAAACCTTTGGTGTTTTTGTTGAGTCAGTTTTTTAAGTTGTCTTGGCAAAGAGTGTTTTTTTTGTTGTTGCTGCTGTTGGTTTTTTGTTTTTGACAGACGAGGAACTGAGGCAAACAGGGTCAAGTGACTTGCCCAGGGTCACACAGCTAGTAAGAGTCAGAGGCTGGATTTGAATTTAGGAAAATGAGTCTTCCTGACTCCAGGCCCAGCATTCTATTCACTGCATCATTGATGTTTGCATTTCACATATTCTTACCTTCAGAATCACAGAATGAATCCCAGAACAGGAAAGGACTTCAGAGGTCACCTGCTCCAACCCCCTCTTTTTAAAGATGAGAAAACTCTACAAGATCTCCAGTGCATCCAGCTAGTTCCTGGCAGAGTGAAGATTTGAACTCAGGCCCATTGGCTCCCGAGATCTTGTTTCGCTAACCCACCATCACAGAATCTTAGAATTAGAAGGGACCTCAGAGTCCTCTGGTTAATCACAATGAGGCTGCAGGATGTCTAGCATTCCTATAGCTCTTTAAGCTTTGGTTTGCAAAGCATCTTATGTATATAATCTCATTTGGTCCTCACAACAACCAGAGAGGAAACAGAGGCTGAGAAGGTAAGTGATCTTGCACCCACGGTCACATAACTAATAAGTGCCTAAGGCTGATTTGAACTCAGGTCTTCCTGACTCCAGGCCCTGCTTTCTATCCACTTTGCCTCCTAGTTGCCTCTTCTAACTCAAACAATACAAGACTGCCCTCTACAATACAGTAACTACACAAGTAGTTCTCCAACCTTTCCTTCCAGACCTCAAATGAGGGAGAACCTCTCACCTCCAAAGACAGCCCATTCTACTTTACAGCAACTCAAAAATGTTTTCACTTTACCACTGTCTGGCTCAGTTTTCTCATCCATAAAATGAGCAGAATTCTCATAGGGCTGTTGTGGTATTATTAAATGAGGTATTATTAAAGTGCTTTGCAAACCTCATCATCTTCACAGGCCATACTAATGGAATGGAACCTGTGCCAAACTCTACAAAACTGGAATCATTTTGAGTACAAGTCTAGTGATGTCTGCTACTTTGAGGACCAGCCCAACTTAGTCCAGAGAGGTTCTTCACAGGGTTAGTAATGAGTTTGTTTGTTTTTGAGCATAGTGGCTCTATCTATGAAGTTCTAGATGGGTTACCTTGATGTTACAGAAACAGAGCCTATTCTGAGAAATGACTGTTCCTCGAAATGTGAAACTCCAGGGTACAGGAAGGAGAGTTGTAGATGCTAAGATTGGATAGGTGAAGTCAGAGCTCTGGTAAGTTAGAAAAGGGACCCGAGAGTACAAATTCATCATATGACCCTTCATGATTATAAGGTTTCAGTCACATCTCTTCCCTCAACCTTTATGTTTCCAGACTGGAAAAACATAATCCTATTAGCTTGTCTCACATGCAGCACCAACATTCCCTGGCCATCAATTCCTTTGACTATCTTAGCTGTTTTCTCATGAACCCTCACTCTAGCTTTTGACTCAGTCAGCTTAGCCATCTTATTTTTCAAGGAACAGCTGGATTTCAAGGAACATTCAAGGTGAAATTATATAAAAGTGCTACATGTTTGTGAACAATTTGTACTAAGAACAAATGAAAAGGGGCTTTTGCTCTCATTTCCGAAAATACTCTAATCAGCTGAAATAGTTTTACAGAATACTCTAAAAAATGAAATGGTATGCTGATCTTTGCAAAAGCTCTGCCAACTTTATTAATAAAGTATCCATAACTTTGCAAAACAAACAAAAAAAGAGGACTAAAAGCATAACTTTTGCCCTGAACTTTTGATCAGTTACATGGAAAAATGACTGTCAAAGTCAGCAGCCAATGTACCAGGACAGATTGAACAGAATAATAGGAAACATCTGAGAACTGGCCTTGGAATCAATGGATCTTGGTTCAGATCCTCCATCTGCTACTTCCTAGGTATAACCTTAGGCAAATCACTTAGCCTTTCAAAGCCTCAGTTTCCCCATCTTCAAAATGAGAGGGTAAGACTAAATCAATAGTTCACAGTGTTTTTGGCTTTGCAAACCTTTTTCAACAATAACATAAAAAATGTTATGAATCTCCAGGATAATTTAATATCCTACTCATAATTACTTAATAATATTATTTTAAATATATCCATTAAATGCATACAACTTTAATGATAACTTTTGCTCAAAAAAGCTCCCAATTAAAACTTACATTATGTAATTATCACTAACTGTTTATTGACTATTTCAAACTGGATGTCCCAGACATCTCAAACTCAACTTATCCCAACAGCACCCTTCATCTTTCCACCCAAACATACTCTTCTTCCTATTTCTGGCAAAGACACTATTATTCTTCCAGTCTCTCAGGTCTGTTACCTCAGTATTATTACTGACTCTTAACTGTCTCTTGTCCCATACATCCCATTGGTTGCTGAATCTTTCCATTTCTAACTCCACATTTCTTGTACTCAATCCCTATTGTGTACTTTCAGCCACTACCTCAGTTCAGCACCTCATCACCTCTTGCCTGGATTATTATTATTTTTTTATTTTTTTGCTTTTTGGAGTGGGGAAGGCAGGGCAATTGGGGTTAAATGACTTGCCCAAGGTCACAGGGCTAATAAGTATTGAGTGTCTGTGGTTGGATTTGAACTCAGGTCCTTCTGACTCCAGGGCCTGTGCTCTATTTACTGCGCCACCTAGCCGCCCCCACCTGGATTATATTAATGACCTCCTAACTAAACTAACTTTTCTGCCTCAAGTCTCTCCCCACTTCGGTTGATTCTATCAACTACTGCCAAAGGTCTCTGTAAGAGTAGATCTGATCATGTCACTTTGCTTTCCCATAAACTTCAGCGGCTCCCCATTACCTCTAACCAAGGATATAAACTCATTTGTTTTCCTTTTAAAGATCTTTGTAACTTGGCCTAAACCTATCTTACTAGCATCATTGTAAAATACTCCTTTTCCTAAACTCTGTAATCCAGTCAAATTGGTCCTCTCTTTGTCCCTGATAGCATTCTATCCATCTCTGTGACTTTGCATTGGATGTGCCCACCCCAGTGCCCGGAATGCTCCCCCTGCTCACCTCTGCCTCCCAGGATTCTTCACTTCCTTCAAGAAACATCATAAGAACAACTTCCAATGAAGTCTTTACTGATCATCCCAGTGCTTGGTGTTCTCCCTACCTAACTGCCCTAAATTTATTTGTAATTATTCTTACTTTAGTTATTCTCTCTCCACTCATATATGTACTTGTTGTCTTTCCTATTAGAATATAAATTCCTTTGGAAAAGAAAATTTTCATTCCTTACAATTGTATCCCAAGTATCTTGCAGGTATTAATAGGTACTGAAATGCTTATTGATTGATTGGGTGCCCCATGATACAGCATTTCCCTTTCTATAATACCAAGGGTAGGATGTCAACTGAATGTGACTGAGACCCTTCTCTCTATATGATACCCAGGACCCAGTAACAACTTTACTAATATGAGGGTGAGTGACAGAAGCCTGGCAAAAGTTGCGTACTAAGTACAGGAGCCATCTTTCTCTAAATCAGGGTTTCTTAAACTTTTTCCACTTGGGACTCCTGTTCCTCTTAAACTGTAGGTCATGACCTCATATGAGGCCTAGACCACCAGCCATTCAGTTAACAAATATTTATTAAGTTCCTATTATGTGCCACTCTTAAGCACTTAAGAGAGGCAAAGGACGGTTCTTCCCCTGGAAGGCCTCACAATCCAACGAGGAAAACAAGAGGCAAACAATCACATACAAACAAACCACACACACAACAAATGGGAAATAATCAACAGAGGGAAGATATTAGAATTAAAAAGGACTGAGAAAAGCTTTTTGTGGAAGCTGAGATTTCAGCTGGGCCTTGAAGGAAACCAGGAGGCAGAGATGAGGAGGACGGTGAAAATGCCCTTCTCTTGCTTTCTTTGTCCAGCTACTTAAAGGCCAGCTCACGTAAGGCCCAGGCCCTGCTGCATGTCCCAGCCCTCTCTGAAGCTGTGATTTAAACTATCTGCCCCCCACCCCCAGTCCTCATGCCCTTGCTTGTCCCAAGCTGTGGCATAAGCCTTATCTTACAAATCAAAATACATCTACAATAAAGACCTATTGTTTTGCGTTTACCCCCCACCCCAATTCTTCTAGGATGACCCTTCAGTTCATTGGATTAGAAAAAGGTCTCACCTGGCTTTCTTGCGGTCCCTTTTCAGAATCCTCTCAACTCCACTATTCTAGTATATGATCAGCCTAAACAGCAGCCCAGTAGCTCAGGCTCTCTTTACCAAGGTTATGAGCACCCTACAGTCAGATTCTCAGTGGCGGAGAGGCTGGTGCCCTTGTTAAGGCTATTTGGAACAGCTGCTATCTTCCTCTACTATAGAACTGTCTTTCATTCCTAATTATAGTGAACATTACTCCCACTTTAATACCATCCTGGAAGAAGAAAAGACTTCAAACCAATAGGGTGGTTTGGGTCCATTTATTTGTCCTTAGTCGTTAACTCTGCATAATATTTTAAAGGACTTTTTGGCTTGCCTCAATAATTCCCTGTCAAACATTCTCTGCTTTTCTTTCAGTCTTCTTCCTAATCACTCTTTGAAAGGCAGACCTGTAACTAGAGTGGGACAACCGGAGCTTTGCCCAAAGCACCAAACTTAGAGGGTGTCAAATTTAGAGGATATCTTTTAGCAGCATAGAGACAGCAGATCTTAGCATATTGTCAGTGAGAATAACTATTTAAAGTAGGTATCTACCACACAGCAGGCTAGGATGACTTTCTTCCCTTTTATCCTACCCAGGCCCATCTACAGGGTAGCCTCACAGTGGTGTCCTGGGGTCTTTGTCTTCTTCATTCAGTTAAGAATATACTTTGTGCCACTTGCCTAGGGTCCAAAAAATTCTTGGTACAGGTCTGTTGAAAGGAATGAACTTAGCAGACCATAAACCCAAAGAGATCAGGAACTATATTTTATCTAAACATTGAATCTTCCCCAGTGCCTTGCATAGAACTCTGCATACTGTAGGTGCTTAATAAATGTCTACCGAATGATTGAATTAAAAGTAGAAAGGCTTGTTTGTGCAAATGACCACTCAAATTATTCTGTCTGTTCATTTTGCAACTTTAGAACCTCTTCATATCGTTCTCTTTTCGATACCGCTCAATCTAAGGTATGCTGAAAGTTGCCTTTCCCTTTTTAAAAATGGTACTTAATTTTTTTCCAATTACACGTAAAGACAATTTTTAAAAATTCATTAAAAAATTTTTGAGTTCCCAATCATCTCCTTGCCTCCCTCCCTCCCTCACCTCTCCCTTCCTAAAGTGGCTAGCAATTTGATATAGGTTATATGTATGTGCAATCATGTAAAATATGTTTTCATATTAGTCATCTTGTAAAAGAAGAAACAGGCCAAAAGAAAAGAACCACATACACAAAAAAGTGAAAACAGTAGGCTTCAATCTGCATTCAGGCTTCATCAATTCTTTCTCCACATGGGAATGTCACTGGAATTGTCTTGGATCATTGTATTGCTGAGAAGAGCTAAGTTATTTATGGTGGAGCATCATACAATGTTGCTGTTACTGTGTACAATGTTCTAGTTCTACTCATTTCACTTTGAATCAGTTCATGTAAGTCTTTCCAGGTTTTTCTGAAATCTGCTTGCTCATATCTTATAACACAATAGTATTCCATTACATTCATATACCACAACTTGTTCAGCCAATTTCCAATTGATGGGCATTCCCTCAATTTCCAATTCTTTGCCACCACAAAAAGAGCTACTATGAATATTTTTTGTACATGTGGGTCTTTTTCCCCTTTTGTGATCTCTTTGGGATTTAGACCTAGCAATAGTATTGCTGGATCAAAGGGTATGCACAGTTTGATTGCCTTTTGGGCATAGTTTCACACAGAATGATTATATCAGTATATAACTCTGCCAATAATACATTAGTTGGACTGCTCTTCTCAAAGTTAGAATAATCATTTCCTGACTCCACTTGCTTTTCCTTGACTATAGGCTCCAATTACTATAGCAGGAATTGGCAGGGAAGAAAGACCAGGTTATGCTCTATTCAATGGCAGGAGAATGCTCCCTGAACCATTACAGTTCAGGCCATCTCAGCTACATGATTTGAATGTTTTCTTGGCTTTGAGTTAGGGGAACATTTCCTGCTACATCAGTCCTCTTCCCAGATTTCTGACTTCAGATGCAGTAATTAATTAAGAATTTTTAGCCTTCCTCTATAGTATCATGCCCCATCTTACCCATAAGCTTTGAACAATGTAGTTAGCATTTATATAGTACTTTAAGATATACAAAGCATTTTACAAATATTATCTCATATATATGTGTATATGTATATATGTATATATATATATATGTATACACACACACACACACACACACATATATATATATATATATATAATTACAACAACCCTTGAAGATGGGTATTTATTTCAACACTGGTTTTTCTTGTTGTTCCTTCCATATGAATCTCTGTCTCTTGTCACCTGACTGTGCTTTTTAACTGTCTGGAATGATCTTCTTCCTCACCTCTGACTCACGGCTTACTTACTTTCTTCAGTATTCACTTAAAATTCCAACTTCTGTAATAGTCATTTCCTGGCCCCTATTATTGCTAGTGCCTTCCCTCTGAGATTACCTTCCATTTACGTAGCATGTATCTTCTATTTTTATAATCATGTGCACAGTTCTTCTCCACTAGAGTGTAACCTCTTTGAGGGCAGGAAGTGTTTTTACCCTTTTTTGTATCCTTAGAACTCAGCACAGTGCCTGGCACATAGTAGACCTTAATAAATGCTTGTTGGCTTTTTTTTTTGACTGAATTATTCCCTACCAATCAGATTGGAAAACAATGAGGTCCTATTACATAAGTCCTCCAATCAGGGTTCTCCCTTCAGATGTGGCAATTTGTTTGACTGTCTTCCTTCCTCTGGAATGGCATGCCTTATCTCACCCTGAGCTTTGAGTCATATTGCTCCTTATGACCCTAGAATTGATAAAAAATCACACTGATCTGGGTTTCTTTGACTCCTGGCCCCAGGCAAACTCTCCTACAAAGAATGACTAGCAGTGAAGCCCTTTTCAAGCCCCAGGACCTTTTCTCTTCCTTCCTGAAGGCCTCATAAACTCGTTTGATGGTTTCTTAAGCTACTGGACCCAGAGACTTAGGCACTAGCACAAGAAGGGCCAGTGCTAACCAGCCCAGAGTGGTCATAGTCTGAGAACAAATAAGTGAATGAATGATAAAGCACTTGGGAAGAATTTATTATGTGTCAAACAGGTGTGAAGGATACAAAGAGAAAAAACTTCACAGCTCCTGCTTTTAAGAAACTCACACTCTAATTAGGGAACTAATATCTTAATTTAGACTCTCCTCATCAGATACCAGGGCTCCCCTGATTTCTTAAGGATTCCCCTCTATAGTCTTGATCTCAAAACAAATAATGCTGGGCCAGATGATCAGGCTTCCATAACAAAGGCACAGGCAATGGTAAGTCCAGTACTGCCCCCGCTTAGGAACTGCAGTCTCTGGTTGACCCCCATTTTGCATGGATTTAGGGCTCTCCTGACTCTAAAGGGGCTCAGTGTAATCCTGGGCTCATCCTGTCTTTGTCATTTAACTGAATATTCATATCAATTAAGGCTCCCTGATCTTCAGGCACAGTGGTCCTGTGGCTAAGAAGTCCTTTAATTTCTTGTTCTTTAAAATAATTCTAGGGTCATAATTGCTTCCAGCCCCAGTGATGATCAGGTGGTAGAATTCATCTATGCCAGTTATGAAAGAGCATATTCTTCTTATAATGGGGGTATCCTCAAGTGGCCAGGAACCCTTCCTATAACTGCTGATTGCTCTTTAGCAAGTGGTTGCTGTCTGTTTCATCAGAGGAGCTGTCCAGTGCAGGGAATCTCTTCTGTGCCAAGCTGTCTCCAAATGATGGCCATCCTTTCTAGGTTTGTTGAGAAATCCTTATAGCTGCCCTCAAAACCTACTCATAGTGGCCTAGAAAGGCCAATGTCTGTTCTCATTGGTGTCATTATTACAGTCACCTGGATGTGATTCTCCTTCTGACTACTCTTTTCATTTCCTACAGCTGTTGACCCAGTCTACTATTAACTCCAGCAGATCCTCTAGGATTACAGAGAACTTGTATTTCAAAAAAAATTATACCTGCATTTCAGTATAATTGGCTTCTATTGTAATCCTGTTTATTTTATTTTATGCACTTAAAAACATTCTGAGAAAGTGGGCATCTGTTTTTACTAGACTGCCAAAAGGGTTTCTGACAATAAAAGGGTTAAGAACCATTGCAAAGTCCATTGTATAGGGCTTTCCCCAGGCATACCTGCACACTGTCAAGTACAACCCTCCCCCACTCTCCCTCTCACTCACAGTGGGTCACATAGATAACTAGATTTTTCAATACTTCATAGCATTACTCTGTCATGAGGCACATTCATTGAATTTTCTTCTTTTCAACATAAATCAACTCCACGGATATGGTATGATGAGCCAACTGAAAGTCAGAAGTCTGGGTTTTCCCTATCTTGATATGCTGTCTCCTAGCAGTTTCAGAATGGGAGAGTGAGGGGTGCCCTCACTGGATCTAATAGCAACAGTTACTGCTCGTAGGCCCCACGTACTGTCCGTATTTCCTGATTGTAATAACAGTCACTAAACATTGGTCTACTACCTCTGAAAGGCCAGGTATAAAATCAGAAGGAAGCTTACAACAAGAAAAAGATGTGCTTACAACAAGAAAAAGAATTTACTTGTGTCTACTCCAGCCAAAGTGAAGCACTAAGAGAATTATCTGTCTAAATTAAATAAAAACCTTTTCCCTCAGTCATTGGGATATTTCAGGCGGGAAAGTGCTACCTTTGGCCTGAATTATTCAGATATTTGTCTAAGTAATCCATTTTAACAGATGTATGAGAATAGTCTCTTAGATTAGGGAAAGCATTTCCTTTTCATGATTCAATCTGAGATCACTTAAATGATTTTTAAAAAAAGTATTCCAGGGAGTAGAACCAGGGAAAAAAGATAGCCTGGGCTTTCTATTACCTAGACAGACTGGCTGGAGCTTTTTTTATGCTTAGAGATAAATTCTGGATTTTTTAAAAGAAGAGACATTATTCACCTCTTCCTTTCTCTTTATCTAATATAATAAGTGATGAGACTCTGTTCACTTTGTGACAATGATCCCAGTGTTCCTGTAATATTCACTGGGGGAAACTTGTGAGATTTTAAAACTGGGCTCCCATTCAAAAATAACATTCTTTAATAGCTGAAGGAATCACTAAGGGTCAAAGGTTAAGCCAACACCCATAAAGCAAGGAAATTTTATCTTGAAATTAGAGGTAGAAATTTCCTTCCGTTATCCGTTGTTCAACACACACACAAACACACACACACACAAACACACACACACACACACAAACACACACACACACACACACACACACACACACTCACACACCACGCAAAATCTTGGGAGCTAAACGGTACCTTAAAGGTCATTCATTACTTATTTTTACAGATGAGGAAATGGAGGCCTAGAGAGATGAAGTGCTTTTTGTGAGGTCACCTCCCCCAAGTCAGGGGCCAGAGCTGGGACCGAACCCCATCAGGTTAGTATTTACAGTTATCTGGGAGCACCAGCACTTAATGGAAGTCTATACATCGGAGGGCTTAGGGACAAGACTTTGTTAGGGTTGAAAAGCAGAAGGAGGAGAAGGGAGAAGGCAGAGAAACAGGTCAAGGGAAGATGCAGCTCTTTTTATAAATATCTGAAATTGTTAATTACCTTTCAAAAATGTCAAACTGTTCTTTTGAGGCCTGTGATAGCATTTAGAATGATGGTGGTCTTGTCAATGGGTTTGTGAGATAGTTATATTGCTTTGCTTGAGGCAAGTGGAATGGGAGAGGGGACAAAAAAGGGGGCAAGAGAGGGATCAGGAGAAGTAGAAAAAGAGGAGAGAAAGGGAGGGCTGGAAGAGTGAACCAGGTCTCAGATTCAATTTTGAAACAAAATGAAATTGTGGAAGATCTAACAGTTAACAAAAAAGGAGATTTATTTAGTCATAGCAGAGGAAGGCTATTCAATACCCTTAATAAAAGGATTTGTTCTGTGAAGTTTGGATTCAGTCAAAGGGCCACACTTGAGGACCTAGAGGACCACATGTGGCCTCAAGGCTGCAGGTTCCCCACCCCTGCATAGGTCCTTGGGAAAAGCTAGCCCAGACTATACAGTAAGGTCCTAGGAAATTTTGTTCCCATTATGCTCTCTAAATACACACCCCTCCTCCAAACTTCTCTATTTCTGTAGAGAGTACCACTACTCTATCAGTCACATAAGTTCAAAGCTTCAGTCATCTTACTTTAAGGGTGGACTTCCATCCCCCAACCTAACTAATATAATTACAAAAGGCTCAGAAGCCTCAATTGAATAAATCAATTAGAACAAAGTATAAACTGGATTTTAATAAGTCTTAAATCAATTTGAGAGGGTTATACTGAATGAAAGATCATGACACTGAGGAAAATTTCTATAACTGGTTTAGAAGATTGCCATACTTCTTGGTGTATATAATAGCAAGCCCATATGGAGTCATACAGTAAGCCAGTTTAGTGGAAGAACAATTGCATTGATTTAACAAGATCTGTTCCCCACCTCTGACATAGAAACACTATGTCATTGTAGATACTAGACCCATACTAGACTACACATAGATTTGAGATCAGAGAAAATGAACCAATAGGAGACAATATATTTAGCTGGGAGCTATAGTCAGCTGAGGAAGGGTAGCTTCAAGGAATTTGACTCCTTATTGTGAAGAAAAGCTGACTATGAATTCTACAAAAGCATACATCTTTGGAATCCAGCAGAGAGCTATACATAAGGGGAATTTTATGAAGTCTCTCTGGAAGGATAAAAGGGCTCCCTATAACTAGCATTTGTGAACTATTTTTGCTACATTGTTCTCTACGTTTTTTGCCTTGTCACTTTTGTAATTTAAATTTGTGCTTGTTCTCCTTATGGACCCTGTGTGTATTTAGCAGAGAGTGTTCTCTGGACATTTGAGGAGAAATGTTTTTGTAACCAGTGTTCTTGCAATACCGTTTTAGCAAAAATATTTGCCAACAAGCTAAGTCTGACTGATTGTTAGTTGAAGGCACACTGGTGGGGGCTCATGGGTGATAGTACTAGAAATCCAACCCTTCAAAGTTGCCCTTAGAACACTGATAGTATTTAGTCACCTGCTTCCTAGCCAGCCTACCAAGGAAAGTGGAAGATGGAGAAATATTCCTGGAGCAGGTGTCATATTTGATTTTCCCCTCTCTATTACTCTCTTCTTCCACACTATTCAGTCAGTTGCTAGCTCTCATCATTTTTGCCTTCACAACAACTTTCAAATTTATTCTTTTATCTCCTTACATATGGCCACCATCCTAGTTCAATCACTTATGACTTCTAACTTATAATAACCTCCTAATTGTGACACTTGTCTCCATTGTTTTCCTTCCCTAATTCTTTGCCTACTTAACTGTCAAAATAAGCTTCCCAACATACAGATCTGACTAGCTCATTTCCCTGCTCAAAAATCTTTAGCGGCTTCTCATTCCTTCCAAGATAAGCTATGTATTTAGCTTGGTATTCAAGGATTCAACTTACTTCTCTTGCCTTATTTCATATTACTTCACTTCATTTAATCTATGTTTCAACTAACCTGTATGGTTTGGTCTCCACACTAAGCATTTAATTTCTACCTTCATTCATTTGGACCATCCTGGAATTCATTCCTTCATCTCTGCCTCTCAAAATTCTTATCTTCTTTCAAGGATCAATCTTCCCTACAAAGCCTTCTCTTATTTCCCAGTTGCTAGTGTTCTTTCCTTCCTCAAATTACTTGCTATTATACATATCTCTGTATATGCTGAATGTGAACTTCTTTAAGAACTGGGACTATTTTGTTGGGGTGTGTGTGTGTGTGTGTGTGTGTGTGTGTGTGTGTGTGTGTGTCCCTAGTATCCAGCATCTTGTATATAGTAGGCAAAAAAATTTGTTGAATGGAATTGAATTAACCTTTTATGGTGAGGCCAGAAGTTCTGATTTCTAGCTGTTCATCTATTTTGAAAACCAGCCTTAACATCTGTGTTAGATATAAGGTAGAATTTCTCTAGTTTTCTTCTTGAACAAGGGATATGATCTTTGTGTGATGGTTTGAGGCACCTTGCTAGGTGGTGCGTGCATTTCCTGTTCTCTCCTCCCACTTTATTGTCTTTATAAGAGGAGGAATGGAAGAGTTAGTAACAATACAATTTAGGCAGAACAATCTGAAAATTAATCTAAGATGATCCTCAAAAAATGCCTCAGAAAAATCAGGTTATTCATCTCATAATTCGGGAAATTTTAGATGAGTCAGATGAGAGAAATCCTTTCTCTTAATTAGAACAGATGTTTCCCTATCACTGTTATGTGACGGTTGGGACATTATCTTCAGATCAAATCCACAGACTAGCTCCCAATAAAATTTAAAACCAAAGCAAGTTTTACATATCTCATGTTCAGGCTAAAGAGAGGTGAGGAATTATATCTTGCCCATCCATTCCCCTTGGAATCACTGAATGTTAGATCCTAAAGCCTTTAAGACCATTTGTTCCAAAACCCTTATTTTACGAATGTGGAAAAAAGGTTTAGGAGAGGCGAATGACTCACTCACATAAACCAGGAAGTGGCTCCAAGTACAGTCCTTTCTCCTTCAACACCCATAATTCTTGTTAAGGGAGTCAACACAATGCCGTAGAAAGTGCCCTGGTTTGTAATCCTGGAATCAGATCCCATTGTGTTAATAACTAGGCAACTCACTGTCTCTTGAGGCTTCTGTTTCTTCATCTATACATAAATTAAGAGACTTGGACCATACTAAAAATCCATTGATTGTATATGTAGAAATGGCATCAATTTGGACTAACTGGGCAAAGAGCAGTGATAAATTCTTTATTACTTTCAGGCATTGCCAAGACTGGGCTAGGCAGCCACCTAGGGAGTGCTACCCCAATAGCTCCTCATCAGGGCAAGAATAAGTTAAGGCAAATCAATAAGCATTTATTAATCACCTACCATGCATCAGGTACTTCACTAAGCGCTGAGTATACACAAAAAGGACAAAAATAGCCCTCTCAAAGGGCTCAGTATAATGAGCGAGACAATATACAAACAACTTTATGAAAACAAGATATATACAGTATAAACTGGCAGTAATCTCAGAGGGGAGGCACTAGCCCTAAAGGGACCTGGGAAAGGCTTCTTGCATAAGGTGGGATTTTAGCAGAAACTTGAAGGAAGCCAGGGAAGCCGGGAGGCAGAAAAGAAGAGGTAGAGTTTTCCAGTCATGGGGGACAGTCAGTGAAAATGTACAGAGATGGAAGACAGGCAGAGTGAGTGTCTTATGTTAGAAACAGCAAGGAAGCCACTGTCACTGGACTGATGAATGTGTAGAAGGGAGCAAGGTTTAAGATAGGAAGACTTTAAAGGCTAAACAGAGAATTTTATGTTTGTTCCTGGTGATAATAGGGAGCCACTGGAGTTTATTGGATAAGGGGATTGACATAGTCAGACTTGTTCTTTGGGAAGATCAATTTGACAGCTGAGTAGAAGGGAGACCAAGTAGCAGGCTATCATTCTCTCCTCCCCAACTCCTCCACTAGCTGCCAGGTATTATTATTTTTGCCTTTATAACATCTGCAATAGTCTAGACATGAGGTGCTAAGGTCCTACACTAGGGTAGGGCAAAAGAGGAACATATGGGAGAGATGTCAAGAAGGTAGAATCAACAGGACTTGGCATTAGATTAGATATGGGTGGTGGGGGTGTGAGAAAGAGTGAGGAGTTGAGAATGACACCTAGATTTCTAGCCTGGTATCTAGGGGGATGGTAGAGAGAGGGCTAGGAGTGGGGAGGGGGAAGATAACAAGTTTGGTTTTGGACATGTTGAGTTTGTGGTGGCTATAGGACATCCAGTTAGAGATGGCCAATAGGCAGATGGAGATACAGGACTGGAAATCAGGAAAGAGGTTATGGAATCTGTGATAGCTGATAAGATCACCAAGTGAAATAGTACAGAGGGAGTAGAGAAGAGGACCCAGGAGAGAGCCTTGGGGAAAAGACACCTATAATTAGTTGACAGACATGAATTTAAATCCAGCAAAGGAGACTAAAGAGCAGTCAGTTAGGTAGGAGAACAGGAGACAGCAGCGTCCTAAAAACCTAGAGAGAAAAGGTGATCAAATGGGAATAAGTGATCAATTATACTAAAGATATAGAGAGAACAAGAGAGATGAGGATTGAGAAAAGGCCTTTTGGCTCAGATTCTCTAGTGGAAAAGAGAGGATCAATATTCAAATGGAGGAGAGGCTGGCAATCTTTCAGGCTCGTTTAGGGTACTTGCTCGTTTAGGGTACTTTAATGCTTTCAACTCAGCTCTACTTTCAAGTTCAAATGGACTACTCCAGGAGTGGGGAACCTGTGGCCTCTGGGCCACATGTGGCCCTTTGACTGGCCAACTTGAGAACTTAGAAGGCCACATGTGGCCCCTTGACCTTTATATAGCACTTTACATTTTGAAAAAGTGCTTTTCCTATATATTGTCACCTCTATGAACCCATTACTACAAGTGACATACTCACTTTTGGTTGGTTGGTTATCCTTCATTAGAGACAAAGCTTTTCCTATATATTGAAAAGCGCTTTTCCTATATATTGTCAATTCTATGAACCTATTACTACAAGTATCATACTCACTTTGGTTGGTTGGTGTTATGGGAATCTGAAGATCTTCCCTGCCCCTAGGCCCTTTGCTAAAGTGGCTACGTGACTCTGAGAGTCTTCTCTGATTTGAAAGTATACTCTGCCCCCTAATAGGCTGAATGTGGTCACAAGGAGCCTGTGGAGGGAGGCTTGTTCTTCAGGAATGCCCACGCCTTGTTACTTTGTAATTGGGCAGTGGGTCAAGAGGGCTGTGACATTCACTGACCCAGGAGAAGGCTGTATATACCCTGATGTGAATTTTTGCTTTAAGGCTCACTTTGGAAAGAGTTATGTGATTTGGCCAAATGAGACTCTGGGAAGCCATTGAGCCCCCTGGGCTTTGAAAACCCAGATGTTGGTGCTTCCCTGTCTGGTAACTAACTAGGAATGGATGTAATGGTCAGATGGTTGGAAGCCCGTCTGCTGATCTGTTTCTTTGTCTGCTTGTAACTTCTGCTTGTTACTTGTGTTTATATTCTGTTTGCATTCTCTGAAGTTCAGGGTGCTGACTTTTTCCCCTGAATTAGGTAAATGATATGTTTGATTAAAGTAAGATTATTAACCCATTTTGAGTTGCTTTCCTTTAGAAAAGCAGATCTAAGAACCTGTGCTAGCAGCCATCCTGCATATGTGAGGGTGCTTGCTGATGCAGTTGGTTATCCTTCATTAGAGACAAAGCATCAGAAGTTTTGAGGGGTTAAGTGAGTTGCCCATGAATATACAGCTAATAAAGTGTCAGAGTCAGGTTTTGAATCCAGGTTTTCCTGGCTACAAATTTAAGGCTCTATACATTATATCCTGTTGCTTTATTATTCCACCTTGCTAGAGCTAGATGAATACACCAAAATTGTGTTAAGCCACTGTATCTCCTAAGACTGAGTACCTCTATATATAATTTGTGTCTGGACATTCCCTTGCAATGTAGTTATTATATGTAGGGATGTTGGAGAGGGATTATTCATTAAAAGGGTTGGATCTTACTGGTGATAGCAACTTTCACTACTGACACTAAGACCTTGATTAATACGCTTAATTATTTTACTAGAAAGAAAAATGCACCAGCTATGAGTATCTGGCCTGATAGCTTGTGACTCTGGGCAAATCACTTCACCTCTGTTTTCCCCAGTTTCCTCACTGATAAAATGCAGATAATAATAGCACTGACCTCCCAGGGTTCTTGTAAGGATTAAGTAAGATAATAATTGTAAAGTGCTTAGCACAGTGCTTGGTACACAATAAGCACTATGTAAATGTTAGCTATTATTATTATTATTATTATTTAGTTGCATAATTTTATACCAATATGTATTGGCAACCACACTAGCCAGCATACCCAGGACGGCCACTAGCACAGGTTCTTAGATCTGCTTTATAAGGAAAGACAGCTGTTTAAGGGGTCAACAATCTTTTTTTTTTTTAATTACATTGACTAGTTCAGGGGAAAAGTCAGCACCCTGAACTTCAGAGAAAATACAAGCAGAGAAATAAAGACCAACAGACAGGGCTCTGACTGCCTGAATCAACCATATACTTTATAGACATCCCTGGATTGAGAGAGCCTTTATATTTGAACAGTTGGGGAGCTCTGAACATACAACCACTCAGAATCTCGACCAGGGAATCACAAGATCCTTCTCATAAGCAAGCCCCCCAAAGTAAAATACCAACTCAGAGTATATATACACTTCTCAGAGTCAGAAGGCATCACAACTCTCATGACTCAGAGCCTAATTAGAAATTAGCAAAAGGTGTGAAAG
>CM053584.1:51625697-51690171 GCA_028627135.1 Pseudochirops cupreus | reverse complement strand
TGGGCTCCATGTGAGGCCTATTAATGGACAGGGAAGACCTTAAATCCCATTAATATTATACAATATTAATATACTAATATATACATTAATATAGCTTCATTCTAGAGAATGACCAAGTAAACGGGGCCTTTGATAGAAATCTCTGGAACAGAGATCAAGAGTAAAATATTTACCAGGAGAGATGTGATGTAATTGATCCAACTTAAAAGGAAGGTCATAGACTCATAGAATGTTGGAGTTGGAGGGACCTGAGAGGTCATATAATCCAAATGACTAATTTTATACAAGTGGGTAAACTGAAGTTAGCAAGGTCAGGATATTTGTTTAAGGTAACACAAATTTTTAATTGAACCAGGACTTCTACACCAGGCTGCCCCTAACAAATCAGTGAACTCAGAGGTTTGGGGATAATACTTTTATTATTTTCATAATGACTAGGATCATGATTCAATTCAACTAGACACTCATTTATTAATTGCCTACTGTGTAACTGGTTGGCATAGTGGAAAGGGTGCTGGACTTAAAGCCAAGAAACCCTGAGTTCAAATCATGCCTCAGACAGTTCATAGCTGTGTGATCCTGGGCAAGTAATTTAATTTCTTTCAGCCTCAGTTTCATCCTGTGTAAAATGGAGATAATGAAGCACCTACCTCACAGTGCTGTTGTGAGAATCAAATGGTATGAAATGCATCCAACCCTTTGTAAACCTTAAAGTGTTAGATAAAAGTTAGCTATTGTATAAACGGTACCTGTTCACAGCACGGAGAGAAATCCGAGGACACAAAGACAAAATTAAACAGTTGCTGACTTCAAGGAGCCCACATTATTATTCTTTTGGAACCCTGCATTCCACTGGGGAGATACTAGATGGACCTGAGTAAATAAATGTAAAGCCTACAAAGAGTAACACCAAGTATTCGCAGGAGGGAAAAAGCACTAATAATACAGAAGCTGGTACCTGAGCTCTGTCTGAAGGGAAGCTAAGATTTCTGTGAGGTAGACGTGATGAGAGATCACATTGTGAACTTGGGGGACCGTTTGTACAAAGGCATGGAAGTGGGAGATGGAATTCTGTGTGCAGGGAATAACTAACGGCTGGCTTGCCTAGAAAGAAGACTTACATGAAGGTGAATAATAAGAAATAAGTTTGGAAAGGTGGATGGGAGTCAAACTGTAGAGGACTTTAAACATTTTGCTGGGAAGTTTGTATTACATACTAGAGACAAAAGAGAATCACCGAAAATTTTTGAGTAGAGGGCTGACATGGTTGGTTCTGTATTTTAAGAATATTAATTTGGCAACCGTATGGAGGATGGATTAGAGAAGGGAGAAAATGGAGGCAGAAAGACTAATAAGGAAGCCATTGGATAGTCAGGTGAAGAGTGATGAGCTCCTGAATTCAAATAGTGGTTATACGATCAGACAGAAGCAAATATCCAAGATGGCCATAATCATCATTCTCGCTCACATTAAGGCCACAAAAGTTGACTTTTGCTCCTTACACTTACCCCTACTACTTGCAGTTGGCCTGCCTTTCTTTCTTCAGTTTAAATTAAATTTAAATTACTTGTTTTCTTTGTGAAGAACACAGTAGGGTTAAAAGTAACAACGGGAAAGATTTATTTTTTTTCTCATGCAACATTTAGAAATGAGATAATAATAGACCAGGAGGAGCCACTCTCTGGCCTGAAAAACAAGCAGCAAAAACAGCCAAGGAAAACAAACAGGGGACTTCTCAGCCACAAGGATTCTTCCCCCCTCAAAGACGACAGTCTGGAAGCATTCAGGAAAAGCTCTGTAAATTAAACAACCTTCCTTATGTGGAAACACCTTCCGTTCTGGGAATTTACTGGGGCAGCTCCTATATTGTCAAGGTATCCATTACTTTATGCAGCCCGACAGAGCCGAAACATAAGGAGGAAATCTCAAGATAAGGGTCTGCCAGGGAGAAAAAAGCAAGCTCATTAAAATGTGAGTCTGAGAATCAAAAAAAAAAAGAGCATTGGGGGAACTCCAGAGTTTTACAGCAGCAGAGAAGAGATGAAGAGAGCCTACATTCCCTAGGATAACTAAATGGCAGCCCAATTCACTTTTTGTGTGACATTTTCCTTGTAATTCCTTTTTTTTTTTGCTGGAATAATAATTCATTTCCTATTATATACCATTGTGAAGATTCAAAACACTGATTTTCCCTAAGAGACAGTGAGCCATCAGAAGGCATGAGTGATGGTGCTACTTTCACCAGGAGCAAAAAGTGATGAACACCAACTATGGAGTTATCACTATTTGCAGAAATATGGTTAGAGAAGGTACCTGGTATCACTACATTCATTTATTCATTCCTGTAACAATCAATCAACAAGCACTTAGTTAAGTATCTACTGCGTGCCAGGCATGTACCAGACATTGGAGCTACAGAGTAAAAAATAAAGCTCTCTCTGCCAAAGGACTTTGTACTTGATTAGAGGAAACAGTATGTGCAGAAATGTAACTGGGGTCTGGATAATGAGGGCCCAGTTCTTTGAGAATACATTGTCTGGTCTGCCTGGCGCCGATCTACACTGGATGTTTGCAGAGCGGGTTCTCACTGGGCCATCTTCCCATTAAACACACATATGTGTGCACATATAGATGTATATGTGTATGTGTGTGTGTATGTGTGTGTGTATGTGTGTGTGTATGTATTTACATATTTTATGGGCAGCTAAGTGGCCCAGTAGATAGAGTGCTGGTCGTGGAGTCAGGAAGACTCATCATTGTAAATTTGAATCTAGCCTTAGACACATTAGCTGTGTGACCCTGGGCAAGTCACTTAACCCTGTTTGCCTCAGTTTCCTTATCTATAGAATAAGTTGAAGAAGGAAATGACAAGCCATTCCACTATCTTTGCCAAGAAAATGCCAAATGGTAACATGAAGAATTGGACACAATTGAAACAAATGAACAACAAAGTTACATATTTCACATGTAAACAAAAGACAGATTGGCATGGGGTCTGGAGGCTCAAAGTAAAAAAGACCTGAGGTCAAGTCCTACCTATGACACATCCTGGCTGTATGATCCTAGGTAGGGCATTTAACTTCTACGTACTCCAGGACTATAGAGGTTGCAGATAACGTGCTGAACTACATTGACCGAAGTTTTCTTAACTCGGTGAATGAAATTACAAGTCTAGTTCTTACCTCTATGCAAACAAACATTTACTGAATACTCCCCTTGCCTAGCCTGTCACTAGGTATACAAAGACAAGATGAAAAATAGTCCCTGCCCTTAAGGAGCTTACATTCTACTGAGGAATAAGACATTTAAACAGAAAAATAAATTCCAGGCATTACCTGAGAAACAAAATTGATATAAATGCTAGGTTTCATTATCCCCACAGCAAATGTGATACAAAATCTTTTTCTTCCACATTATTTCACTAATGATTCTGAAGCACTTTGAAAAATGAGTTTAAAAGGTTTCTCACAAGAGTACATTCTGACAGGTAGTAAGTTATCTGACAGTGAAACAAATCCAGTATTTAAGAATTATCTATGTCCTCAGCATTATGTTAGCTAAATGAAACAATTATGGCCTGAAAGCTGCTTACATTCTAGGAGAGAATTTTCATCTTCACCTTCCTCCGCAGGAATGAGCAGAAACACTAAGACAACTGGGAGTTAATGTTACATCAGAAGGTCAAAGGGAACAATTCATTCCATTCCAGATTTTCTACTACTTTCAGCTAGGCATTGGTGATGTCTTGATGCGAGGTGACCTGCTGGTTCCGGGAACTCTTCTGAACTTAGATTCTGGTCAAATTTAATGATCACTTTCCTTCCTTTTGATAAACATAAGCTTTGAATAGGTGATTTATAGGTTCAAGCAGCATCTAACCTGGCAAATAGGGCAACAACGTCTAATACTAAATCCAAGCCCATATAAAAGTCATCCCTGAACGATTCATGATCTCTATGTATACGATCTCCTACCCTTAAAATTCCTTTTTCTTTTAACTTCTCCCCACAAGTTACTTTCTATCCATAGTAGCCCCTGCTGCGCCATGATGACCCCTGCTGTAACCTAGTAGCTAATGCAGCCGATTCTTTACTCATTACAAAAAGTATCATAGAATCATTCATAGGTTGGTAGTTAGGAAGGAGTTCAAAGGCCAGCTAGTCTCACTTTCTACTTTTATAGATGAGACCAGGAGGACCAGAAAGGTTAATAATTTTTTGAAGGTCACATAGGTTCACAGGATCATAGATTAAGGGCTAAGAAGAGACCACAGAGTACATCTAATCCAATCCCTTTAGTTTTACAGATAAGGAAGCTAAAGCTCAGAAATATAAAATACCTTGCTCAAGGTCATATGGGTAGTAAGTAGATGAATCAGGATTTGAACCAAGACCCTCTCACTCCAAAACCACTGCTTTTTTCCATAGGGTCACCTAGCCCAGGGACCAGGAAAAACATCTGAGATCTTGGGAAACCATTCCTGAACATAGCCCTCTCCTAGCTCCCTGTACCTGTATTGTCTAAATTAGGGATGCAACCAAGGGGAAAGAATAGACATCTATGGAAGATATTTATGGCAGCTCTCTTTATGGTGGCAAAGAACTGGAAATTACAGGAATGCCCATCAGTTGGGGAATGGCTAATGGTTGTGGCGTATGACTATAAAGGAGTACTGCTGTACTATAAAATGATCAGCTCAATGATTTTAGAAAAACATGGAAAGACTTGCACGAAATAATGAAGAGCAACATAAGCAGAACCAAGAGAACATTGTATACAGTAAAAGCAATACTGCTTTAAGAATGATTGTGAGTGAATAAGTTATGATGACTACTATAAATACCTAATTAACTATAAAGAATGTATGAAGAAAAATGCCATCTGTATCCAGAGAAAGAGCTGATAGATAGAAGTATGTATAGAATAATTTTACATATATATGCATACACACACACACATATATATAAAATATACTTATTTGTGTCTAATGGTGGGCATTTTGGGGGAGGGAGGGAAGAAAAATGGAAATTAACAGGATAATTTTATTGTATGTTTGGAAGGAATGCAAGTTGTGCATAGTAGATTTGCGGTTATTTGCAATCATCTTTTTAAAAATTGTACTATGTTATGGAAATGCTTGTTTTGTGCCATAAATTAAAAAATAAACTTAAAAAAAGAAAGCGAGGTGGGACCTGACCGCAGTAGAGATCAGGGTTTGGATCCCACTTCTACCATTTTTTTAAACTATGTGACCATGAGCAAGCCATTCTATATCTCTGAGCCTCAGTTTCCTCATCTGTAAAGTAGGGACCATGAATACCTGTAGAAACTCCCTTACTGGGTTATTGTGAGAATATAGTTGAAATATACAGATGAAGTTCTTTGCACACCTTCAAGAGTAGTGTGAATGCCAGCTGTTACTATGTGTTAAGACATTGAAAACCAGAGATCAGAGCTGGAAAGTGCCTGTGAGTATGTATATCAGATGTATGATGCTTGTAAAGTCTGGACATGGGCCACTTTTTGATGCTTTCTTTTGTTTAGTAAAAATTTTTTGCACTTGCCTTTATTATAAACATGAAATAAAAGAGTATTATTTTTAGTTATCCACTTTAGTGCTTGTCTATAGACACATCTGCTAGATATGCACTTGTCAGAGTTCTCAGAAAGACACTGCTCCTTAAAAACCATTGAGTTGATGAGGTGGACAAAGAAAAATGGATTATGTTGGCAAAGTAGAGACAGCTGCTGACTTGAAAATCTCAGCTGGTCAGTCCCATTCATCAGTCCCAAACTGGTCTATATTGGCCTGTGTTTAGGAAGAGTGGCTGTGTGTTATTTCTAACTCTGAAACTTACTTATTAGACTTTAGCAAATCATAGAATATGTAAAATGCATCAAAAGGGATGGTAGAATGCAACATGGGGTGGCAAACTTAGAGGAAGGAGTTTATTATCCACACAGGATTTGTAACATTGTGGACATTCCCCGGACTCTTTCCTTCTTGGGAAATTCCCCACTTTCTAACTAGGAGACATCCTCCTATTATTCAGCCATTCGGTCATGAAATTCCATAGGAAGTGCCGTCTTTAAAAGGACTCAGAAGCCCAGGGTGTGCTGCGGTTCTTGACAGACTACTCCCAGAGTGTGAAAGAGCAGTGTGAACAGAGAGGCTGTACTCGAGGAAATCAGAACAAGATTACCAGATCGTGGAACTGTAAGTATAACTGACTACTGATTAAACCCTGATCAGGATTCATTATAGGACTGAGATCCCAGGTGGAGAAGGCATTCAGCCAACTTCTCCCAGGAGGATTTATATAATTTTCAGATTGGCTAAAAGTTCAGCTTTCTCTCTGGTGCTAGATGTAAATACAGAATCCAACTTTTGCTAACTTGTTGGAGACTTTAAGGCTTTGTTTTTGAAGAATATAAAACAACATTTATCAATCAATTTATCAAAAAAATGTCAGTTCTTTAGAGTCAATATCTTATCATATTTTCAAGAGGCATAACTCTTTTATAATATTAAAGATAATAAGACAGCATGAGGTAGTGGATGGAGTGCTGGACCTGGAGTCAGGTTGAGTTGGAACCTTATCTTGGATACTTATTAGCTGTATGACCCTGGACAAGCCTCCGGGAGCCTCAGTTTCTTCACCCATAAAATAGTGGCAATAATAGAATCTAACCCTAGAGGGTTGCTGTGAGAAGCAAATGGAATTATATATGTAAATCACGTTAGAAGCCTTAAAGAGATGATTTTTAAATGTCAATTTCATTTTAAAAATAAATTCTGTTCTTTTTTTCTCCCAGAGAATTTGTTCCAGTGCTGATACTGTGAGGAAAAGAATGGTTTCCAAAATGATGACTGTCTTGTCATTTCTACCTGGTCTCATTTTTGGTAAGATCATATTTGTTTCAGAAAACTGTTACTGCTAATTAAAATGGGATAAAAACCTCCTTTTGCATAGGGATGCCCTATGTAATGTCATTATTTGGTTTTAGGAAAATGTGATTATTAGATCAAATGATATTATGATGGGAACCTGAAAAAAAATTGCTTGGTGTCAGGGCACTGAGCAGAGTTTCCAGGAATGATAAGTCTTTTCCAGTCTCTTTCCCACTCCTAGAAGGGTGACAAAGCTCAGGTTACCCAAAGTCCCCAGGAAAATTCCATATTGATTACTGAGCTTGTCCAGCCAGATGGGTATTATTTCAAGGCCAAAAAACCAAACAAATGCATAAAACTAGAAAATAAATCTGTCAAAAGAACAGTATACTCACAGAATAAAATTCTCCCCTTCCTTTTTCTAGCATTTCTTCAGTTTAAAGGGAGTGATGCTTGGTTGTATGCCACTTCTCAAGTGAATATGACTTATGAACAGGCCAGGAAATATTGTCAGGAAAGGTACACAGACCTGGTTGCCATTCAAAACAAGAATGAAATTGAGTATCTGAATAGAACACTAAGCTTCTCCCCAAGTTATTACTGGATTGGCATCAGAAAAATCAATGGCGTCTGGACCTGGGTGGGAACACAGAAGCCACTGACCAAAGAGGCCATGAACTGGGCTCCTAAAGAACCCAACAATAGGCAAAATAATGAAGACTGTGTGGAGATCTATATCAAGAGGAAAGAAGCTTCAGGCATGTGGAATGATGAGAGGTGCACAAAAGAGAAGCTGGCCTTGTGTTACACAGGTATGATGCATGATGAAGTAGCAGGAAGTGATAATGGTGGAATGAATGAGAGTAATACTTGAATAATAACTTTAAAAATTGTTAAATAATTTAAAAGTTTGCAAAGTGCTTTACACATATCATTTCATCTGATCTTGAAGTACCTACCTCGAAAGTTTCCTATGCTGAAAGAATGAGATAATAAAGGTGGCTAGGTGGTGCAGTGAATAGAGCACGGCCCTGGAGTCAGGAGGACCTGAGTTCAAATTTGACTTCAGACGCTTAACACTTACTAGCCATGTGACCTTGGGCAAGTCATTTAACCCCAACTGCGCAGCCTTGCCCACTCCAAAAAGCAAAAAAAAAAATGAGATAATATATGTAAATCTATGTATAACTCTAAGCCTCAGGATAGTTATTAATCATTAATAACGAGGTGGTGCTGGACCTGGTATCAAGAAGACCTGAATTCAAATATGGCTTCAGGCACTTCCTAGCTATGTGAGCCTGGGCAAGTCACTTCTTTCATCCTTTGTCTCCTCATCTGAAAATGGGCATAATAATCGCACCTTGGATCACAGCACTTCTCAGGTCTGTTGTGAGGATAAAATGAGATTATATTTGATCTTGGCAAACCTTAACACACTATAGCAACGCAAGCTCCTGTCGTCACCATCATCATTGTCGTTATTGTTATTATAACTGTCATTACCAGAATCAGAGTGTGTGTGTGTGTGTGTGTGTGTGTGTGTGTGTGTGTGTGTGTGTGTGGTGATGGTCACCGAGGCCAAGATACGTGTGTGTGTCTGAAGTACTAGGCTGTTCAGAGACAATGAGGAAATATGGTACCTCCCATTTGCAAAATGGTTTTGTGATTGCAAAAGTAAACACCACCTGATATGATTTGTTGTCTGAAATCCATTAAAAATGAGATTCGGGAAAGGTGAACCTAAAAATGTCAGCCTGCCTTCTTGATAGGCCCTTAAGCTAAACTCGAAAGCCCAGCAGGCCAATACGATCTGGGTCTTCTTAGCGGCCCTCCTTTAGCAAGCATCCTGATGATTCATGTGAAGGAGTAATAGCAGCAGCAGTGAGTGACGATCCTTTTGGTTTCAGCCTCCTGTACCAGCAACTCCTGCAATGGCCATGGGGAGTGTGTGGAGACCATTAACAACTTTACTTGCCAGTGCTATCCAGGGTTTACTGGGGCCCGTTGTGAGCATGGTAAGACCTGTTTTGCCTAATCCATTTGCTCCATTACTTCAACTTCACCTCATCCTCCCCACTGTCTTTGGAGTGTGGACTCCATCACATCACTTTCCCTCTTACACCAAAATGAGGCCTGAATCAAGCTGATTTTGTTTTCTATCGTAGCTGTGACCTGTGAATCTCAGGCCAATCCCGAACATGGTCTCCTGGTTTGCAGCCATCCAGTAGGGTATTTCAATTCTTCCTGCTCTGTCTATTGTGAAGAAGGCTATGTCCCAACCAATGCTAACTCAGTGCAGTGTACTTCTTCTGGAAAATGGAGTGGACCTAGCCTTACTTGTAAAGGTATTTCACTTTTCTTCAGTATAGTAAGTTTTGGGCCTCGTTTCAGAATTCCTGTTTCTTATCTAACTTCTATTAGATGATTTTAGAAGCTATTATAGAACACAACTCATTCTGTCTTCCAATATATAGAGTCAACTCAAGAGTCACTAATGCATGATAGCTCTTTGGCTTTCAAGGATATATTGTATTCTATCTGAATAGCAATGATCCCAATGTCGTGGAGATTTAGAATACTTGGGACAACAATAGAAACAAAACAATGCTTCTTCTCTAGTCACCTCCTTTCTTACCTACACCTCCATACTGGGAATAGACTATTTCACCTTTTGACTGATATAGAACTTTAGCTTAAAAGCAAAGCCAGTCAATATATCTACACATTTGTTGGTTTACACTAGGGAGAATTTCAATTTGGCTTAGAATTCCTTTTCTTACAGTTCAATTTGGGCTTGAAAAAAAATCAAGATTGACTTTATGTTAGCAAAGTACAGAGACTTTTAATAGAGAATTCTCAATGTAAATAATCAGAAGTTGACTTTCTCTGATAAGCTGGAAATCACAAAGAGGTTTGGTGTACTGTCCTCAAGACTCTTCTTTTAGGGACTTGTAGGACCATCCAAGTCCTACACAGAATAACTATGTTGTTCCCCTGTCCAATTCATGGTCTCATTTCTAATTTCTAGTGGTAGAGTGTGATGCACTGACAAGTCCCACACATGGATCCATGAATTGCTCCCAAAGCTCTGGAATCTTTCCATGGAATACAACTTGCGGGTTCGACTGTGAGTCAGGATTTGAGCTAAAGGGATCCAAGAATCTTCACTGTAGCTCATCTGGGAAGTGGGACATGGAGAAACCAATGTGTCAAGGTAGGATGTCTTAATATCAAGAGGCAATTTAAAGAGTTGGCTCTATAATGTATTATTAAAGGGGTCAAAGAGATGGATAATGGGAATGATGTGTATGTGCTTTTCTGTGTGCTTCAGTGGTGAAATGTAATGCTCCCAGCCAGCCCCACAACGGCTTCGTGAAGTGTGTCCATCTCCCCACTGGAGACTTTACCTACCAGTCAGTCTGTAGTTTCAGCTGTGAAGAAGGCTTTGAACTTAAAGGATCGTCCCAGCTTGAGTGCACAGCTCAGGGCCAGTGGACGCAGCAATTCCCAACCTGTGAAGGTAGGACCAAATTTCTATCTTTTAACATAACATGACAGGTTGAACTGCTTTCTCTTCCCTGAACGGAAATGCATCCCTTAAAAGTCATGCCGCTAAATGAAGCCTGCTTGAACTTTTGAGATCAGATTCCATGGGCAGTGTGAACCCCACTCATAGGTTTAAGCCAGTTAATTAGCTCTAGGTATAAGGCAGATCTAACCAATTTCTCCCTCAAGCAGGCACAGAGTGTTGAATAACTGTTCTCCATCACTGAGGAGCAGTTTGTTCAAATGAACTAGTGCCCCAGGTTACACTCATTATTGACTAGATGCACACATCAAAAGATTGGTTCCTATTTAGAAGATGATAGGTATAGGCCAATAACAGCGATGTCTTATATAAGCTGAAGATGGAAGAGGCAGAAATGTTAATGTGATGGAAATAATGGCCTCTGAAATACTGGCCAGCTCTTGATTTTAAATCTTACAAAGTGTTTCTAGCACAATGCTAGGCACAGAGTAGACACTCAAAAACATATTGAGTGCAAACGCTTAAGTGCATATTTACATATTCTCCAGTAAAAGGATGGAGACAGCGAGACTTAGCGAGTCATGTAAGAATTAGCAGACTTGTGCCTGGAGTGCCAGAGGTGGCCAGAAAGAAGTGTTTGTTTCAGAGTCATGAAGGCCCACAACCAGGGCCCTAGGCAAAGACTTCAAAGCAGGCAAAAGTTTTCTTTGGTGCCCACCCTCCTCCCACACTGAGCTCTTCTCTCCCTCCTGCCAACACTTCCCCTTAGTCTCTCCACGTCCCTAGATCTCCAGTGCTTCCCTTTGGCTGTCCAAAGCCCTCCCTCCCCATCCCTATCCCTCCCAGCATATCAGAGGAACAACACATCCCACCTCTGAGAGGCTGCCGTCTGCTCCTGCCCAGAATTAACCTTCTTAAAAGGATGAAGGAAGAGTAGAAGAGAAATAAAAATTACATCTCCCATGGGGTCAGGGAGAGGAAACAATGCAGATCTAGCACTGAAATGCTGCTACGTCTTCAGACTGCTTTTTAGTACACTGCATCAAGTGCTTCGTTCTATGAGGCTCCCCCGCCCAGTTACTCAAAAATCCTGATAAAATAGCATGGTGTACCCAAAGAACCCTGGATTTGGAGGCACAAAGTCTTGGTTGAAAACTGGCTCTGCCACTAATCTGTGTAACCTGGGCTCAATTCCTGAACCTTTCTGGGTCTGGATTCCTCTGTCTGCTGTACGAAGGGGTTGGGGGGAGGGGGAACCTGCGGCCTCAAGGCCTAGGCCATCTCTGAAGTCTGTTAGTTTGAACCCTATGATCCGTGATCTAGAATTAGCTTCTTCTTTACCTTTGTCTTTCATGGAATGGATCTGAGTTCA
This sequence comes from Pseudochirops cupreus, assembly GCA_028627135.1. Lineage (NCBI taxonomy): Eukaryota > Metazoa > Chordata > Mammalia > Diprotodontia > Pseudocheiridae > Pseudochirops > Pseudochirops cupreus. Next base: position 51,678,378 of record CM053584.1, on the reverse strand, counting down.
CTCATCAAAATGCAAATACTTCCATATTGCCTTGCAGTCCTGACTGAGCATTTAATTTGTTTCTCATCAGCAATACAGTGTAAAGCACCCACCAGGCCAGAGAGAGGCCACATGGAATGCCTTCCTAGTCTTTCTGGAAGTTTCCAAAGTGGCTCCAGCTGTGAGTTCTCTTGCGAGGAGGGATTTATGTTGAAAGGATCCAAGAGACTCCAGTGTAACTTAACAGGGGAATGGGACATGGAGGAGCCCACGTGTGAAGGTAGTTTTTTTGTTTAAATCCAAGCTTTCCCCCACAAACACAGGACTTTATTTCTCGAGCAGTCAGTCTGTCATTGCATTAGTCAAACAAACTGCTAACAGTAATGGTGTGTTTGTGTGCACTTGTGTGTTACAGCCATGAAATGCGATGCTGTGAGCCAGCCCCAGAATGGCTCTGTGACATGTGCCCAGTCTCCCACTGGAAACTTCACTTACCAGTCAGTCTGTAGCTTCAGCTGTGAGGAAGGCTTCAAGTTGCAAGGATCACCCCAACTTGAGTGCACGGCCCAGGGGCAGTGGACACAGCAGGTGCCAATCTGTAAAGGTAGGACTGGGCTTAGGTTTTTTTTTTTTCCAAAAGTATTTTCTTTTATTTGTGAAAGTGAAATTGAGATAGTTTATTTCAAAGAAACAAAAGCCTATAACTTTGATGACTAAAGCATAAACCAAAGCTTTAATTACAAATTAGTTCAGGTTTGTAGGTGGGTTGGTCAGCACTTGGTGGCCATTTAATACCTAGACAGAAATTAAAACCTTGATCTTTATTGATTTATGCTGGAAATATAAATGTATATATTTTATGAACTCTAGTCTGAAACAGGTAAATTTTAAGTTCAAGAGATTAAGTCACTTACAATCATACTTTTCATATTCTAGACTAGTTTAATGAGATGATTTGCAGAATAATCTTAAAGAAATGTGACAGCCAGTCTAGAAACAGAGACGTTTCAGAAGGGAGTTCAGTGCATATATTTTAACCTGTTTAACTATTTCCTGATAGACTTTTCTTAACCTCATGCATCTCTTTCTTTGAATTTCATTTCTAGCGCTACAGTGCTCTACTTTGAAAGTCCCTAAGGAGATTAACATGACCTGTGATGGAGATGGGAATTTTCTCTATGGCACTAGATGTGTGTTTGAATGCCCTGAAGGATGGAAACTCAATGGCTCTGATTCCTTGGCATGCAGAGCCACAGGAAGCTGGTCTGGGATACTGCCTTCCTGTGAAGGTAATGTGCTAGGGTCACCACTAAGAGGCTGTGGGCTGAAGGGTAGAAAGGGAATTACCTGGATATTTCAGGAAATGGTGTCATAAGGAACAACAACTGCCTATCCTTCTTCTGCACTTATTCATTTAACTAATCAGTTATTAAGTGCCTGTCACAGACAAGGAGCATTGCTGGGCCCAGGAGATACAAAAACAAGATTAAAAATAAGTCTCTGACATCAAAGATGTTACCTTCTTTAACCAGAAGATTGTATAGGTTAATAAGCTACAGAACCTTTAAATCCACAGGGATAGGGAAAAATAGGACAAATTATACCTGTTATTGTTCAGAGGATGGGTCAGAAAACTCTGTCCCGTGGGACAAATCTGGTCCATTACTTGTTTTTGTATGATTGTGAATTAAGAATTGTTCTTAAGCCCAGCTGTACAAAAACAGATGGTGGACCACATTAGGCCTGAAGGTAGTACCTTGCTGATCCCTCGTTCATAGCAAAGGTTCTTAATTTAGGGTCTATGGACTCAGGAGGTCCATGAACTTGATTGAGAAGAAAATTAATCTTTATTTTGACTAATCTCTAACTAAAATTTAGCATGGTCTTTAATTATGGAAAAACATCATTTTGAGAAGGGATTTCTAGGCTTCATCAGGTTACCAAAGGAGTTTATGCTAGAAAAAGGGTTAAAAATACCTGGTTTAGGTCACTTCCACTCTGGAAATGGGAGACTCCCTCCTCTTGCTCAGGGACGCTTTCCATCCAACCAGTAGCATTCCTTTGAATGAAATCCATTGTTAGTTAAGTCTTTGGATGAATGATTTCAGCCCCTTCCATTCTACCTAAAATAAAAATGCCAAATATAGTAAATGATCCTCTCATCAAAAAGGAAAAAAGGCTAAGGAGAAGGGACTTTAAATCTGTTTGCAAGTGTCTTTCCCTCATTTGAATTCCTAAATGACTCTTTTCCTTCTCATTACCTTAGCTCCTAAGGAGTCAAACACTTCCCTGATCACTGGCCTGACCATTAGTGGAACCTCCCTCTTGACGACAGCATCATTTCTTCTTTGGCTTGCAAAACGTCTTCGAAAGAAAGGTGAGTACCCTTTCTGCAGCTATTTATGAATTCCTTGCAAATACACTTCTGGAAATAGAAGAATTTCTTCTTTCACAGAAGAATAGGTGAATGAAGGAATAGGTCATAATATCTCTTACAAATGCAAACTAGGATTTTGGTTCCACTGTATATAACCTGGGTTTGAATAGAAGAAGTCCTGGCAGGATGGGTGAGAGTGGGCAGCCAGTGGCAATCTCAAAGTGGGGAATCACAGTCCAAATTAGCAGTAACAGATTTAGTGTCAAGAGGCAATATGACACAGGACAGAAAAGGCCCCCCGTTGGAATCAGGTCCTGCCCTGATAGACAGTAGCTGTATAATCTTGGGCAAATCATTTTCTCTTTTGGTGACGCAGTAAATTCTAAGATTGTATAGTTACCAAACATGCATCAGTGAAGAAAATTTCCACACCAGGATCCCCCACTACACTGAAAATTACAGGTCTTGATCAGAAGGAGGCTCAACATTACAGAAAAGGAGGGTTGAAAAAAATGTTCCTAAGGTATATTTCTTGAAAGTTTCAGGCTTAAATTAGAGCTGAGGAGATCACAGGATAAAGATTTAGAGCCTGAAGACAATTTAGAGGCCATTTAGTTCTACCTTCTCATCGTATGAGGAAACTGAGTCACAGAGAGGTTGGGAGCCTTGACCAAGGTTATATAGGTGCTAAGTGGCAAAAATGAAATTCAAACCCAGGTCTTTTATTTTCAAATCCAGTGTTTAAGAGGCCTGAGCCTTTTTTTGAAATGGGAAAAGCATTCTGCTAGTGAATCATTTGGTCTGCACTTGATAGAGGAGGGATGGGGTACCTGCCTCATGGGGTTGTAAAGAAAATGTTAACTTCAAAGCATTGGATAAATATGGATTGTCATTATTGATTATTATTTTATCAAGAGGCAATATGGTGAACAGAGAGTTGACTTTGAAGTCAGGGAGATCTGGGTAAAAGCCCCGCTTCTGACAAACACTGGTAATGTGATCACAGGCAGATTATTTAATCTCTCTGTGCTCTAGGCAGCTCCCTGAATCAACTGCAGGTACAGGGAAGATGCTGAAGATGCTGAGGTGATGATTTCGCACTCAGTACTTTCTTACACCAGTAAAGTCACAGGTCCAATGCCGATCTCTATAATTATTATTATTACCTCGTTTTTGATCAATCAAGCCTTACCAATACCCGATCTTTCAGAACAATATCAGATTTATAAAAAGAGTTAAGTGCTGGAAGCTCAATTGTCAGAAATAATAAATTAAAAACTAGGGAATAAGGTAAATAATTCAAAATTAGTTTTATTATTTTATGATATTCAGTGATTTTCTTTCTTTCTCTTGCAGCAAAGAAATTTTCTCCTACTAGGTAAGTTTTATCTTTGTGGATAAATGAAATCTATCAGCTAACATTTTACACAAATATTACCCCCTCTTTTCTACTGGACAACAGTTGTTTACCTTGTTTTGTCTTGTCTCGTGTATTTTACAGTAGCTGCCAAAGTCTTGATTCAGATGGAATCTACCAAGCTTCTTCGGAGTTAATTTAAGTCCAGCAGGATCAGGTAAGGCATCTACCTTTATTAAAAATCCATTTGGATAGCACCATCATCATCCTTTATTCATTTGGCATCAGCTCTATTGTACCAGTATTTCCCTGGTTTCTAATTGCTGTACTTTATTTGCAAGGAACAAAATATCAAATCATAGAAAGGGAACCAGTGCTATAGCAAACTAATGAGCCATTTTATTCTCTTACCCATTCAGCAGAAATTTATCGTATCTCATCTACTTCTGCCTGAACACAACTGAACACTTTAGGCCAGGCCACTTGCTTGTTGGTATCTCAATCCTCCCTTTTCAATGGGAGTAAATTTAGAGTGTTCTAAGTGTTTGGTGAATTGGTTTATCAATTAACAATTTTATTCCAATTCAATAAACATTTGTTTCATACCCACTGTGTACAGAAAACCCCCCTGTGTTAGGCATTATGAGAGATAAGTTCTACTAAGACATGGTCCCTGTCTTCACTGATCTTTACCATCAAGGCATTTTGTGTTCACAAACAGTTTCAGCTACAAATGTTTTATTTATAAAAGGATTTGGATAGGCTGGGTGAATAAAAATGCACATATAAAATATGACTTGGGTTTAGCTAGAACAAAATGTTCTTGTGAGTGTTCTGAGAGGATTTGTTATTGTCTTTGCAGGAATTGGAGATGGCCCTACAGATATGTTCTAGAAAACTAGGCTTTTCAGTCATGTGCCTAGCCACTGGAGACAACTCTTCTCCTCAAGAGGAAAATGTTCCTTGTATCCTTGGTCTTTCCATGCCGATAAATCACAGCCTTGGCATCCACAAATAACTTCTGCTGACCAAGTTTAGGTGACAAGAGCTATCTCCTGTCTTTCTACTGGGAAGAGTCAGTTTCTACTTGTTAATATACCTTTTGAAATAAGAGGATGGAATGTCTTATAATAGATTGACCAACCAACTAGCCATTGTTAAGCCCTTATAAATGTAACAGAAAAAGGGACTGTAATGTTGGGATTACTTTCCTTGTCATCTCCAAGCATGAGCTCGGTGGAGACCCAACTTTGAAGTTCTTTGGGTCTTTGCAAATGGTGTGAGTCTAACACTCACAGAATACAGGTGAACAGGTGTTGTGAGGTGATGATATTTGCCTTTGTCAAAAGTAAGGTTCCATGTAAATAGGAACGAGTATTATAACTTGGCAAGTGTTCAGATCTGTGGGAATCTTCTTTTGGGAGAAATTCTGCTGCTAATTAAATATTGAAAAGAAATTATATAATTTCAAATGTTCCAAGGGAAACAACATTGACAAGAGCTCTGAAAAGTGCAAACCATACTCATTCCTACTGACCAAACTGTATTGGGATGGCAGATCACTGACCTGGGGTACTTTTATTACTATGGGATTCAGTATAGCAAAATGTACTTAGAGAGTATTAGGTGATTTTTTTTTTTTACATTTGTGACTATCTGTATTGAATGTTCTGTAACTCATAAAACATTAAAACTATCTTTTAATAGTGCTTTTAGGGACAGCTAGGTGGCATCATTGTGCACAGAGGGCCAGGCCCAGAGTCAGGAAAACTCCAGAAAATTTCCCAATTTCCAGCTCCTCATTGATGGCTGGAAAGCCTGAAACAGTGACCACCTTGGTCTGTGCAATGGCCGTGATTGATGAGGTTTTCTGTGCTTCTACGCTTTCATCATCATATTGGGAATACTGAGGCATCTTGTGCATTTTGGGGCATACTGTGCTGGGAAGATGGTGACCATTTGCAAGTAGTTAGATCGAAAGTCAATTTGACATGAACTTGGGAATTTGCAGAGCAAAGTAAAAGCACATTGCACATAAGGTTACTGCTACCAACAACATTCTACGATAACATCTTACGAGCAAAGTCCACTGTAAAGCTGCCAAACCTGTCTATAATAATAGTGTTTTGTGAACATCAAAGTGCCGTGTAAATGCTAGTTATTTTTTACTAATCATGGCATTTGGCTGATCAGCCATTTATAGCATCATTCCTATGGAATGAATCACCATCAGTAGTCGTTGTTTAACATGAAGTTTTTGTAGAACCAATTGATGGAAGCCTATACTGAACCAAATAGAAGAAGGAAACTTTATGGTGCTCAGGTTGTAGTACTGATGATTATGTCTCTTAGAATTTTAAAATATTGTTTGTAAATACATGAATATGTATGATTGTTATTATGTATGTGTGGGAAATACTTGTATTGAAAAGCATGTATGAGTTTTTGGGTTTTGTAGAGATTTTATAATATGACCTCTAAAAATAAATGTTTAAAATATTTATTTATATAATATGTACCTATTTTATTCTTTATTATTCAATAAAAGATTTTTATAACAATCTTTGTGTATGGGTTTTGCATTTGTACTGAACACAAGTATTCTGGGTGAAGCTCCCATGTGTAGGGAAAGAGAGGGCCTCCCATGTGTAGTGAGGGGTCCATGCATAGGAAAGCCTGTCATCATGTGACTTGAAAAGAGAGAGAATAGACATCTCTAACCCTTTCTCTCTCCACCATTCCTCAAGGGAGAATTTCATTCCTGTCAGGAGGGGAAGCAGGAAGTTGGTGCTAAAGACCACTCTGGTATCCTCACATATAGGGGGATATTAGGCTAGAAGCATATCTATTTACTTCTTGAAATATTTTTTTTCTCTAGGGAATATAACTGAGTTCCATATAACTTCTGATCATACGTAAAACCTTCATTTCTCTGCTGACCTGTAGTTTAGAATCACACCAATTACCTAGAACAATTTGAAATTACATTTCAAACTCAACAGGTTCCAAACAGAACTTGCCTCTCCTCACAGCCTCCCTATTACTTAAGGGTACTACCATCCTTCCAGTTGGCCTGGTTGGCAAATGGTATAATTCTTCACCGCTCATTCACCTCACATATCCCATCAAGTGCCAAATCTTGCCATTTTTGGCCACCATAAACACTCTTATAATGTCTTCTTTACACTCAAAGAGCCCCCACCATAGTCCAGACCCTTATAACTTCTCACTGGGCCTATTCCCATAGCCTCCTAATTGGTATCCCTGCCTTGGCTCTCTCCACTCCAGCCCTCCTCACTCTGATCCATCATCCCACAGCTTCCAAAGGGATTTTCCTAAAGTGTAAGTTTGACCATGACACTCCTCCACTCAATAAACTTCAGTGGCTCCTTATTAGTTAACAAGACAAATCAACAAGCATTTTTAAAGAACTTACTATATGCCAAGCACTGAGAATATGAATACAAGCAGAAAAATAGTCCCTACCCTCAAGAAGCTTCCATTCTGTTGGAGAAAAACAAAACATAAAAGGAAACTGGAAAAAGAGTTTTGCCTGGAGGAAGAGATGAAGGTGCTCAGGAAGGGAGCATGGTAGAAAAAGTCCATAGGGTCAGGAATGCAATCTAGAGAGGATGGCCTGGGATCTTTTTAAAATGGAAATTTTGGGAAGAACCAGCCAATCAGAATGAGAGGCTGCAGGGGTGGAAGGTACTTCTAATATGTGACATCTAGGGGGTAGAGTGAGCTTCCAGGGTAAAGAAGTTCTAGGGCAAGGCAGAAAAAGTCCAGAGAGTCAGGGATGCAGCCTGGAAAGGACCCTTTAAGGTCTTCTAGGTTCAAAGATAAGCTCTTTGGTTGGTATGAAAGACTCTCCACAATTTGGCCCCTTCCTATCTTTCTAGTCTTCTTACACATCATTCATCTTCCATGCATTTTGTCCAAATGCTGAATTTTATTCATGAAGAGCCAAAAAAGTCCTGTAGTGGTTTCTTCTTGCATACAGGAAGAATGGGGCAGAGAAGAATTGGATGGTTTGTCCAGGGTGCATAGCCAGTGGCCATCTGAAACAGGATTTAAATTCAGACCTTCTGATTCTAAATTCCATGCCCATCTCTATACCAATGATTCTCAGATCTACTTATCCATTTCTACACTCTCTGCTGACCTCTGCTCTTACATCTCCAATTGTCTACTGGACACTAGAATTGGATGTCCCATAGACATCTTAAGCTTAGCATGGGCCAAACTGTATTAAGCATCTTTCCCCCCAAACCCTCTTTTCTTCCTAATTTTTCTAATGCTGTTGTAATTCCAGTTCCCAAACCTGCTGGTATGGGACTATCTCCTTTTTGGTAAAAATCAATACTACATGGTTATCTCAGGGACAAGGGATTATCTCCAAATTATCATGTGCATAGCATGTTTGCATATACTGTCTACATGTTGTCTCCCTCATTGGAATGTGAGCTTCTTGAGAGCAGGGACTATCCTTTGCCTTTCTTTGTATCCCCAGAGATTAGCCCAGTGCCTGGCACACAGTAGGCACAGAGTGATTTATCACTCTGCCATAAAGGACTATAAGCAGCAAGACCAATTATGAGATTATGATACTCCATGTTTTCCCCCTTTTTTCTAATTAAGGGGCCATCCCTTGACTCACGTCTTAAAGAAGGCTATTCACTGAATGGGCATTACCTCACTCTAAGTGAGTATGTGAAAAGGCCTTAGCTTAAAAGGACCGGGGTCTCCCATTGCATCTTGGGTCATATCTAGTCATCCTGATGAATATCTGGTCACTGGATCCAGATGCCTGGAGGAGAAAGTGAGGCTAGGGACCTTGCACAGCCTTCCCTCACTTAAATCAGTCAACTGCAAATCATGTCGTCATTTTCCTGATGCCATGGTCCTCTTTGAAAATGAAGGACAAACTCAACAAATCTAAAATGGAAGTTATGATGACAGTCTAAAACGGCTAGAGTCTGGGTCAGATGACTCTAATAGGAATGAACTGAGAAGAGGGATCCATGAAAGAGATGGTGGGGAGATAGTGTCTACAGGACTTGATAATGATGACAGTTGTTAGCCTGAGTAAGCAGGAGGATGGTGAGGGGCATCAACAGAAAGAACACAGTTAGAGGAAAGGATAAGGTCATTTGTTTGTTTTGGGGGAAGATGAGCTCAATACAAGCCATTCCAAGTTGTCCTGAAGACAGCTAAGGCAGTGTGGGGTAGTGAATGGACAATATTGAATGCCCCCACCCCAGGGAAGCTGCAGAAAAACTCGCATGACGTGAGAAGGTGGGACTGGGTTAGGAATGACCTGTTCCCTTGGAGGGAGCCCCACACACAGATAAGATCCATGGATTATTGAAGTGAATGAAGGATAAGAGAGAAATGAGAGAGAGAGTATGATGGCACTGGGTGCCTGAGGCTGATGAGCGAATGTCACCAAGCAGGAAAAAGAGGGAACACCAGGAGGCAAATCACTTACTTCATTTTTTATTTTATTTTTACCAGGTTGAAAATGTTTATTATGGTGGAGTATGCTCCAAAAATTTAAGACTGTTGTTAAATGCAGTAACTATTTAATAAATATTTGTTAAACTGAAATAAAGAAATTAATAAAATCACAACTAAATCTGTGGCTCTCTATTTATGTGGCCTTCAAATTATTTGGCCACAAAAGAAAAAAACTACAACCAAAAAGAAAGCTTATTGCACTAACCTGCCTAATGTGATTAAATTATGCATGCTATGGACTCTTTAATCAAGTGATCCATTGTAATGATTAATGTGATAATAATAAATAATAATTCACAGTCATATTGTGATTAAAAGTTTAGAAAATGCTTTCCTCACATCAGCTCTATGAGGCAGTCTTTTTTTCCCCTTTCTTTAAGATATCAAAGCTATTTTGTTCTATCATATGTATTATAATGATACCTAGGTCTGGTACTGGCTTGCTCTTCTCCATCCCACCTTTTGGCCATGTCACCATAGAGTACATCCACTAGGGGGTGACCAAGGGAAGAGAGAGGGGAAAACATTCTCACCAGTCTGGTGAGCCTTTCCTTCTGTTGAGGTTTGGTGGGGCTCAGGGGAGGTTATGACATTTGTCTAAAATACATTTTTATACTGTGTGTAATTTTGCTACCTAGTACTTTCTATTCCCCCATTACCACAGATAGCCAAGAGATAAGTGTCCTGGCAAAAAAAAAATAATCGAGTAATTCATCTTGCCTTTGGGGAGGTATTCAAGGACAGAGGGGGGACAGGATGTGGGGTGGGGTTGGGCTGTCACAATAAGGGAAATAAGTGTTTTGAGAGGCACTAGGTGCATTCTGTGGGCATTGGAGCAGCACTCGGATGAAGGACAGAAGCCTGGACGACCCACACTGAGCTTGAAGGTTGAACTACTGCAGAGGGAAATAGAGGAGAGCTAAGCAGTCATCATGGTGAGCTTCTTCATCCTAAGAGACCTTGAGAAAGTCAGATGCAGAGATGACTGCCCCTAGAAATATGGAGGGTTATGGTTAGGGCAAATGGGCAAAGAACCATCAACTCAAATTACCTCTTAAGATGAAAACACAGGTATTGGATGAGGCATAGTTGGGGCAGGCTATAGAGGTTCAAAGAGATGACAGTAGGCTTTTACTCATCTTTCTAATTATATCTCACTGCCCTTGGACAGGGACCTTGGTTGGGAAGAGAGGCTGTCCCACACAATCGAAAATCATTAGGAAATAAGCATTTTAACAATAAACATTATGACTAAGTAATGTAGAATGACAGATGTACTAAAGGAATTAGAGTTTAATGCTTTGATTTCTCTTGAAATTGTGAGCTTGTTATCTGGGAAAAAATATTTTCCTGTGGCTGAATTTTGCAATTGGATTTCTTTTTATTTCCAGCAATTGACCCATCATCATTTTCTAGAGATGGGCAGCACTGTGATGCCATAACCTAGTATTTATATTGAGCCTAGATGCCTTTTAATGTCCCTGAAAACCCTTAAATCATAGCATAGGACAGTGGAAAGAGCAATAGCCTAGGAATGCCTGAGTTCAAAGCCCTCTATTACTTACTACCTGCATGATCTTGGGCAAGCCACTTAACCTTCATTTGCTTCAGTTTCCTCATCTATAAAATGAGGGGGGGTTGGATTTGATGGCATTTGAGGACCCTTCCAACTCTAGATTCTATGATTTTTGTCATGATAGCCTTACTCTGAATTACAAGACCATAGAGTCAGACTTTCAAGGCAATCTAATTCATTACACACACACACACACAACACCACACATTTTGCAGATGTGTAAACTGAGGCCCATGTAGATTAGATGGCCTTCTCAAGGTCACACATAGCAAAAAACAGAGGGTGGGAGGGACCTAAACTTCTTACCTCAACAATTCAAGGATCTATAATTTTGTTGGTGTGAGAACTTTCTTCACTGACTCAGTTTGAAATCCTTCTATAATAGCAAGTGATTCCTGAGAGTACAAAGACGAAATCATCATTAGCTTACAGCCAAACTACTAATTAATTAGACTGCTCTCTGAAAATATGCATATGACCCAGTCTCGTGACTCATACTTTCTCAGTGTATTAATTTTAAGAAGATTGGTCAGAACCTCTGCTCTATCAAGCCACCATTCAGGATCCAAGGGCCATCTCTGCCCCAAGCTAAGGAAGGAGAGGACTTCACAGAGGGAGATTTAAGGGTCTAAGATCATGTTTCAATTAGCCCTAGAACAGAAACATAACAACAATATTGCAAAATGTACAAAATCAACAGAAGTTGTTGAGTGGTGCTTAGTAATTATAGAATAAAGAACATGAACAGATATCCTTTCTGTGGAGGCATCAGCTTTGGAGAAGAACCCATCTTGCTTCTGAAAGCCACCCTGATAACCTGCCAGGGCTCTTGTCCAGGAAGTCCCTCCGTGCTAGTGTCTCAGTAGTTGATACAAACCTGCCATTTTTTTTTCATCTTGCAGAAACTTTTCTGGAAATATCAGCCCCACTTTGGGGGCTGGTGGGGAGTCCTCAAGCTGTGGGTCCAAATAGTCTTTTATTATGGTAAGTTGGATAATCACTTTGCTTTACGCATAACTCTTTCAATGCCATTTCTTTGTTTGTTTCTGGAAGCAAGGAAATCAGCTGTCCCCGAAACTGTAGATTAGTTTTTTAGCTTTGTCCACCTCTGGTACGTATGGTCACTTCCACCCTTTTAGTCTTAGCCCTTTGTCTGCTCGCTCTTCCTTCCTTCTTTCTCTGTAGGTAATTTTCCTCTGTTTGGTTCCTAATAAAGTGGTAGCTGATAAGAGTTGAAGAGAGGCATCATGCGTTAGTGGAAAGAGCACTGGATTTGGAGAAGAACCTGGATTTAAATCCTGTCTCTGCCATTTACTGTGGCAGCGAGATGGAACCACAGTGCAGATTGGGGGCCTGGAGTCAGGAAGACCTCAGTTCAAATCTGACCTCAGATACTTAACTAGCTGTGTGACTCTGGGTAAGTCACTTAACCCTGGTTGCCTCAGTTTCCCAATCTATAAAATGAGCTAGAGAAGGAAATGGCAAACCACTCTAATATCTTTGCCAAGAAAACCCCAAATAGGGTCATGATGAGTCAGATGTTACTGAAGAAGATTGAACAACAACAAAACTACCATTTACTATTTGTCTGGCTTTAAGTAAGTCACAATACCTCTTCGTTTCTCATTTTTCTCATCTGTAAAATGAGGAAGCCAGACTCTAAAATTTCAAAGACTTACCCATTTAGTTTCAAATCTGTGACCCCCTTGGCTGAAGAGGGCATTCCTCTTCCTAGTGATATTCATATTTTAATACAGTTAAAAATAACTATTCTTAAAGATAAAAAGATAAAAGATACAAAATCATTGATACTCAAAGGAATGAAACTATTATATAACTTCTAATATAAATTATATGTGATAAGTCATTATATAAGTTATAAGATATTATCTAAGGTATAATATATGAAACAACATAGTTCTTCCTTTTGTTGCTGTTCTGTCATTTCAAGTTGTGTCTGACTATTCATGACCCTCCTTGCGATCTTCTTGGCAGAGATACTGGAGTGGTTTGCATTTCCTTCTCCAGCTCATTTTATAGATGAGGAAACTGAGGGTTAAGTGACTTGCCCAAGGTCACCCAGCTAGTAAGTGTCTGAGGCCAGATATGAACTCATGAAGATGAGTCTTCCTGACTCTGTGCCTGGCACTCTATGCACTATGGTGCCACCTAGCGGCCCTTGGGTTCAAGTGCTACTTCTTTCTCTATATATAACATGTGACTAAGGTTCAAGTTATCTTTCAATTTCTTAGTTTGTAATGGACAGATGACTCGCTGATTTACATCACTTTGGAGGATTTTCCATACTGGGAATTCCATATACTGATGAAATCACTGGTCAGCTCCTTCCTAGCCTCTCTCTCACTCTCTTCCAGCATATTATTCAAGTCAAAAAAGCCAAGGGAGGATTTTACATGGGATGCTGGAGGTAATGGGGAGCCCCTGGAGTTTATTGAGCAGGGTCGGGATGATATGGTCAGATCTATGCTTCAGGAAGATCAATCTGACAGCAGGATGGAGAATGAACTGGAGTGGGGAGACAGTTGGAGCAGGCTGACCCCTGGTGCCACACAGTTGGGTACTCCATTACACATTCTCTTGAATTTCTTGTTAACTGTGGGTTTGTCTGCTAAGCTCAACTGTGCTGTGAAGTCTTTGAAGTTGGAGAATGTGGTCCGTATCTCCCAGAGCCTCTAGTCATAGTACTGGAAACAGAACCAGAGCTTAGTTAATTGGCTGACTGATGATTAAGTGATATGCGCCAACCTCTGAAAAGACATCATAAACAGGCTAATTACCTGACCTTCTTATGAGGCCAGCTCTGAACAGTTTCATACTTGACATTCAACCTTGCAGCTGTCCTCACGGGACTACAGAGCTTAATATGAGGTATTCCAGCATTAACAGTCTATAAGTCCATGGGTTTGGGACTGAATCCGTGATTTTACTGGTATACAGAGCTCCCTGGTGAGCAAACTCTTTCTATCTGTGCAGGTTACCACCTTGTGTCCACATCTTTTTTTCTTAATTTCAATTGTGTAGTGTCTAGAAAGCCATCATTGGAGCCAGAAAGATGGACCTCTGGCACCTAATGGCTTTGTGACCTTGGGCAAATTTAGGAGTAGAGAACCATGAAGGCAACCCCAAAGTGGAATGGGTTGCTTCAGGAGATGGTGGATTTCCTCTCACTGGATATCTCCAAGCAAAGACTGGAAGATCGCTTGGTGGGTGTCACAGAGAGGATGTTTGTTCAGACAGGAATTAGACTACATGGTCATTAAGGAGGTACTGTGATCTGCTAAAGCATGTCCTAGCATTGTGATGTTCTCAGAAGAAATCATGTTTCAGCAACAAATATAATCTTTCTAGAAAGAAAGTCATTATCATTCATATCCTGATATCACTTCTCCCTCAAGCAGACAGTGTGACAATTACAAACTTGACTCAGTTAAAAAAAAATGATGGCCCTGATTTTTTTCAGAGCAAAACTGCATTAATTTTAGTCTCTTAATCTGTTTTGTTTTTTTTGTTGTTGTTGTTTTTTGGAGTGGGGAAGGTGGGGCAACTGGGGTTAAGTGACTTGCCCAAAGTCACACGATGTCTGAGACCGGATTTGAACTCAGGTCCTCCTGACTCCAGGGCGGGTGCTCTATTCAGCGCTCCACCTAGCCTCCCCATCTACCTGTTTTTTAGTCTATAAAACAGTGATAACGATACTCACACTACCCACCTCATAACATTGCTGTCAGAAAAGTGCTTAGTACTTTCTATACAATCTTACTCTTTTAGATATCTCCAAAGGGAAAGCACTATATTTTATAGTGAGTTAGATGAATTATGTTTTGAAGCTAAGCTTTATCAGTCCTGCCAGTCACTAAGGAAAGGCAAAATGAGAAGTTCTTGAAAGTTATTGTGAAATTTCGTTCATTTGAAAACATTTTAAGAAGCAGTGGTTTGTGGGGTTTTTTATGACAAGAACACATTTATAAACCAATCCACCTGGGCTAAGCATTTGGATAAATCAATATGTCTTTTTAAATATAGAATTAAAATTGAGACAGCATAAAGTAGTAGAAATAGTAGAAGAGTAAAGGGCAAGGCTGAGTTCAAATCAGGTACTGCCAGGGATAGCATTGTAACCTCCAGCGAGTCTTTTCCTCTTTCTAGGCTTCTGTTTTCCCTCTGTGATAATAATAAAGATAATTAAAGCTAGCGTTTATATAGAGCTTTAAGGCTTACAAATCACTTTAAGAATATCTCATTTTATCCCTGCAACAACTCGGGAAGATAGGTGTTGTTGCCTCTATTTTACAGGTTAGAGAACTGAAACAGAGAAAGATCAATTTGTCCAGGGTAACACAGCTAGAAATGTCTGAGGTCACATTTGAACTCAGATCTTCCTGGGTTCAGGTCTAACTCTCTATCTACTACACTACCTAGCTATCTCTAAAATAGCAGGGATGGAGTAAGAGATGATCTGTGATGGTCTTTCTAGCTTTAGTATGCACGTTTGCTGGATTAAATCCTATGAGACTTTGGTTAATCCCACTCATATTGGTGTCTTCCAGATTTCTTGGCATTGCGTGGAGGTGATTGTTGGACCTACCATCACTCTAAAAGGCCCATGACCTGGGCCAGCGCAAGAAACTACTGCCAGACAATTTATACAGATTTAGTAGCGATACAAAACAAAGCAGAAATCGTGTACCTGAACGCTACCCTTCCTCTAAGTCGTACTTACTACTGGATTGGCATCCGGAAGATAGATGGCATATGGACTTGGGTGGGAACAAATAAGCCACTCACTGCAGAGGCCGAGAACTGGGGTGAAGGGGAGCCTAACAACAAAAAAACCAAGGAAGATTGTGTAGAGATCTACATCAAGAGGAAGCAAGATTCAGGCAAATGGAATGACGACTCGTGCTTGAAGTCAAAGGTTGCACTGTGCTACCAAGGTGTGGAAGCAGCCCCCTTTGTGGTCTTACTCAATAGCTCTCAAGGTGGGAAGGGACTGAGTCCATCAGAGCAATTGAACCAGCCCAGGACATTTTAAGGAAATGGGAGACAGCTCAGTACAAGTTGTGAGGTTTTTGGTTCATTCCAAGACAACTCCCCTCCTAGCTTCACCTGTGGAATATTTGAACTGTGCAGAGTAAAACCTGAATCATGTTTCTGGGTATTTCTGATCTTAGAAGATATGTGCACACATGCACAAACTTTGTCTCCAAGCAGCCAAGAAAAAGATCTAAAATGAACTGCAGCAAGATGTGAAGGAGGCTAGGGGGAGAAGGAGGTGAAAGGTGACTTCCTTAGTAACAGAACCTGGGAACTGAAACTTAAAAGGAGGGAGAATGAGCAAGTTGATAGTTTCATTTAAAAATCAGGAAACATTCCAAATCATCCTTAATAGCCCTCCCTGGTAAACAATTATTTTCCTGAACCAATAGTCAGAATTTCCCAAATAGTTATATAGTGAAGAACAATTAATCTGGAGAGCTACAACTAGGGTAGGGTAACTGAGGCTTTATCAAAAGGTGCTGAAATTTAGAGGGCACCAAAAACACCACCCTGGGGGGAAGGGGAATGCTTCCTTCCTACAGGTAGTCACATTCCAAACAAGCTAATCCCAGGTACGAAAATTCCTGGTTGTGTCTGTGTTTTGGACTCCATCTATATGGAACTGGTCGTAATTTTAGGTGGGTTGGGCTGAAAGTTTCTTTGCAATAACTATGATGAAATGGATTGCCAAATAATTGAGCAATAAACATGCGACTACATAGAAGCATTTTTAAACCTGTGTAACATTTTAAATCCAATACTATAAAAACTACATTAAGACTTCAGCCCATTGCGTGCAAATGAATGGTAATAATTATAAATGAGCTTATCTATGAAAGTAGGGTCTCATAGATATTTATATCATGTTACTAACATGACCTTGGATAATCTACCTTGTTTCTCTGGGCCTGAGATTTTTCTTCCATGAAATAAGTGGGGTGGACTCTCATAATCTCTAAGGTCCTTGCTAGCACAACATTACAGGATTCTACTTAATCTTAATGATTATATGGACTCAAAAAGCTTTACATGTATTTTTCCTGACTTTCTTAAAGCTTCCTGTCAGCCTTTGTCCTGTAGCGGCCACGGAGAATGTATAGAAACCATCAATAATTACACCTGCAAATGTGATTTGGGATACTATGGCTCCCGGTGTGAGAATGGTAAGGTCTCATCCTTTTTTTTCCTTGGCTTTGTCTAGTTTGGGGATAAAGTTATGAGGGGAGTTGTTATTGTTTGTCTGGGCTAGTTGGCACAGTCACAAAAGACTTTCTGAGAAGTAAGAAGTTGCAGTAAGAAGGCAGCCCATTTTGCAATACTTTTATTTTTCTGCAAAGATTTCACAAGTCACCATGATGGGTCAGGAGATTAACCGTTTCATCCACCATTGAGAGACATACCCAAGCAGAGGGAACAATCACCTTGTCAACTTTACGCTTTTACATATCTCCAACGGGAGGGCCAAGAAAATATTGGGGAAGCTCACGTGGGTACACAAGGCAAAACCTACAGGTTTCTACGACTTCAGTGACATAGTCCTCCCAGAGATGCCCTGTAAAGGGCTATATTGGACAGGTAGTCCAATAACCTCACAGGGTGAAGGACTATGTACCTGAGGTCACACAGCTCATGAGATACTGGACAACAGGATCCTCTTTGGGCATCTCTCTCTCCTATAATATAAGGGAGTTAGATTAAATGAACTCTAAGATTTCTTCTAGTTAGCCTAGATCCCATGATCCTGCACTGTAAAATCCTTTCTAGATGTCAGTTTTTTCCTCCATAAGATGAGGAAGTTGAATAAGATGATTTCAGTTTTTTTTCCTTACCTCTGATATTCTATGATTATATTGTTCTCCAGATGAGGACACAGTAGAGCAGGAATGCACTGACTGTTCCTTTGTCTCTCTTCCATCTATGTTGTAATTTACCCTTCACTCCTGTGCTGCTTCTGATGATAGAAGAGGCCCCTTCTTTCATTATTCAGAGCCTTGTAGAAGACCATAAAGAGAAACTGAGAGGTAGTGCTGCCTGGTAGCTGAACAGCCAGCCTCGGAGTCAGGAAGAACTGAATTTATCATCTCTCTGACACATGCTGGCTATGTGATCCTAGGGGCTCCTCTTAACTGCCTCCCTCTGAAGATTAGGTGCTGATCTGCATTGACAGATGGAGTTTCCACACTGGGAGTTCCTTTTACTAATAGGATAGCAAGTCTGATCCTCATCCCTCCCTTTCTTCCCTTTCCTCCTCCCTCCAAAAGGAGATGCTAATAGATAAACTTGCTAGCTAGCTGTTTCTGGAGCCAGCCACTTCCAAGAAAACACATTTGGATCTAGAAAAGTTCACCACCAGATAATGTCCATGTTTCTTTCCTCATTGAAGTGATTCAGTGTGAGCCTTTAGCAGCACCAGACCTGGGAAGGATAAACTGCACCCATCCAATAGATGACTTCAGCTTCAGCTCCAAATGTACATTTAGCTGTTTAGAAG
Source organism: Pseudochirops cupreus (assembly GCA_028627135.1). Taxonomy (NCBI): domain Eukaryota; kingdom Metazoa; phylum Chordata; class Mammalia; order Diprotodontia; family Pseudocheiridae; genus Pseudochirops; species Pseudochirops cupreus. The sequence goes on along the minus strand of CM053584.1, from coordinate 51,660,020 downwards.
GAAGGTACTTGGTAGGTGCTGAGGATACAACGTGTGAGGCATCTGGAAACTGGTCATCCCTCCCGCCTGTGTGTCAAGGTTAGTCACTTTGCCCTGATGTCCTTTGGTCTTCCATGATCTCTCTGACCATTGAAACTGGTTCACAAACCCCATTAAACAAACCAGTCAACCCTCCTGCATCCCCCCTGAGTATACTCATGTAACACTGTGGGGAGTCTTGTGTTTTCTTTAGAAGTCAGGAGATGAAGGTACTAAAACCTGCTTGTGCCAGCAGTAGTCTGACCTTGGGCAAATTCCTTTCTTTTTCTGGGGCTTGCTTTCTTTTTAAATTTATTTATTTACTTTTAGCTCACAACATTCAGTTCCCCAATGGGGCTTGCTTTCTTAATCAATAAAATGTGGGCATGAGTCCAGGTGATGCCTCTAAAGTCCTTTATAGTTCTAATATTCTACGATATTATAGTTCTAAAGATTCACTTCCATTGGCAACAACTTGATGTGAATCAGACTCTGTGCTCTGTTTTATAATAAAGTCCTCATTGCCAACAAAAACCAATGCCAATTTGTTCACTCCCAGAAGGAATAACAAAATCTTTGGTTCAAAGTTGGAGTGTGCCTCAAAACGACTTTTTAAAAACTTGGTACCCACAAGCTAAAATTCTCACAAGAAATGAAATAATGCTTGGAAAAAATTCATAGAGAAAGAATGATGAAGCTCACTTGTAAAACCAACCAGATGGAATAAGAAATAGAAAGACTCCTTCCTACAGTATATAATAATCACTAGCATTTCTATAGCACTTTTAAGGTTTGCCAAGCACTTTGCAAGTAGTATCTCATTTTATCCTCACTATAACCCTGGGGGGAAGATAAAATGGATAAAATAAAGATAATAGGAATATTAATATTATACAATATTAATAGAAACTATTGTCATTTTATAGATGAGGGAACTGAGGCAGACAGAGGTTAAGTAACTTGCTCAGGGTCACACAAAACTCATGAGTGTCTGGGGCTACATTTAAACTCAGGTCTTCCTGATTCCATGTGTGGAATTTGATCTACTGTATCACCCACTGGTCTTAGGTCAGCACAACAAAATTCGTTTTTGGGCCAGATCACCTAGACCAGTGGTTCTCAACCTTCCTAATGCCGTGACCCTTTAATACTCGCATGTGGAGACGGATAGAGGAGCGGTGTCTTGGTTCCTAAGATCATCTGAAATATGTGTTTTCTGATGGTCTTAGGCAACCCCTGTGACCCCTGTGAAAGGGTCATTCGACCCCCAAAGGGGTTGCAACCCACAGGTTGAGAACTGCTGACCTAGACCAACCTCTTCATTTTATGGCTAGTGAAACAGAATCACAAAGAGACTGAACGACTTGGCCAAGGTCAAATGTGCCTCATTAGGTCTTCCAATCTTTCCCTTGATGGTAATTATGACACTGGTTACATAGCCTGCATTTGATGACTACTGAATAGACATTTGTTGAAAATCTACTGTGTGCAATTCACTGCACTAAGCACCATATAAACAATAGGTGAAGGTTATCCCCTGTTCTTCCGAATGCAAACAGAAGCCTTCCCTTGTATTAAATAAATGCAATCAAGCAGGGAAAGTCAATACAGTGATCATAGCTGGCAACATATGTCTGTCTCATTCTACATCTCTAGTGTATCACCTTTCTGCAATAGTTCTCATTTTTTGGAAGTTTTTCCTTCCATTAAGAATAAGTCTGCCAAGGGCAGCTAGGTGGTGCAGTGAATAAAGCACCAGCCCTGGAGTCAGGAGGACCTGAGTCCAAATCTGGCCTCAGACACTTGACACACTTACTAGCTGTGTGACTTTGGGCAAGTCACTTAACTCCAACCGTCCTCCAAAAAAAAGCAAAAAAAAAAAAAAAAGAGAAAGAGAAGGAGATGATGGGACCTAATTGGCTATTAAAAATTTAAAAAAAAAAGAGGAATAGAAGATAATACTAAAGTTAGGAACACAAGAAATAAGTAAGGGTACCACACAAGGAAATTGATAGTAAATACAGAGAGATAGAGAAATAGAGGATTTTAATACATTTACTACGTGCCAGACACTGTGCTAATCTCTGGAAATACAAAGACAAGCAAAAAGAAAGCATCCTTGCCCCATAGGAGTTTACATTTTAATGGGGAAAGACAATATAAAAAAGAAACTGGAAAAAGTTGGGGGAGGGTGGAGAAATGATTCCAGAAGTCATAGGTTGAGTGGGTTCTGAAACAACCATGACTGGCATGATGCTTCTTCAAATGGAGGTTCCAAGAAAAACTCACAAATCCGAGAAGAAGGCTACAGCGGTGGAGGTATTATTGCCAAGAGACGACCACTGGGGTGAAGAGTCGTCCAGGGAGTCATGGACTGGGCCAGGTTTGAAGAAGGGGTAGATTGAAGGAAGAAAATACCAAAGAGGATAGATTTAGCAAAACAAAGATAATTCTTAAAATGTCATCCATGTTTCCTTCTTTTTGAAGTAACTCAATGCAAGCCTTTGATGGCCCCAGAACATGGAAGGATGGAATGCATTCACCCCCTGGAAGAATTCAGCTTTACCTCAAAGTGTACATTTAGCTGCTTAGAAAAGATGGTATTAACAGGTGTTGAAGAAGCTACATGTGGAGCATCTGGAACTTGGTCATTTCCAACACCATCATGTCAAGGTGAGTAACATTTCAGGATGAATGAGCTTCATTACTCCAGTCAGTACCATGTTGGAGCAATGGGAAGAGCATTATGAACTGGCTAGAACTCTATCTATTCTCAAAGGGAGTTTTGCATGCAGAAGGTCTACTTTTGGGCTCCTTGAAAGAATTTTCAATGAATAAGATACCTTAAAAGACTTTGCCACCTCTAAGGGGGTTCACTGTCATAGATACCAAGAGCAGTCATAGTGTGTGGTACCTTTGTACTTCTATCGTAATTTTTCCAGCAGCCCATCATATGTGCAATTAGTCAACAAACATTCATTAAGGCCTTGCTACGTTAGCCAGGTATTGGGCTAAGCACCAAGGATATTAAGAAAAACAAAAAACAGTCTTTCCCTTCAAGGAATTCACCTTCTAATGGGGGAGACCAACTGTAAATAACTAGGGGTGCACAAGATGTAATCAGAATAGAAATAAGGTAATCTGACCCAGGAATAATAATAATAACTAACATTTCTGTAGCATTGTAAGGTTTACAAAGTGCTTTACAAATATTGTATCATATTATTCGCACATCAACCCTGGGAGGCAGGTACTATCATTATCACCATTTTATAGATGAGGAAACTGAGGAAGACAGAGAGTACATCTGAGGCTGGATTTGAACTTGGGTCTTCCAAGTTTGGTGTTCTATCATTGTGCTACATAATTGCCTAGGCGAAGAAGGGAATAGCAACGAGAGGGACCAGGAAAGACTTCCTGTAGAAGGTAAAATTTGAGCTCAGTCTTTATTTGTTAGGTAGCATAATAGATAGAGCACCAGACCTAAAGTCAGGAAGACCTGAATTCAAATGTGGCCTCAGGTACTTACCAATTGTGTAACCCTAGTAAAGTCACTTAACCCTCAGTCTTGTCTCAGTTTCCTTAACTGTAAAATGAACCAGAGAAGGAAATGGCAAACCACTCCAGTATCTTTGCCAAGAAAATCTCAAATGGGGTCACAAAGAGTCAGACACAACTGAGCAACAACAAAAATGCCATTCCACTTATCACAGAAGCCCAGACCTTCAGAGCTGGAAGGGGCCTCTGGAGTAATTTAGTCCTACCCATATGTAGAAAATGAATCACCTCTACAGCTTCTCTTAGGAGTGCTCATCCAGCTTCGGCTTGAATTTAGGGGAAGTTCACTATCTCCCAAGTCAGCTCATTCTCATTCTCTAAATGTTAAAGTGAGCCAAAATATACCTCTCTGTTCTTCCCACCCACTGCTTCGAGTTGTGCCAACTATAACAAATCTACACTCTCTTCCATGTGTTAGCCTTTCAAATTACTAAAGACAGTTGTCACATTCCCCATAAGTCTTCCCTTCTATAGACTAAATATCTCCAATTCTTTCAACCGTCCATGTATGATGCTATTTTCAATTGTTTATCATCTTGATTGCCTCCCCTCAATGCACTCCAGCTTGTCAATTTCCCTTCTAAAATGTGGCACCCAAAACTGAACACGACACCCTAGATGTGGCATGATCTGTAGAAAATACCAAAGGACTCATTTGTTTCAGATGCCCCCAAACTTGGATGGATCTGCGATTTCATTGCAGATATCATCTCCACTGGTGCTGATAAAGCTGTGTCTATGTCCTTTGATCCCATGTGATCTCCACTGTTATGAACCTAGATCCTTTTGACACTAATCTCACATCCTCTTTAAACTCTAGATCTGATGCTACATCCCCGAAAATTCTCTTATTCTATCTTTATTTTATAGCATATTTTGTGGCACTCAGAATTTGCATCACAGATATCAAGTGTGCCCAGATTCTAATGAATTCACAGCTCGATGCTGAGATTTTTCCAGGGGCTTAGAACTGTGGGATCCTCTAACTTGCTCTATGTTAGCACCAGATGCTAAGAGTGTCATTCATGGGCAGCCTAGATCCACTCTACAACACACAATCAGCCACAATGGTCTGTGTTCAGGGTTGTCTTGACATTGACAAGGGACTCTGGGCATCCACAACTAATGGCTCTTCCTTTCTACATGCTCTGTGGACACACAACTAATCATCTACCTGATTTTTTCTCAATATTGATCATCCCACATCCAACCTGGAAAAAGTACTGATAAGCAGTGTGGATGTAGGGTGATTAAAACTGAGGACAAATCAGGTAGATGATTAGTTGTGTATCCATGGAGTATGTAGAAAGGAAAAGCCATTTTTATTAAAGTAGGGAGAGGATGTGATTAGGACTATGAACTAAAGGAAAATCAATCTGGCAGGATGGTTATGAAGGCAAGATATTAGAAATAGGTGAAACTGCTAGGAAACCATGACAACAACACTGAAAGACTTCTGAACCCCAACCAGTTCAGTAACAGAGCCTGGCTTCAGAGGATTACTGGTGAGCAAGCCTCCCATCCCTTAGCAAAGAGATAGTGAACAAATAGCTCACATTACTAGGGACCCCTGAAGTGTGGTCACACTCTTCATTGGACCCAGACAACCAAATTGCCAGTGACCCTGGCATGCTGAGATAAGAGGAACGACTCAGATGGTGTCATCAGGATATAGATGCCACAGATATTATAGTGTAAATTCATTACCATGCAAACCCTTTGGTGTCTTAACATTACAGAATCATATGACAGAGATGGAAGGTACTCTAGTGACTACCTAGTACTAGCTGTGACTGAACAAGAATCCCCTCTATGACATCCCCAACAAAGGATCATGCAACCTTTCTTTTAAGACATTCAGGGAGAGGGGTGCTCCTAACCCTCCAGGCAGCCCATTCCCCCTTCATATAGTTCTAATCAGTAGGAAGTTTTTCCTTAAGCACAAGTTTAAATCTATCTTTTTGTGACTTTTACCCATGGGTCTTAGTTCTACCCTGGAGTCCAAACAGAACAAGTCTGATCACTATTGAGTCCAATTAGAATAAGTCTGAATCTTATTGGGTCCACGCAAGACAAGCTTGATGCTCATTTCAGATGGTAGCCCTACAAAGACTTGAAAAGAGCTATCATGCCTTTCTCCTAATCTTTTCTTCTCCAGAACAAACTTTTTCAATTCCTTCAATTAATTTTCACATTACATGATCTCAAAGGTTCCTCTCTACTAACCTAGTTGTCATTCTTTGGACACTTTAGAGCCTGTCACTGTCTTTCCTAAAATATTATGTCCAGACCAAAAATAATAATGCCAATGTCACCTGACCAAGGTAGAGTATAGTAGGTTGATGGACATCAAAGAGTTAAATATAAGGAGACCAAATTTGGGCAATTATGATACCATTAACAGCAATGGAGAACTAAGGAGAAACAGGATTCTTTTTTTCTGGGAGTGGGTGGCAGGGGTGCCGAAGGGGAGATTGGATGTGTCGAGTTTAAAATGTTAACAGGACATATACCTTTGAGTTTTCCAGTATTTGAGAGGTTCATGATTTTTGTAGGTGTGAGTATTCCCTCCAGTCCATCAATAAACATTTCTTAAATGCTAGGCAATGTGTTAAGAAATAAGGATACAAAAAAAAAGCAAAAATGGTTCTTAACTTCAAAGAACTTACATTTTAATGGGGGAGATCCCATATACATAAATTAGGGTATACAAGATAAATACAGAGTAGATGATCTTAAAAGAAAAGGCATTAGAAATGAAGAGGTAGGGTGGGTAGGGAGGAAAAAGACTGAAACGAAGTCAGGGAATTTAAGAGTGAGAGTTTAGTATGGAAATCATTCCCTCCATCATCACAGATGGCAAACCTTCTCGGATAGCAGCTGGTTTTTTTGAGAGTTGCTATGGTAGGAGATTTCATTTCTCTACAGTTTGGAGAAAACATCTACAAATTCAGCTGGGATGGTCCTTGGACAACATATTCATAGTCTATCCTGGGCTCATACTGAGTTTTTTCATCAGGTAAGGACATACCAAAGCTTGTGTTTCAATAGTATAGCATTCAACATGTTGAAGAATCACAGTAGGACCTTAGTGGAGGAGATATCCAATAAGTAATGTTAAGTCCAGAGCTTACAAACAAGATTGTTGATGGAATACAGATTTAGGAGTGATCAAAATAGAGATGATAATTAAAACTGTGGCACAGAATAAAATCACCAAGGGAGAATTACCATGAGATGTAAAGAGGGCCAAGAGTAGAGCCTTGTGTAATGCCTATATGTACAGGGTGGTATGAAGAGGAGGTGGAGTTACTGAAGAAAGCAGAGAAAGCTGTCATAAAGGTAGCAAGAAAACCAGGTGAGTTTAGTGTTGTAGAAGCCAATGAAAAAATTAATATTAGCAAGTCAACACTGTCAAATGTTTCCAAAATAGGAAGGAGGATGAAGATAGAGAAAGAACCACTGGATTGGGTGAAGATGAATTTAAATGAGTCAAAAGTGGTACACAGGTATCCATGAGGCAGAGATTTCAGAGTAGTCTTTAGGAAAAATAAAAGGGTTCGAATTTGACCAAGAAAGTGAAGACATACACTGGGGCAGAAGCCCACCTTTCTCTTGTAGTATTTCCCTCATCAAGGTGTTTTTCTTCTCCTGACTGTAGAATAGCCCCTATTCCTATTCTCCTAATGGGGTTAAATGCCAGGCAATGAATAACAATGGGCATAGGGAGTCTGGAAAAATTACTGGAAATATTTAGGATCAGAGAGCTAGAATTGGAAGGGACCTTAGAGGTTATGTAGTCCAACCTCCTCATTTTATGGATGAAGAAACAGGTTAAGTAAATTTCAAATTTACTCTGGAAAATTCTATATTGAAATTCATAAATTATAGAAAGTCTTTGCCACATGACATGAGCTTTTTCTCTTTTTTTGTTGCAGGGACTCACTGTGAGCCTTTGATGACACCAGAACTGGGAATTATGAACTGTACTCACCCCCTGGGATATTTCAATTTCAGCTCTAAGTGTACATTCAGCTGCTTACAGGGAATGTCCTTAATAGGTGCTGTGGAAACTACATGTGAAGGATCTGGAAACTGGTCATCTCCAAAGCCAGTATGTGAAGGTAGGTCACTTTGCATAAATGTAACTAGTGACTACACATGGGGCAATATGGATGAGTAGAGATCAAGAAGTTAAATACTGATTACAACTCGGGCAACCCTGGCTGACCTCTCATCTTTAGCATCTGCACAGCTTACTCTCGTGTCCAACTGGACTGCTTGGTATACTGGTCTTTCACCTTGGCATTCCATGACCCGTCTTTGTGCTTCTTTCAGGGCTGGAATGTGTTTTGCCTTTTTAAATCCCTCATTTCCTTTCATGTCAAGCTATTTACAATGGGGAGGTTTTGTTTTTTTCTTTTCCGATTTCCTGAAGTGTTAGTTTCTCCTCAAATAAGCCGGTCTACATTTACCTGTTCACACACTGTAACTTCTTAGAAGAATGTAAACTCATTGACAGGAGAGACTGCCTTGTTTTTATATTTGTGCTAAGCATGATTTGTTTGGTTTTTGACACATAGTAGGTACTTAATGTTTTGGGGGGAATAAGTGGGTTATTTGACTATATAGTAATAATTTCATCTTTTTTTGCTATCAGTTCCAGACATCCCTCTCTGACAATTTTCTTTGGCCAAATCTGTATTTCTCCTCTCCTCACTATTCCTTGAACTTTGTAATTGCCTTGGAATTCTTTGAAAAAAAAAATCACCATTTCCTACTTTGTAATCAGGAACCTATCCTCCTTGGTGTATGGAAAGAAATCTATTACATTTTGCTGCTGCTGCTCTTCCTCCTCCTCCTTATTTCTGTCTTTCTGTCTGTGTCTGTGTCTCTTTCTCTCTCTCTCTGTCTGTCTCTCTCTCCAGTCAAGGAAATTCAATGATTCTTTTGTGCTATGTCTCAGCTCTTTTCTTCTAGCTTGACTAGTATCTGACTAATTTGTTTCTGCCTCAGGTGCCTTTGGGCTCTCCCAGCAGTTTCTGACTGGTGACAAATCTCTATACTTAACTAGACTCATCACTGGAAGGCACAGCATGTCCCTGGAAGAGTATCACACCAGATATTAACATAAATTGAACATTTCCCATGAAAAGTCTGTGTCAATAAATACTTTTGGCAGCAAATAAAATAAATGTAGTAAAATCCAAGCTGTAGGAACAACATGTGATCTACTAGCTGCCTAGAGGCATTATATTTCCACGAACACATCTTGCGCTTCCCTGGCTATGTGTCTTTGTTTGTGTCATTCTCTCTAACTAAAGTGGTCCTATCCCCCTTTCCATGTCCTTCCCCCCATTCTCTACCCATGGACCTAATTCATCCATCAAGATTAAGCTCAGAACGCTGCTTCTTCCATGAAGCTTTTTCCAATCACACCAACTCAAGGGTTCTTAACAATTTTTGTATCATTGACTCCTTTGGTAGATTGGTAAAGATAAATGAGACTGACAGAAAGACATACAGATAGATAAATAGGTAGATCATAGATGACAGAGCATTTATTAAATGCTTACTATGTACTAGGAATTCTGCTGTGTGTTGGGAATACAAATGTAAGCAAAAAGAAAGACAGTTTCTGATCCCCAAAGGTTTTTTTTTTAAGTTCATAATTGAAGGAAGTGCTAAATTTCAGTGAAAATAAAGATGCAATTTTTCCCATCCAAGTTCATGGACCCTTTGCGAAATCCAAGAACCTGTGTCTCATCCAAAATGAACTCTGAGAGCACTTGGTAGTACTCTGATTACACTTGTCCCATCAAGCCTTGCCTTATGGTTATTTGCACGTTTCATCTTCCCTACAAGACTGTAAACCATCTGAGGGTAGGAACAATTTCTCACACATATTTATGTTCCCCACAGCACAAAGCATAGTAGGTACTCAAACAGGTGTTATTTGCTGAATGAATAGGGAATGGAAAGTGTCTACCAGGCACTTGTATGAATTAGGAGAGAGGAGTGAAATAAGTCTGGAAAGGGAGATTGTAAGCCTTATTGCTAAGTTGTATTGGAAGAAAACTGAGAAAGCTGACTAAGGGGAGATGTCAGTGCAGATCTTTCTCATCACTTAAAGGAAGCTTTCCGAATATACTTGAATGCCTTGTTCCAGAGCATCTTGAGATACCTGTCTGCCCATCTGAGAGAGGGACAGAGGCTGCTCCCCTGGGGCTGGAGGTATTGCAGACAAACACTTCTCAAGTTTTCTTCTCTTAGCTCTTATCAGGTCTAGTCCCAGCTCTCTGTTGCTTGTCACCCCCACCTTGCCATACCTCTCAGTTCCTGGTCACTTTTTTATTCCTGAGTGACTAAAGCAAGCATTTGAAAATCAAAACATTCATCCAAAGATGCTTATAGAGACAAATGGTTGGAGAGTCTGCATTCTTCTCTGGGTAATTCTTAACTCACAGTGAAGAATTCCCTCACAGTTTCTAAAGGATGAGTTTATAGAGTCATCCTTTTGCTTCCTTTAGTGACAAGGACAAGTAGAGAATGGAGTAGGTTGCCATTCATTGTATTAGAGTGAATTTGAAGCATCTGCTCATTATAATAATAGCACTTAAAGGTTTGCAAAGTGCTTTATGTGTATCATCTCATTTGATCCTTAAAATAATTACACGAAGCAAGGGCTATTATAATCTCCAGTTTACACACAAAAGAAACAGGCATAGCGAAACTGAGTGACTTGCTCAGGATTACAGAGCTAGTAAATGTCTGAGGCAGAATGTCAGCTCAAGTGCCTTTGACTCTGTCTGCTTGCCAATGCAGCAACCTATAGGAGCTTGAATTGAAGGGGATCAAAACTTCCCAAAAGTAATGGGAAGTCAATGAAATGTCTCTTGACTGGTTGCCTGACTTCTTTTAGACCCAAATTAATTTCTTTCTGGCCCTGACCACACAGGCATGCTAACTTACATGGCTTGTATCATAACAGAACCTCTTATTTTCTTTGGATACCACTGCTCTTCATGTGCTTGGTTCCCAATGCTGATGCAATGCTGTGATGACATATGGAAGCCACCAAGCATCCTTGAGTGAAATACCAAGATAATATCTCTCTTCTAGGAATCCCTAGAAAAGGAATCTCTTGGAAAGGCTGGTATTTCATGGGTCACAGGTTAAAAACCCACTGATCTAGGCAAAGAATAGTTTCGATTGGCAAGTCTGACCCCTGGTCTTGTCTCTTTCATGGAGTCACAAGTGCCATCAGACACACTTAGTTTCCTCATCTATCATACAGCGGCAAGGTGGAAAATACATACCTTACGAGTTCGATAAACTCTGCTATAAGGTATTAGGAGTCTCCAGAATAGGAACAAAGGAAACATAATGTGCTCCAGAAGAATGTGGATTTAGAGATAAAGGGACTTTAGAGGTCACTGAGTATTTCACACCGAATGTTTATACCACCAAGGAAGAATATGATCACTGTTATCATGTATGTCCTGTTGTTTTCTCTTTTAGGGTCCAGAAATATTTTATCACCCATCAAAGAGGGTAACTACAATCCTATCTTCATTCCTCTGGGGATTGTAGTCACTTCTTTCTGTGGGCTGGCATTTATCATCTGGTTGGCAAGGAAGCTAAAGAAAGGTATGGGAACTTAAAATTCTATGTGGAAACCAGAAAGGAAGTAAAAATATCAAAATTAATATTACTTCTAGTTTCTTCTGTATTGATTCTACAATGCAATTGATTCATACTAATTTTATAATTCTGTCTGCTCTTAAAGCCACCTTGCTTTGAGTTAGTTTAAAGGTTTAATTAACAGAAAAACTGTTATCTATCATACTTCATCTTTAAAGGCCTACAAGGTAATTTGATATTTTTCCACAAGAAATATCATTCATCCTTGCCTGTCCTTCTACAAATAGGGAGGGTCTTATTTCCCTAAAAAACCCTAGGCACCAGGGAGTCTACTAACAAGGTCTGCCAGATGCAGATGGGTCCCATGAAACAATTAACATTCCTTAATTGTCAGAGAGGGGGTGGTTACTAGTCCCACATAGGTGCTAGCCCACTTTCTTTAAAATAACCAATCATGTTGTCTCCACTTCCAAGATGTTGTTTACCCTGAAATCAATCATATTGTCTTCCCCACCTACCCAACTTGCACTCTCCCCAAATGATATTAAGGCTGGTGAGCCCTACCTCAGGGTCTTTGGTCACTGAGACAGGCCATTGGCCCAATTTATTGGCTACTGCTGTCCTAACTAATAAACTGATCATGTTCAATCCATTGTCTCTAAATTTACCTTAATTTTCAAATGCAACAGAAGAAAACACATAAATACTTAAGAAATTGAATACAGTAGGTTCAGATAAAGTCTCAACTGAGAAACATACACACAGTTTCAGATTCTGTAAAGATCAGTTGGTCTTGGAAATAATCAGAACTCCAAGTGCTCTACTCTCACGTTCATAATTTGTAGAACCAGTCAATTGAACGATGCAATTTATTTAATGTATACATGGTGCAAATTCTGGATGGAAAATACAAAATCCTAGACCTTGCTTTCCTGCATTTTCATGCTGAGAGTCCACTGAGATTGGATTTAACTCAACAAACATTAATTAGGGACCTACTACAGGAAATGTGTTAGATGAGGTATTGGGAGATACCAAAATAAAACAAGAAATGGTTCCTTGTTTCATGGAGGTTATTGAAGGGTAGAAAACTGTCAAATATCAACATTTGATATTTAATATTCAAATAATCAATATTGTATATTCAAATAATAATATAATTAATAGGTACAGGGAGACCTGTGATTACTTTGGCAGGAGAAACTCCTTTGGCCAATGCAGGTCAGCAAATTCTCTGCCTGTAGTACTTAGCGGTCACTTGTTCAGAGTCACGCAGCCAATCTTGTCAAAGACAGAACTTGTATTTGGATTCTCTTGGCTTTGAGGTAAACTTTTCATCCCCTACACCAGAGGCATCAGGGATAAGACCAGTTGGCTACATGTAGTCCACGACATTCCTCAGTGTGGAATATTAAACCATATTAAAATTAATTGAAGGTATTTAACAAAATAAATAGAAATACAACAAAACACAAATAATATCACATTGAAAAACTAAGTCAATAGGTGGTCCACAGTGATCCTTACGTATGGATTATTGACCCCCATTTCTATTAGAGTTTGACGTCACTGCCTCATACCCTGCTACTTTTCTAAGTACATGGGAAAAATCTAAAACGAAGCAATTTAACAAATTCTAAAGGTATTGCTTCATTATGGTGTGGTAAAGAGAGTAATGGAACTAGAGTCAAAAGACCTAAGTTTGAATCCCAGCTCTGTCATTTACCATGAGAACTTGGGCAATCAATCAATAAGCAAGCATATATTATGGACCTACTATGTACCAGGCACTAGAAAGACAAAAATAAAGTGAAACAGTCTCTGACCTCAAGGAGCTTACATTCTACTGAGGAAGAAATTGTGTAAATATGCAGGTATACACAAAATAGGTACAAAGTGATTTTTTTTGAGGGGGATGACATTAGCAGCATGGAGAGTTAGGAAACATCTTATGGAGAAGATGTCACTTGAACTGAGTCTTGAAGGAGATTAGGGATTCTGAGAAGTAGAAATAAGAGAGAGTGCATGCATGGCATTGGAAACAGCCAATGAAAAGGCAAAGAGACAGTAAATGGGGTGTTTGTACAAGGAACAATAAGGCAGTTTTGACTGGACCATCAGATATATGAAGGGCAGTAATGTAAAAGAACACTAAGGAGATCAATTGGAACCAAGTTGTAAAGGGTTTCAAAAGTCCAACAGAGGAGTTTATATTGATCCTATAGGCAATGGGGAGCCATTGCAGTTTACTGAGCAGGAAAGTAACATGGTCCAAATTTTCTTTGCGACAATCACGTTGGCAGTTGTGTGGTGGATGGATTGGCATGGGGAGAGATCTTAAGCAAGGCTGCTAATTATGAGGTTATTGTAATAATTTAGGTGAGAAGTGGTAAAAGAATGAACTAAGATGGTGGTATGTGGATGGATGGATGGGGACAGATGTAAATCATATTGTAGAGGTAGAAATAACAAGCTTTGGCAACTGATTAGATATGTGAGATGAGCAAAGGTAAGGTAAGCAAAGGTAAGATTATGAATTTGGGTGAATGGAAAGATAGTGATAGCCTCAAAACAAGTAGAGAAACCGGGAGGAGAGTTTGAAATGAACACTATTTGGTTCTGATTTAGACATATGAAGTTCAGAGGCCTACAGGACAGTTAGTTTGAAGAATGCAGTAGGAACTTTTTGGTCCCAGTAGAGATTAGAGAGCCTAAGTCTGGTGTGGGACTGGAGATCGGAGAGAGACTGGGTTTAATCTACTGATTAAATTTAATCTACTGATCTGCATAAAGCTAAATACATGCAGGCTGATAAGGTCACCAAGAAAGAGACTGTAAAGAGAAAAGAGAAGGGGGAGTAGGAGAGAGCCTTCAGGATAAATCCACAGTTAGGGATTGGAGGGTAAAATAGACAATGATCCAATGAAAGAGTTATCAGATGGGTAGGAGAGGAACCAAGAGAGAGCAGTGTTCCAAAATCTCAGTGAAGATAATGTATTTAGGAGAAGAAGGTAGTCAACAGTGGCAAATACTGCAGAGAGGTCAGCAGGTAGAGGATTGAGAAAAGGTCATGAGGTTTGGCAATGAAGAGATCATTGGTAAGAGTTGAGTGATAAGATCAGAAACCAGAGAGATTGCTAGGGGGTTGAGAGATGAGAGGAAGTGAAAGCAATGACTGTGTAGTAGATAGCTTTTTCTAGGAGTCTGAGAAAGAGAGAAGATACAGAAGGGTGGCTAGAGGGGTTAGTGAAGTTTTTTTTTCTTTTTTTGGAGGAGTCAAATAGGCACATTTGAAAGCAACAGGGAAGGAATCAGAAGATATGGAGAGATTAACGATGGGAGAGAGAGGTGACGATTGTGGGGGAAATCTACTGGAGAAGGCAGAAGGGATGGGATTAGAAGTATATCCTGCTAGATCTAATCTAAGATCTTAAAAGTTCCAGGTCAGAAAGCCAACAACAGTGCACTTTGACAACATCTTCTAAGTCTGTCCTTATTGCTCCTGCATATGGCATCCTAACAAATTAATATGATCTTTGGCTTAATCTGGAGTTTATTAAGGACCTATTCATGCAGGAAATTTTTTTAACATCTGATTTATACTTTATGAATATATTCAGGCCAAAGTGAGAGAAAGAACAGTTGGGATTAGGGAGCCTAAATTTTCAGTGCACACAGGTTTCCATAACTTTCTCTAGCAATCCTCAGGGGCTCCATGGTCCTGAGTAAACATTACGAATGGTGGAGGTTACCTTGTATTGAGGATTACCAGGCCAAGGACAAGAAGGCAGGGAATTGATTGAGGGAAGAGAGAGCAAATTTGAAATGACCGACCATTTCAATTAAATTGAATAAATATTTATTAAGTGCCTACTATGTGCCAGGTTCTGTGTTAAGCACTGGGGATATAAAAAAAGACAAAAGACAGTCCCTGCCCTCAAAGAGCTTACAATTTAATAGAGGAGACAACATGCAAGCAAATATATACAAAAGAAGTTATATACAGGATAAATGGAAAATAATTAACAGAATGAAGACATTGGAATTAAGAGGGCTGGGGAAGGCTTCCTCTAAGAGGTGGGATTTTAGTTAAGTCTTAAAGGAAGACAGAGAGGTCAGTAGTCTGAGTGCAGGAGGGAAAGTGTTCTAGGTATGGAGGAGAGTCAGAGAGAATGTTCCAAGCTGAGAGATGGATGTCTTGCTTGTGGAGCCATCAGGAGGCCAGTGTCACTGGATCAAAGAGTACATATTGGGGAAAAAAGATATAAAAAGACTGGAAAGGTAGGAAGGAATTAGGTTACAAAGGGCTTTGAGTGCCAACCAGTGCATTATGTATTTGTTTTTGGAGGCAACAGGAAACAACCGAATTTTATTGGGTAGGACGGCTTGACATGATCTTTGAGGCTGGAGTGGAGTGGAAGGAGACTTATGAGACTCATCAGTAGCCTATTGTGAGTCTATGTGTGAGGTGATGAGGGCCTGGACCAGAGTGGTGGCTGTGTCAGAGGAGAGAAGGGGCATATTCAGGAGATGTTGCACAGGTGAAATCAGTAGACCTTGGCAATAGCATGGAGATGGGGAATGAGAGATTGTGAGGAGTCCAGGTTGTGTCCAGTCTCCTAGGTTGTGAGCCTAAAGGACTGGAAGGATAGCGTTGCCCTCTATGGTAATAAGGAAGGTAACAGGTTGGGAGTGGGGTATTAGGGAGAAAGATAATGAGTTCTATTTTGAACATATTGTGTTTAAACACTTGGATTCTTGCTCATTCTTGTTTACTGGATTCAGCTCATTACCTAAAAAGAACAAATACCCCTGGAATATATCCTGTGGACAGTGGAAGTCAATTCTAGATGTTTTTTTCTTGCCAATCCCTAAATTTTGTTCTGGATTCATTGTGATGGTGGATGAAGATCTGTGAAGGATATACCGATTTCAGTGTATTTGTGTTACTGTATCTCCTTGCTACCTAGCCTCTCTGGGAGGGAAAAGATGCCTGGAGAAAAAAGGCAGAAGGGTGGGGACAGATGTACCAAAGTAGTTTATACCAGCTCAGAAGGGGCAAAACAGAATTGAAAACCACCAAAAAAGTAAAAAAAAAAAAATCTGAGTAGCACTCCCATAGCTCTGACTCACCTCACCTTTTAAGTGTGTTACAACCTAAAGTGCTAGCTAAACCTGTTATTTTCAAATCACACTTTTAAAAGCAAGATCTATGTAAAAATGAATCACTTTCAATATGTGTGTCATAAAATTAAAAAAAAAGATGAGCTAAACCTGGTTAGCAGAAAAAATATAAAATAGTGAAATTAAATTGTGCATTTAAAAGAAAAGCATTAAGACCCCAAATGGTCCATTGGCGAGTGCAGATCATTCACCATCCAGCAACCTTCATTTTGACAAATGCTGCCTTCATATTGGGTTGCTATTTGAAATTCTTCAATATCTAATTCATTAATCAGTCTTACTCACAGAATGCTACCCTTTAAAAGTGATTTTAGATTAGTGGGTTCCCATGCATTGTTCATAGGCCACCAGGGGTCTTTAAAGGCCCTCCAGGTCACTCATGGTATGGTCCACAACGCAATCATAGGACATTCTGGGCAACTTTTTCAGTCAGGGTGGTTGAGTGGTACTCTGGGTAACTACAAATGTATTAAATGCATCTAAGACACTCAGACTGATGTGTCCGCTGCTATCAGCTTTGATCAGGATGTTCCTCCTGAACCTGCCCTCAGGTATAGGTGAGGGGACGCTAGAGGAAGGAAGATTATTGTGGAATTCTTTTTTTTTTTTGGAGGGGGGAAGGTAGGGCAATTAAGGTTAAGGGACTTGCCCAAGGTCACACAGCTAGTTTTTTGTGTTAATTATCTGAGGTCACATTTGAACTCAGATCCTCCTGACTCCAGGGCCAGCACTCTATTCACTATGCCACCTAGCTGCCCCTGGAATTCTTTATCAGAGGAGATCTTACCCACCCATCTACCCACTATTGTCCACCCCTATACCCACCTATGTGAATCAGAACGGTCCATTGGAACAGATGTTAATCTTAGAATTGGAATCTTGGTTCAAATGCCATCCTTAGTTCAAATCCCAGACCTGCCACATGCTATCTTTGTGACTTTGGATAATTGCCTTAACCACTTGGGGCCTGAGGATACTCATCTGTGAAATGGGGGTAGGGAGATTAGATTAGATGATCTTTAAGGATCCTTCCAGATCTAAATTTATGATCCAGTATATTAGGTGATCTTCAATTATTCTTCCAGTCTTAAATCTGATCCTATGATCTCATAGACCCCATCAACTCTCACTGCCTCCTACAACCCAGAATAAAAAGAGTAAAGGAATGGGGAGCTTCCATGTATTGTCTAGGGGCTCTATTTTTCCTCCTGGCAACAGATTGTCCTCTAAAAGCAGTTCACGGACCCCTAAAGTAACCATTTGCCTAGATAGCCTTTAAGGACTTTGAATAAGGAGATGCTTTACTTCTACATTTCAATTATTTACATTTCAATTTCACATGAACAATCTGAGCCTGTGTTCTCCAACAAGGAGTGTGGCCAAGGTTGAAACTGGCAGTAATGAGAAAGGTGGTAGGTTGGTTTGTTTTTTTCAGTTTTCTTCCCCAGAGTCATTTCTGTACAAGATCTCAAATGGATAACATGATGGTTGACATGACACCGCTGTGGGAATTTCAAAGTGGGGGCAAACAGGAAACAGATAACAACTAGACTAGTTACAGTTATGCCAATGAAGAGAAGAGACGCCCAGAAAGATCACAGAATTCATAAATAGTTAGGACTACCATAAAGCCGCATTTAAAATGCTCAGATTTAGAAAAAAAATCCTCCCCGTCAGATTATAATCTCTTTAAGGACAAAGATTATGCCTTACTCATTCTTCTCCCCTCCCACAGAACTTAATACAGTATGCTGCACATAGTAGGTATGCAATAAATATTTGTTGAGTTGAATTCTAACATAGGCGGTCCCAATTTACCAATAGGCTAGACTTTTCAAGAGTTTGTTTTCAAGCAAATTGCTTAGAACTCAGAACAGGTTTCTTCAGAACAAGAGTGTTGCGAATGGCAGTTAGCAAATGATCTGAGGTGGTTGTTTAAATAAAAATGTAAGTGAAATACGGTACACGTGCAATGAAAAACACGGTGAGTGATTATGTTGCAAATATACAGTATTTCAGTTATCTTCTAGGCTAGCCTGGTAACTTAACTAGTTTGTCACACTGCTTTTCTGTGAAGAAAAATGAAACACCCTGTGGTTCAGGGAATAAGGAAAGGTGGAAATTCTGGGAATTTGTCTTTCTCCTCTTCCTTCTGCAGGGAGTTAGGGGAAAGAGGAGTTTAAGAGATGAAAGAATGCAATGGGACAGAGAAGGTGATTAAAAAGTCTGAGGCGTCTAAGAGAATTGAGAATGCTGAGGAAACTTGGGAAGGGAATGTGAGAAACTGAAAGGAGGGAGGTCCAAGTGTGGAAACTAGAGATTGACAGAAAGGTTCAATCCCCATAAAATCCTTCAGAGCTCCACCAAGAGCCACTGACCAAGGCAGGATCTAGACCTGGGACCATTTCCCTTCCTCTCCCCTCCATGCACATTCCTACTAGGAGAGAATGTCACAGCTTCAGTAACAGTTTCCTTTGCTTCCCAACCCATGACGCGAACAGAACATCGGAAGGTACCAGGAACATGTCTTTCCCCTTAACCTTTGCTTAGCTGGTTCCTTTTTATGTAATCAGAAGGGTATATAGTGAATCGACTTACACTTTCCAGTCACCTGCATCACAAAGACTGTTTGAGCATCTACGCAAGTCAGAACTCATACCTTTTCTCATCATTGTAAGGTCAGTCAGCAAGTACCAGAGGAGGAAACTGAGGCAGAGGTGCTTTAGGAACAACTTTCTTTGCTTGCATAATAACAGAACCAGAATAAAAACTTAAATCCCCAACCACATGTGACCTGAATCCACTGCTGGCCTTCATTCAAACTAATGCAGTGTTGTGTATGCTTTGTGGTTGGGAGAGTTTTCCACATGAACCAATGCACAGGATGAGAACAGGGCTTGAAACTAAACACATACCCACTTAGTTCCCTTTTCTCTAAAAATAAGCTCTCTTTATAGGACTGGGCCCTTATGATGTACAGCTGTAGCTTTCATTGTTTTTCACTTGAGAGAAAAGCACAGAAGAACAGGCAGTATAAAGTTTAGAATGAATGAATATCACTTATTCAGTGCTTATTAGGTATAAAACAGTAGGAATAAAAACTTGAGGAGCTCACATTCTAACAGAGGAGGGAGAGACCAGCCGCAAGTCAGATACAGTGTAGCAGAAAAGCAGGAGGTTATATACTTTTGTTAATGCTTCTTCTATTGATAAAATCATATTTCTAGTTTTGGACTTTGTCTCGTGCTTAAGCTTCTTGAGGGCGGAAACTTTTGTTTTTGTCTGTTTATCCCTAATACCCAACAGTAGTTAGACTAGTTACAGTTACAGCAATGAAGAAAAGTCCAGAAAAATCACAGAATTCATACGTAATTTGGGTTACCATAAAATAGTAGACAGAACAGCGAGGTGGCACCATAGTACACAGAGCACTGAGCCTGAAGTAAGGAAGACTCATCTTTCTGAGTTCAAATGTGGCCTCAGACACTTGTAGCTGTGTGACCCTGGGCAAGTCACTTACCTTGTTGCTTCAGTTCCTCATCTGTAAAATGAGCTGGAGAAGGAAATGGCAAACCTCTCCAGTATCTTGGCCAAGAAGACCCCAAATGGGGTCACAAAGAGTTGGATATGACTGAACAACAACAACAACAAAATAGTTGCATTTTGAGTGAGCGTATTATTTGCACCTGAGCCACATTATCAACAAAATGCATATTGGGAAGAAATTTTCCTCCTGGGGCTATTTCTACAAAGATCTTTTTGCTCCAGCTTCCCCTAGAGCAAGAGTTCTTAACCTAGGTTTCACGGTTCTCTAAGGGGTCCCATTTCAGGGGGATCAATTAATCTGCATGGGAAAAACAAATATTTATCCAATATAATTTTTTGTATTCCTTTTTGCATTTTTTGTTTTGTTTTATTGTATTATATTATTTTGCACTACAGTATTTATTTTTTTATATGCATTTAAAGGCATGATTCTGAGAAGGGGTTCATAGTTTTTAACAGACTGTCAAAGGTTTCCATGACACCGAAAAAGTTTAAGAAGTTCTGCCTAGAGCAAGAGTTGGTTCCAAAGGATCAGAGATTTAGAGCCTGAGACAACCTCGTCCAACTCTCTCATTTAATAGATGAGGAATCTATAGAAAGATTAAGCAATTTGCCCAAGGTCACTCAGGGAGCAGGGAACAAAGCCAGGATTTGAAGTCTGGTTCTCTGACTCCAAGAGAAGGGCTCTTTCCATTGCATAACAGCTCCTAGGAAGGCACAATCATTGTCATTCTGAGTTGAACCCGTGGTCCCATCCAGACCAGTATTCCCTGTCACTTAGAGTATTTAGAGCTTGAAGGGACATTAATCTTTCAATTTGTCCAATCTTCTCACTTTGTAGATGAGGCCTAGAACAACTGGGTGACCTGTCCAAGTCTTCCGACTCCAAACCTGCCCCATCACTCATCATGACCTGTAGTCAAATTCTGATAATGATGCCAACAGTTAGACCACATTTGTTAGTTGTCTTAGAATTAATACTTCTGATTAGTAAGCTTGAAAAGGAAAATATTCCAGGCTTAGCACTGTCTATAGCGTAGACATTTAGTAAAGATTTAATAGAGTGGAATTTTAAAAAATAGTTGGAAATGAAAAGGAGGAATCTCTCTGAAGCCTTCCTTAATAAAAGTACGATGCATCTTGGTATCATTTTCTGCCCTATTTTTGTTAACGACATTTGTTTCTTTTTGCCCCCATTGATAGGCAAGAAGTCTCCCAGAAGGTAAGTCTCTTTCTTCAAGGAACTTCCTCCATTGGGATGTTTTTTAATCTCCCACCTCTGTTGGGTCCTTGCCTTGCTAAGGATGCTTGCCTAACTGTAACTGAGCTGTTCATTCATGCTTATCCCAAAAGGTGCATGCTTCTGGCCCAACTAAAGTTAGCAGGTGGAACTGACAAGAACATCATTCTTAGGGTTTATAGAACAAAACACAAATAACAAAAAACCTAAAACTTATCCATTTACAGCAAGAACATGTTTGTATGATACATCCTGTTTAAATTTGGGGACCCTTTCTAGACTGTTCAAGATTTCCCTTTGAAGAAGGCAATGCTAGGGATTTATTTTTGCCTATCCTAAAGAAGGTAAATGCCCAAATTTAAGGTCCTTGTAAATATTCATTTTAATTTAGTATTCACAAGAGGGATCGCTAAATTGTCTTTCTTTAGGTTTCAGAGGAGTGGATAAAGTTTTTTTTGTTTTTTGTTTTTTGAGATTTTAGGAAGAACCACATTAGGTAATAGGTATTATTGAGACGAGAATTCAGAAGTGTCCTAAATGGTCAAATAGGGAGTATGCCAGGTCTCTGGGGAATCTGGGACAGAAGCTAGACCATAAGAAGGTAAATTGGTCGCAAAGCATTCAGTAAATATTGCTTGCTAGTGCTGATGGTTTCTCTCTCCTCCCCCTCCCCCCACTCTATCTCCCCCCCCCACCCAACTTTGTGGGTCATGTGGGAATGGCAGGGTGGGAAGCTGATAACATCTACAGATTTATTTCCTGGCCACACCCACTGTGTGAAAGACATGCCTGGTACCAGGGTTCAAGCTGCCAGTTGCAAAAGCCCCAGCTACTGAAACTGCTTCCAGATGAAAGCAGTTCCAACCAATTAATATTTATTAATTTCCCTTGAGGAACACAATGGACATGCAGGTAGGAAATTTAAATGTACCAATATTAAATTAAAATGTAAAAAGTGAGAGAATTGTAAGCTCCAGAAATCAGATTAATCCTGACCCTGTGGTTCTGGGGTCACCACAGTAAGCTATGGCAGGTGGCATGGTTAATGCTAGGGTACTGGTCTTGAAATCCGGAAGAACCAAGTTCAAATCCTACCTCTGACACCAATGTCAGCTATGTGACATCAATCAATCAATAAGCATTTATTAAGAGCCTACTATGCACCAGGCACTGTGCTAAGCACTGGAGATACAAAAAGAGGCAAAAGACAGTCCCTACCCTCAATCTCTCTAACCCTCCTCCAATTCCTTAATAGTTAAATGAATTTTTGATGAGGTTGCCTACAGAAGTTAATCTTCACACTTAGAGAAATTGTAGACCCCTGAAAAATTATTTTGCATTTATTTTCTGTATATTTTATAGTTATTAATTTGTATCAATATTGTTCCTCACCCCTCCTAGTAAAGGATAAACTTTTAGAGTTGACACATAGATTATTTTGTTTTTGTTTTTTACATCCCTAGCTTGTGGAACAGAACAACTCCTTAATAAATGCTTATTTAATTGAACCAAAATTGATATGCTTTAGATGTATGGTCATTGGTTCAATCGATGCTTGTCGACTGATTATCCAATTTATAAATTACTATTTCTTTAGCACTGACAAAACAAGGCATTGGAATAGGTGCAGTGGGAAACACAAAGAAATGTAGGACTTGTCCTCTCCTCCATCTTATTGGGGAGCTAGATATCTGTGCAAGAAAAATAGTAACAATACTAAAGAAACTAGGGAATTCTAGGGTGAGGAAACTCCTTTGATGAGGGTTTGTTGGCACCTTCTGTACAAGTACAAGTCTTCAAGAGTTTGCTTAGGCGTTGAGGTACCAAATGAGTTGCCCATGGTCATACAGTCAGTATGGGGTCAAAGGTAGATCTTGAATAAGATAATAAATATAAATATATATATATATAATATATATATATATACATATATAGTACTTTGCAAATCATACAATGTTATAGAAATATTAATTACTATTATTTTATTATCATATCATTTATTATCATTATATCATTTATCATTATATCATATATCATTATCATTATGATGACAACGATGATTAACTTGGTTATTTCTGGCTTCGAAGCCAGCGTTTATCCATTCTACAACTCAAATGCTCCTAACAATGTTAAATATTAACTGGACAATGATGTCAAAATGGAAAACCAATTGTTAACTCTTCAAAGAGTGAAGAAAAAAAATTTTTGAACTGGGATTGGACGAAAGCTGGGTGGCAACTAAGGGCGAGGTGTAGAAAACACATCAAAGTTGTAGGGATTCTAACTTGTTGGAATTGGCTTGTTTACCTGCAGGGACTTCTAGTCTCTTCTGGGAAGAAGGGGAAAATCAGAAGGAAGGAGAAATCAGTGAGATTCAAAACCAACAGTGGTTTCGTTCTCAAAAAGCTATTTTGACTTGGATTAGTAGTGGAATTGATTTGAGATGGTGAGAGATTTAGGGTCATGAAATAAGTATCAGTTTTGTTTGAGGCGGAATTTCACCACGTTCCTGGAAAGGCCAAAAGGGAACCAAATATAGCAAGTCTTTGAGACCACAGTCAAACCAGGATCCAGGTTCCCAGAACCTGTATTCATTGTGAACTTGAGCTGTTCGAGAGCAGCTGCAAACATGCTCGCCAGTGAAAAGATCAAAGCTCTCGGGAAAGAAAAAAAACAAAAAACACAAAACCCCAAGTTTCAGAAACACCCTCATCTGATGTTGGGCATTGTCTCTTCCTGTGTATCTTGTCTCTTGGGCAATCATTTGCCCAGGTAGAACAGACACTGAAAATGCAACAAAATAGTAAACAGAATTTGTTCACAAGAGTCAAAATAGACTATGGGTTAAAACCACAAATGCCCAGTGAGTCATAGGGTGTTAATAGACACCATCCAGCCAATAGAGATGAAAGGAAATTGACTGACATTCAGCGCACAACCCTTGATATTAGAAAACACTAAAGCAAATCAGAAATTAGTTAGGTGCCCGTGGAACTGAGAGTGGAGTTTTCTGAACACTGGCAGGGTAGCATTATTTCACCACCCAACACTGAATAATGGCACAGTGAACATCGAACAATGATTTCTGGTTTTGAGGAAAAAAAACAACCCAAATAAAGTTGAGAGGTCATATAAGAGAAATTGTAGAAATTGTAGAAAGAGCACAGTTTGAGTTCCAGCTCCGCTTCTCACTCACAGTGTGACCCTGAAGAAAACAACAAACCTCTTTGGGGCCTCACTTTGCCTTGGCCTTTTCCACTCCTGCCATGCCTTACTGCTTGGAATGGCCTCCCACTGCTTCTCCAGCTATCAAAAACCCTTCCCAGTTTATGTAGCCCTCCTCTTCTATGAAATCTACCCTGAGAATTTCTGCCCAAAGTTCTCTGAATTCCAGGGACATTTTGTATCTGTCCTATTCATTTGTCATTTATTCATTTTTTTAGGATTATTATTATTTTTTTTGCCAAGATATCTAGTTCTCCAACAAGATGTATGGTAAGCTCTTTGGAGAGAGGGACAAGTCTTAAACTTCTTTACATTTCCCACTGCACCTATTCCAATGCCTTGCATTGTCAGTGCTAAAGAAATATTATCTAATAGATTGGAAAGTCAATCAACAAGCCCTGATTGAATCAATGGACTATGTAGTTTAAGCATATCAATTTCAGTTCATTCAATAAGCACTTATTAAGGACTTGTTCCATTCTGGATGTTAGAGATGTAAAAAACAAAATAGTCCCTTAAAATTTTTATATACCCTATACCAATGAAATGACAAGTTCCTTACTCTTATCCCTAACTTAGTCTTAAACTTATCCTTAATACCTTAATACTTACTTACCGCTCAGGGTTGATGTAAGTCTTAAAAGAGAAAATGTATGTAAAGAAAGTAATCTGCAAACCTTAACACGTTTATATGCTGGGTGTCGGGCATATAAATGAGAGAGTTTGCTGTAGGGAATAGAGAGATTTGAGAGTAAGGAAGAGCTGAGGTCAGTTTTGCCTCTGACACATCCTGGCTGAGGGATAAAGGCAAGCTGCTTGAACTCTCAAAGCCTTACTCAACTCTCCAAGTCTAAGTTGCAGAGGACTTGCTGATTTGCATTGGCAGAGAGAGTTTCCACACTGGGAGTTCCCTAACAAAAACACAGGTCCAGTTTAAAACAGAAATTCTTTCTAGTATTTTCTATAGGATTTATATGAAAGATCCTAGGAATATTCAGTCTCATGTTTAATTTACAATCTTCTGCTTTTTCTTTGGCAGGTCTGACATGTACTAAATTGCTACTCATTAGCGAAAAATTGAAGAACATTCAGACGCTTCAACCAGCTTTGTGAAAAAGGACTAGAAGTTTTGAGTGGAGCGGTCTGCATTGGTGCATTGGATATTGGTGGTGTTTTTCTCCATATCAATGGATCACCCCCACTGTGTCCCTTTTGATGCATACTATTTTCTTTGGTAATTATCTGCAGCCATGACCCATAGATTTGTTACCTTATATATTTTTATGCCTATGCATTGATTAAAAAAATCATTTCGGATTTCAGAGAGAAGGGATTATTTTGAAAAATAAAGACATCCAACTATGACCCAATGCCAATTCTGCTTTGCAAGTACAATAAAATGTTGTTTTATAGCAGGTCTTATTTGATCACAGATTTGATAAATGGTAGTGGAAAGACCACTGGATAAGGATTCCAAAGGCATGAGTTCCAAGCTCTGCTTTGGAAACTTGCTGTGTAGCTTTGAGCAAGTCACTTGATCTCTTTTACTCTCAGTTTACTCATCTGTAAAACTGGCATGATTATAGATTATAATGAGAGGCAGTATCATGTGACAGTGAAGGCAAGCCTTGGAGTAAGGAACACTTGACTCTACACATTCTGGCTATGTGACCACAGGCAAGCCATTTGTCTCTTAGAGGGTAGTTTGCAGAAGAGTTGGAGGGAATCGCCACATTAGGAGTTTCCCGTGTTGACGACTAGACGTAAATATATTGGGTGTAGGGTCCTCCTAGTGAGGAAACTCTGTCAACAATGGACATCAGCAACTCTTCTACTATTTACAGTCTTAGAAAGTTGCCCAAGGCACTGAAATGACTTGCATTTCACAAAGGGTAGTTGTAAGGAAAATACCTATAAGTCTCAAAAGCACTATAAATGTGAGTTATAATTATCTGTTCATACCTACAGGTCATGTTTTGCCATATTATATGATGTCTCTCTCACAAACTAGTATATGGATATTAGCTTTATCTTCTAATACTACTGATGAGTTTTAACTGAAATTCCCAAATATCATTGGCCATGGGAATTTGACTTAAGTTATAAGATTTTCATTGTTCTCTGCCCCTCCATCTATTACTGCTACCCTCACTCCCTGCTAGTCATTCCCAGCATCCTTTATAATTCCCTTTATCAGTAGACTAACCCAACATCAGCAAAATGATGCCCACCAAAGCCAACATATAAGAAAAAGAGGAGAGTCCATGTCTCCTACACGTTCTGTCATTCTTCCATGAGACCTGCATTGATTCCTTTAAGTCAATCAGTGTTGAATTTCATGGCTAGACTGTGTTGTCAATTAAAAAACCAATAAACAACAACTTATCTCTGGAAGAGGGAGGGGGAAGGATGTATTGGGAAATGAAAGTGACATTTTAAAAAACACACAATAAAAATTTTAATGGAAAATTATAAAAATTTAAATTGAAAAAAAAATCAACAAAAATCTTAGGGGCAACCAAGCCCCTTCTGGCTGTCATAAACAGATGCTAAAAGAAGTGGAAAGAGATACTTTTGATCATGGTTTTTCTCTACCTGGAATGCCCTCCCAATATTTTCCTGTTCATGGCCCATCCCAAGTACCCTGTATCATCTAAATGGATTTCCCTGGCTGCTTTAGCTCTTCCTGACCTCCCATAGCAATATAGTCTCTGACACAGTCTCTATGCCATTGTAAATTGTTCTAGTTATTTCATGTATGGAAGCCTTGTCTCCCCAAATAGACTGTAAGATCCTTGAGGGTAGGAGCCATTTCTTATCCTCTCTTCTCAACCCCCCAGTTCTACTGGTTAAATGATAGGAGTTAAATAAACACCTGTTCAATTGTATAGAAAACGAGGGATAGAGAAGATTAGAGGAGACAAAATGGACAACTTTTACATACATTCTAAAAAAAATTACACAAACAAAATTAATGCAGTAAGAATGAGACAAGAAACAGTTTCATGGGGGAAAATCTTTGCCACAATTTATCCGACATTCAAGACATATAAGGAATTGATAATGTACATATGCCTATATTATCAATTCCTAATGTGTCTTGAACATCAGAGAATATATGTGTAAATATATACATATGTGTGTGTGTATAGCAGAGTCATTCCTTAATAGATCAAACTAGGCAAAGAACATGGAAGGCAGTTCTCAAAAGAAGGAAGGTGTACTATCAACAACGTGGAAAAAAAATCTGAATCACTAATAATAAAAAGAAATGCAAATTAAAGCAACTCTAAGGTCCCATCTCACACCCATCAGATTAGCAAAGATGACAGAAATGGAAAACGACAATTGTCTAGGGTGCATAGAAAGACATACACTTTATCAAACTGTAGGTGAAACAGTAAAGTAGTTCAACTAATCTGAAAAGCAGCTGGAATTTTACCCCAAAAGTCATTCATTTGTACATGAGCCAGTGATATTACTAGTGGGCTTATACCTTGAAAAGATTAAAGATAGAGGGAGAGGAACCATGTGTACAAAAATATTTTTAATGGCTTTTTCTGTTGTGGCAAAGACCTGTAAACAAAATGAGTGCCCATTAGTTGGGGAAAGGCTGAACAAATCTGTGGTGCAGGAGATGGAATGCTGGACTCAGAGGCCAGAAGACCTAAGTTCAAATCCTGCCAAAGACATTCATTATTTGTGTGACCCTTGGTGTATCACTTAACTTTTCTCAACCTCAGTAGCCACCTTTCTAAAAAGGGGGTATTCACAGCAGTTACCGCAAAGGTTTATTGTGAAGGTCAAATGCAATAATGTATTTAGGGCTTTGGAGACCTGAAAGCATCTATACGCACACACACACACACACACACACACACACATACACACACGTAGGTAATTTTTTTAGTATTAATAAAATGGAATGGAATATCATTGCTCTGTAAGAAACAATAATTTCAGAGAAACATGGGAAGACTTGTATGAGCTTACTCAGAGAAAAAGGGAGTAGAATCAGAAGAACAATTTCTATAATGACTACTACATTGTAAAGGAAAGAACTGTGAAAGACTTAACTCTGATCAACCCAATGACCAATCAGGACCATACATGAATGATGATGAATGATACCTCCCACCTCTTACAGAGAAGTCATGAATGAGACATACATTTTCAGTGTTTGGATTTGGTTTGTGCGACTATTCACATTTGTTAAAAGGGAAGGTTTGGTTTGTTGTCCTTTTTTCAAAGGGGGGAATAGTTGTGATGAATGGGATGGTATTTATACTGAAAAAGGAAGAAAAATAAAGAAAAGAGAATCAATGAATCATTAAAAAAACAAGAGAAGAGAAGGAAGTTCGAAAGGGGACACAGAGAAGCTACCAGGTTAAATTTAAAATTCTCAAAAATAAAAATGTACAGAGTGGGGATTCACGGTTTCCTCTTTTTCTGTTCTTTGTACAGAATTGTATTTGTTAATGTTTGACAAGCTTAAAAGAATAACAATTTAAATTTAAAAATAAAAAAAATTATACACCAAAGAGTACATTTAGTTATAAGTTTTTTAAAGCTTATCAGCTGGAACAGATCCCTCCTTCAACATTGTGCTTTGCAAATGTTAATTTGGTGATAAGGGCTGGACCAATATCAGAGAAACCCACCCAAACAGAAATATTAGAAATGTCTCCCTGTCCCATAGTGCAGCTCAACTCTGGAGTTCCCACAGAGGTCTTCATTTTTAGTAACAATTAGTCACTTACATGGAAACATTTAGGAGGGAATTTCTTCTTCCCTGCATTGTGTATAAGTTCCCTTATCGGCTCCTCCCTCACACGCCCCCTCCCCCATTAGAAGGTAAGCTCCTGGTAAGTAGGAATTGTTTCTTTCAATTGAATTTGTATCACCACTGGCTATTATAGTAAAGGTTTAATAAGTGTTTCTTGATTGACAGATTTTCATTGTAAAGAATTCTCTTCAAAGTTTTTAGAAACTCAGAGCTTTAGTCACTTAAGAGGGCAGTCAATTTTTATAAGGCCCCTCATTCCCCACAATAGTTCTGAGTGTGGCCCAAAACAGATGAAAAGTTTCATGAAGCTGTGAATGTCTATTGACAATACAGATATACATACAATATATACGCTTATTCTTTCATGACTCTCAGACACACAAGATGATGCAAAGATACATGGTTGGTAATTAGGCTGAAGCATATCATCAATAATTATCTGTATGAGAGTAAGTAGCACAAAATACATATCCAAGTACATGTGCTCCGACTGCCCAAATGGTGCACTAGTACTCGTGAAATGTTTTTATAGGTGCTCCAATATTTTGGGCATAGAAAGATGTGGATAAAAATGCCAGTTATTCAACCAACATTTATTAAGCATCTCCCCATGACAGGCATTATGCTGAGCTCTTGGGGATACAGATGGCTTAGAATATTGTTGTGTGGATACTATAGTAGAGAAAATATTGAAGAGCTCTAGGATTCTTTACTGTTTTGATAGTATATGAC
The DNA here is from genome assembly GCA_028627135.1 of Pseudochirops cupreus. Taxonomy (NCBI): domain Eukaryota; kingdom Metazoa; phylum Chordata; class Mammalia; order Diprotodontia; family Pseudocheiridae; genus Pseudochirops; species Pseudochirops cupreus. The sequence goes on along the minus strand of CM053584.1, from coordinate 51,630,087 downwards.
AAGATTATTTCTTTGGCTGAACTAGAGGACTCCTCTAAATTTCAAGCTTTTTCACTATGGAAAATATTGGCAGGTAAGGACAGATGGGGACACAAAGCTCAGTTTGTGCAGAATGGCGTGCCAGGCTAAGGAGTTTGGATGCATTCTAGAGCAAAGGAGTATGATAAAACATGTATTAATAGGCATGGTCAAGACTGAAGGAGTGCTTTAAGAAAATAAATAGGCATAGTGTGCAAGAGTGAGGGGGCAGTCCAGCACTGTGAATATTAATTTGTTATCTATGGCACCTTTTCCTCTAGTATCCCACTCTCCCCTCATATTGCACTCATACCTATAGGTTGGGTTCCCAGAGGGTACCTGCTACCTCACCTTTTGGAGTAACACTGTGAGGTCTGAACTCATAATACTATCACTCACAAGCTCTCACCATTGTGTTTTCCATTAATAGCCATTCCAGCAGATTCAATTAACTCTAAGTAAAGGCATTTATTCAAGTGGCATAGCAAAAATAATGCAGTTACCCCTTCCATGTCACGACTTTCCCCATCATGGTTTTGATATATTGTGGGTCAGCATAAGAAATCAATTGGGAATTTGGGAGAAGTTTCATGGAAGCCACAGATGACATGTGAAGGCCAGCAGACAACACAGAAAAAATTTAGAAACTCAGAAATAAAGGGTTGTTATAAAAAAGGCATTCCAGGAAACTCTGCCATCATATGAGAAAAAGCTAAGTCCTTACATGATTTCCTAAAGGAAAAAGAAGGCGAAGGGTCTACCCCTATGGATTTTATATGGATTTTCCAAATAGCGGGGGCATCATTGCCCTAAATCCTAAGATGTGGAAGGGATAACTATAGTTATAAAATATTATTCTCACAGACACAAGACTTGAGCACACCCTCTCACAAATATACACAATATCCATAGAAAGAGTGGGCTCAAAGCTAGAGCACAGTTGTAGTGAGTTATACAGGTAGGAAACATGTGGAAAAGACAAATCCTAGCACTTGAAGGGTCCACAGTTCGTTCTCTCTTTGTAGAGTACTGATGCTGAAATTCCCAGGGGATGCTTTTCTAAAAGCCTAACTCTCAATAGCTGTGGTCTTATTCTTGTAGCTACTTTCTCCCTTGTGTGATTTTCTCTATATATCTATGTCTTTCTAAAGTGTGTCTGTTTCATGAGGGAGACAGTATCTTCTACTGATATAGTAACTCACCTTCAAATTTACATGACTAAAATACACAAGAAAGAGACATCCTCTCTTTCTCCCATGTATCGGTCTCAGTCTACAATTACTTGTACTCCTCAGGGTTGAGTTATTGAACATCCTCCTAGAGTGATGACTAATCAGCTTTGTTTCACACCTTTTAAAGTTGTTACAAATGCCTTGTCATATGGTCACTCACACTGTAGCATTTTACCTCTCTCAAAGGATGTAGAAATCTAATCACTTTCCTTGTAACACATAACTGGCAGGACCAAGTTTTCAGAGAAAGACCAATACCACGTGGCTATGCTCAAAACTCTCTCAGTGTCCTAGATGTAATCTTTTTGGTGGAGAATATATTCCTTTGTATGCAATATTTTAACTCTTAAGCCCCCACAAATGTATTACCATTTAAACAAACCAGCCATTAACAATGATGACACTTTTAGATCTTAATCATAATAATTTACTTAACAAAAAGTCCAAAGTCCAAAGACCACAGTTACTCATATACTAAAGAAAATGCAGGGATAATAAATCTATCACAATCCACGCATAAACCTAGATCACACTCTCTTGCCCCTGAACAGAGTTTCTAAGGAGGAAGAGTGGACACACAATTACAGAAAGCTCTCAGGAAAGCACAGGAGGGAGGAAAACTCATACGTTCTGTATGAATTATGAGTATACACCAAAGGTTTTGATATCATTAGTCTAAGCAGCAACATCTGCACCACCTGTTACCATTTCTTTACTAACTGCTCCCCTTTTGATCTTCACTTCTCTCTAGCTAGGACATTCAAGTTATCTTCCATTGGCTAACTGTGAAATATTTACAAATTTTCAACTTATAATCACTGTTAAAATTACACTGAGAAAGCATCACACTCTTAATTTAGCTAACAGTTCCCTTTAGAGAACTGCATAACTCATCAGGATAAAACTCTTGTCATAATAGACAAACCTAGACTTCTATTCACTCACCAGAATGATGCTTTTTTAAATTTTTCAATTAGTTGACGGCAGAGTTGAAAGCTAGCCCATAGCAACTGCTAAGCCTCTTTCACCTTCCTGCTTTTCCCTTTCAAACCAGAGAGGACAGTAGAGATCAACAGGTACTTCTGAAAGGCTTCATCCATTTCAAACTTTAGGTAGCGCTAAAGAGCAATATTTTACAATGAAACTAATCCAACGAGTTCCCTTTTCTCTTCAGCCAATCAGGAATCTCCAAGGCAAAGGTTTCTAGTCTTTCTGCAGCTGCTCCCACTTCATCACAAATCTCCAACAGAGCTAGCCATTTACCCCCTGCCGGTTTTTTTTTTTTTTAATCTTCACTATTTTCAGTGGTTTAGCTCAGAGCCTCCTGGTACTAACTCCCTTTTCACTTAGGAAACAACTCACCACTCTTTTGTGAAATCAACAATCCTTATTTATACATTCCATAGTCTAAAATAGTTGAATTTTTTCTTTTTCTTTTTTTTTAGTTTTGACTTCTTAATATTTAAAACAGTTATATGCAAATAAGGTGAGAGGACCACAGTGCCCTGCAGTTTCGGCCATCTTGTAAGTCTTCAAAGTATATCAGTCTGTGCTTCTGACAACTATATTTATACTGTCATTTTTATCAGTTTTAATAAATTAATTTTTTTCTCTGTTCCCTGTTAACCTTCAAACTATTTGCATACAAAAGAAGCAACACCCTATGTCTTTTACTAGATTGCTTGAACCTTTTATTTATGTCAAAGATCCTTTTTTTTGGTCTTAAAACTGTACATATCTCATCTGAAAATTATCTCACAGGAATTTTAGTAGTTTTTGGTAAATCAAAGTTCTTTTCCTATCCCTTTGAGGCACTAAACTGTTTCTCTCTGAAAAGGACAGTACCTTACATCATTTACCAGTGATTAAATTATTTTTTTCTTTAAACAAAAGTGATGTTTCTGCTCCTTTCAACATCAAAATGCTCTTAAAAGAATAGTACTTTACAAAGGGATCAATACATAGACACATCTTGACAGTTAGTTTTACACTTCATTAACACAATTCAATTAACATATTCTGGGCTTTGGTGACTATATCAACTGAAGTGGGTCAGGGAATCCCCCTCTTATATATAATTTAATCTGATGACAATTTTTGATGGGAAATGTTCAGTATATGCTAACATCTGATATGTTACAGTTCCAGAAACAGGCTATACTTTTCAAGAATGGACCTAGCTAAATATAGACTCACCATTTCTCAGAAGCCCCTAGATAAGCCCAAAGGTACCTGGGCAGAAAGAATTTAGTCAGATACTGGTCAAGCTAGAAGAAAGAGGCTGAAACCTCACCCAATGAGATTGTTGAATTTCCATGACATGAGAGATGAGAGAGAGAGAGAGAGAAACAGAGAGACAGAGACAGAGACAGAGTGACAGAGACAGAGAGAGACAGAGACAGAGACGGAGACACAGAGACAGAGACAGAGAAAAACAGAGATACAGAGAGAGACAGAGAAACAGAGACAGAGAGAGACAGAGATTCTTCAGATATCTTCCTTTTACCACTACATGATATCTCAGAGCCAGTTTGTGATCTGTTCCCCAAAGTCCTCATCTATTTCCTCTTTCTGTCAAGGTGCTCTGTAGAGCATGTTGCAAAGATGAAATTATTTCTGTTTCTCCCTTCCATTGATATTCACCCAAATGCTATCATCCTTATCCACTTTTGTATATGGTTTTGCACATAAGTATATCTTCTTAATATATAATGCTATACTCCACACCCATTTTATCTATCCTTTTGGTTTAATTTTAATTTTGGGGGGAGGCAATCAGGGGTAAGTGACTCACCCCGGGTCACATGGTTTGTAAGTGTCTGAGGCCAGATTTGAACTCAGACCATTGTCTCCAGGACTGGCGTTCTTTCTACTATACTACCTAGCTCCCTCCTATTTGTGTTTTTTTTTTAAATTTTATTATACTTTGCATCATTCATTTCCACAAGATTTTGAGTTACATATTTTCTCCTTGTCTTTCCCCCACCCACCGCCCCAAAACAGCCATCCCAGTGTGTCCCCCCTCCCCCAGTCTATTCTCTCCTACGTCACTTTTTCGTAGGGCAGGATGGATCTCCCAACTGCAGTGCCTGTGTATCTCAAGTTCCAGTTGGATGTAGTCAATAATAATAATAATAATT
>CM053584.1:51596468-51625197 GCA_028627135.1 Pseudochirops cupreus | reverse complement strand
TGTCTGTCTATCTATGTCTGTATGTCTATCTATCCATTTATCTGTCTAGGTATCTGTCTGTCTATCTGTGTCTGTCTGTTTGTCTATCTATCTATCCATGTCTGCATGTCTATCTATCCATTTATCTATCTGTGTGTGTCTGTCTTGTATGTGTCTGTCTGTCTATCTATCTGTATATCTATCCATCCATTTATCTATCTGTCTAGGTATCTGTGTCAGTCTGTCTATCTGTCTATCTATCTATCTATCTATCTATCTGTCTATCTATCTGTGTCTATCTGTTTACCTGTCTGCGTCTGTATGTCTATTTATCTGTCTTAGCTATCTCTGTGTGTGTCTATCTGTCTATCTATCTATCATCTATCTATCTATCTATCTATCTATCTACATTCCTGTCTCACTATGGAAGAGAAGGAGAACAAGGAGGCCCCAGTTTTGTTCTCTGGTAGAAGCGAGCTCCAAAGGGACAGCTATAATATGAGCCACTTACAATTGGCAAGGGACAAAGCCTTTCCACTTCAATAATGCTGAGTGACAGGCATTTCTTGGTGGGTGAAGGGATGAGTTTGCAGCCTTGTCATGTGCCTTCCCATAATCTTTTTGCAGCTCCCTAAGGGTCACCCGACCATCATCTTCCCTACAGGTTTGCCCCACTGAGCACTGGACTTTATCATCCGTCTTGCAGTTAAACCCTCCTATATGTTTTTTCCCCTGTTAGAATGTGAACTCTTTGAGAACAGAGACTAATTTGCTTTTCTATTTGTGGTCCTAGAGGTTATCATAGTGCCTGTACATAGAAAGCACTCAATAACTGCCTTTCAGGCCCCACAAACTGGGTGTCCAGTAGACATCTTTAACTCAGCATGTCTAAAACTGAAATCATTACTCCTCTTCCCCAAAGCCTCCCCATTTTCAAATATCCCTATTACTGATGAGGGCAATGCCATCCGTTTCAGGCTTTCAATGTAGGAGTCATCCATGACTTCTCTCCATCTCTCACACCCCTTATCAAGTCTGTTACCAAGGCCTGTTGATTCATCTTTGCAACATCTCTCAAACGGCCCTCTTCTCTCCTCTGACACAGCTACCCCCTTGTTGCAAGTCCACTTCTCTCATGGACCATTGAAATATCCTGCTGGCTGGTCTTACTGCCACAATCCACTACAATCCATTCTCCATTAAGTCCTCAAAGTCATTTCCCTAAAATGCAAGTCTGATCGTATCACCCAATATCAGTGGCTCCCTATCACCTCCAGGATCAAATACAAAGTCTGTTTTAGCTACCCCTATGTCCCCAGTCTTCTTACACACTGAACTCTTCCCTCCCTCCGTGTTCTCCCCATGTATAAGTGGTACTAACATCCTGGCTGTTTCTTGAACAAGACCCTCCATCTCTTGACTTCTCTGTTTGTCCCCCATGCTTGGAATGCTCTCTCCCTCTCTCATCTCTGCTTCCTGGCTTTCTACAAACTACAATCCCACTCTTTTTTTTTTGGAGGGGGGAAGGCAGGGCAATTGAGGTTAAGACTTGCCCAAGGTCACATAGCTAGTAAGTGTCAAGCGTCTGAGGCCGGATTTTAACCCAGGTCCTCCTGACTCCAGGGCTGGTGCTCTATTCACTGCACCACCTAGCCACCCCTACAATTCCACTTTTTACAAGAAGCCTTTCCCAACCCCTTTTAAGTCTAGTGCCTCCCCTCTGTTAATTATTTCCTCTTTATACTGTACATAGCTTTCTCTGTACACATTTGTATGTTGTCTCCCTCACTAGAGTGTAAGCTTCTTGGATGCAAGAACTGTCTTGAGCCTTTCTTTGCATCTCCAGTGATTAACACAGTTCCTGGAACACAGTAGGAGCTTCATAAATGCTTACTGACTGACAATAAATGTTATTTCGTTCATTTGCTTGTTCATTTGTTCATTCACTTGTCTAGTCACACAATCAGCAGGTAGCAGAGTTGCTCTTAGAAGTCCAATATTCTGTTTTTTGCTCTTTACTCTAACAAAGGGTGGGGAGCCTGTGGACTCCAGGCCACATGTGGCCCCTAGAACCTCAAGCGTGGCCCTTTGATTGAATCCAAACTTCCCCATCCCTGAGGTCTAAACAGTACTAGTTCCCAACTTCTCTCCTGCGAGAAATTATACTAGAAAAGGAAATAATGAACAAATATTTCCTCTCTCCTCTCTCTCTCTCTCTCTCCCTCTCTCTCTCTCTCTGTCTTTCTCTCGGTATTTCTCTCTCTGTCTCTTCCCTCCTCTCTTTCTCCCTTCTTCCCTCACTCCTCTAACCATGACTTTGTATTTCAGGTGTTTTGATTTTGAGTTCAAATGTTCTTAGATAGCACCTATAATAAGTTAAATTTCCAGTGGTCCAGGAAGGCAACCTTCCTCTATTATTAGGGGACTGGTGGGACTTTGAGAGATAAGGGCTAAGAGTTCGGTGACCATTCTTCCTGTCCCACACTTTCTTAAAGGCTTGGAGTTTGTGAATGTCGAAATAATGGGAAACTTTTCAAAGTGAGAGTCATGAAAGCTTCACAAAGGAAAAAAGAAAAAAAAGTTCTAGTTAAATATGGCTCATGCAAATATTCTTTTTTTAAAAGTCAGATATCATAGGAAAGTACCCCCCTCTGTCACATTTCCTGCAAGTAAACATGGCAACATTTGCTCTTAAAGCAGGACCAAGTCAAGGGTGTGGTCAGGAGGGTCATGGCAATGGACTCAAGATTAGGGTGTGGAAGAGAAAAGGGAGAGAAATGTAAATGGGAGGGGAAGGGACAGAAGGGAGGGGAGAGGAGATGGGTTTTTGGAGAGGATTGCAAAAATTTATTCTGAGCCTTCAAATAAAGGCAATTTGAAAGATTTCCCTAGAGTTGATATAAATAGCTAATTTCTTTAGAGGGGACAGGGGACTAAGTCACAGAATGGAAGATAAGTTTTAGTAAATAGAATGTTAGTCTTGGCTTTCAGGAAACTGGGCTTGAATCCTTCCACAGACTCTGGATTTATGACCTCGGACAAACCAGTCTCTAAACTTCTTTCCTCATCTGTGAAATGGGCATAATAATAGTACTTACTTCATAGAGTTATGAGGGTGAAATGAGATAATGTATGTAAATTCTTTGCCAACTTAAAAGTTCTCCAAGGGTGAGTTATTTTTATTACCTCCAACGATGTAGAGTAGAGGTGGTAGAAACAAGGCCAGCCGCCTGCTGAGGCCTGCAACACAACAAAATATAAAATTACAGAATAACATCACATTTTTAAAACTAAGTCAATTTATGGCCTGCAGGGATTCTCATGGATGGTTTCCCTTTGAATTGACCTTACTGATGATTGCCGCATTTTCACGCTATTTCATATTTCCTTTAAAATACCTAAAAATATTCTGAGCTACTTTATTTTTTTTAAAGGGAACAAAAAACTCACCAAGAAAATGAAAAGGTCAGTGCTTTGATACTAAGAGTTTTGAAGTCATGCAATTTTAGAGCCTGAGGGGGCTGAGAGATCACCCTCCCTCCACCTCCTTTTATAGATGAGGGCACTGACCCAAAAAGGGAAGCGACCTGGCCACTATTACACAGGAAATCAGAGCCACAGGGTTCAGAGGTAAGTCTTCTTGGCTCTCACTCCCACACTCTTTGGAATACTGAGGACTCTAGCCGATGAGCACTATGTTGAGTTTAGAGATCAGGACTGGCTTTTACCATTTTTCCTGCAGTTTAGAAAACAGAATTTTATGTTACACAGACGAAATGCTACAGAGAATTAGGGTAAGAATAGATCACAAGGGGCGGTGGCTAGGTGGTGTAGTGAATAGAGCACAGCCCTGGAGTCAGGACGACCTGAGCTCAAATTAGGCTTCAAACATAACACTTACTAGCCGTGTGACCTTGGGCAAGTCACTTAAGCCCAATCGCCCTCTCTCCCCCCTCCAAAAAAAAAGCAAAAAAAAAAAAAAAGAATATATCACAAACAGGAACATGATGGAGCCTGTCTGGGAGAGCTGTTTATGAACTTTTCAATGTGAGCATTTTTTCCTTGGAAATAGGCAAACGGTACACATCAAGACTTGACTTACTGTTCTGTTTATTGTACAATCTTAAGAGAGTGATGGAGAGAATATTGATAATGTAAATTAAATTTAAAGGGACGTCATACACATTTTCAGGGAGCCAGATGTTAAACATTTGCCAGCACAGCCACTGACAAGAAAACATAAAAGTCCTTCCCACTGACCTTAGGCAGGGCTCAACCTAATCTAGTCTTCTTGTTGTTATTTTAGATGTTTCAGTCACGTCCAACTCTCTTGACCCCATTTAGGGTTTTCTTGGCAAAGACACTGGAGTAGTTTGCCATTTCCTTAATTTTACAGATCATTTACAATCAGCTCATTTTACAAATGAGGAAACTGAGGCAAACAGAGTTAGGTGACTTTCCCAGGGTCACACAGTTAGTATCAGGATTTGACCTCAGTTCTCTCTGAGTCCAGGGATGGCACTCCATCCACTGCACCACCTAGCTGTCCCAATTATTTCCTCACTAATCTTCAATCTGGCAGCTAGCTGGTGAAGTGGATAGAATGCCAGGCCTGGAGTCAGGAAGAGTCGTCTTTCTGAGTTCAAATCTGGTCTCAGACACTTACTAGCTGTGTCACTCTGAGCAAATCACTTAACCCTGGTTACCTCCCTTTCCTCTCTGTAAAATCAACTGGAAAAGGAAAGAAGGGCAAAGCACTCTAGTATCTCTGCCAAGAAAACCCCAAATAGGGTCAAAGAGAATTGGACACAACTGAAATGTCTGAACAACAACAACTCTTCAATCCCTGTCTGCTGGTTAGGTTCGCTATTGCCTACAAACTCTCTCTCTGTCTCTCTCAACCCCCAAAAAGGGAAATCCTCCCTTGATCTGTCTGTCCCTACTAGCTATTATCCTTTATCTTTTATCCTTTTTTTGTGTGGCTAAATTCCCTAAAGAGGCCACCTACAATTAATATCTTCCCTTCCCTTCCTCTTACTTTATTCTGAACTTTCTGCCTTCTGGCCTCCAACATCAGGATTTAACTGAAATGTGTCTCTTCAAAGACAGTGATTTCTTCTTTGCCAAATCAAATCACCATTTCTCCCCAATCTTCCTCCTTCTTGACCTCTCTCCAGTCTTTGACCCTGTTGATTGTTGTCTCCTTCATATTCTCATCTTTTGACACTGCTCTCTCCTAGTTCTCCTTCTATTTGTCTGACCACTCTTTTGATGGATCTTCATCCAGGTTTTCCCCACTAACAACAGATGTTCCCCCCCAAACTCTATCCTTGGCTCTCTACTCTTCTCCCTTTATACGATTTTGATTGGTGATCTTATCAGCTCCCATAGATTCAATTCCCATCTCTATGTAGATTATCCTCAGATCAATTTATCCAACAGTAGCCTCATTCCTGATCTCCAGTCTTGCATCTCCAACTGTCTCTGGGACACCTTGATTTGGATATCCCAGAGATATCTCAAACTCAACATATCCAAAACTGAACTCATTATCTTTTCCCTCAAATCCTCTCCTTTTCCTAATTTCCCTATTACTGTGGAGGGTGCCAGCATTCTCCCAGGCACCCGGGCTCACAGCCTAAATGTCATTCTTGATTCCTTACTCTCATCCCCACCCTTCTCCCCATATCCAAACTGTTGTCAGTACTAAGACTTTTCAGGTAACTACTATCTTTCATTTTTATCTTCATATTTCTAGTGCCTAGCACACAACTAGTGTTTGATAAATGTTTGTTGAATGAATAAATTGATGAGTTAATGAGCCTCTTCATATATTCCTTATTAAGTAATACATACATACATATATGAGGTATATCATATATACCTCATATATACCTTATTTCAAACTATTTTGCTCAACTACATGCCAATAAAATTGACAACTTAAATGAATATTTACAAAAATACAAAATATGAAAATTTATAGAGCAAGAAGTAGAGTATTTTAAAAACCACAATATCAGAGGGAAAAAAATTTAAAACCATAAATGAATTTCCTTAGAAAAACTCCAGGATCAGATAGTTTCATAAGTGATTTCTATCAAATATTGAAGAACAACAAATTCCAATATTAAATCAACTATTTACAAAAAAAGAGCAAAAGAAGAGGTCCTGCCATTTTCCTTCTATGACACAGATATGATCTGATACATAAACCAGGAAAAGTCAAAACAGAAAAAGAAAACTATAGACCAATATCTTAAATGAGTATGATGTGAAAATTTTAAATAAAAGATTAGCAAAGAGGATAAAACAATATATTACAATTATTATACACTATAAGCAGGATGGATTTATAACAGGAATTCAGAATTGACAATATTATAAAAACTATAAATTCATTGACCATATTAATAAAAAATAAGCAACAGAAATGGTTTATTTCAGTAGATGCAGAAAAAGCTTTTGACAAAATACAATACTCATTTATGTTAAAAGCACTAGAAAGCAATGGAATAAATAGACTTTTCTTTAAAATGATAATAATAAGACATTTAAAATCAAGAGCCATCATTATTTGTAATGGAGATAAACCAGAATCTTTTCTGATAAAATTAGGCAGCATGAAACAAACACGTCCATCATCACCACCTCTTTTATAAAATGGTGCTTGTTTTGGCAGCACATCTACTAAAATTGGAACAATACAAAGAAGATTAGCATGGCCCCTGGGCAAGGACGATATACAAATTCATGAAGTGTTCCATATTTTTGAACTAATAAATAAAACTAAGAGCTAGTTTTATGAAAAAAATCCAATAAAATTGATAAACCTCTGGTCAATTTGATTTAAAAAAGAAAGAAGAAAACCAAATTACTAGTATCAAAAATTAAAAGTGTGAATTCATTTCCAATGAAGAGGAAATTAAAACAATAATTAGGAATTATTTTGCTATTCCTTTTCCTTCTTTTTAAAGTAAAAAAAGATACAAGGCAGTACTGTCAGTAATTGTTAAGCTTATACCTTATAATATTTTAATTAGAAAAGTCTGGGGAAGGCACTTGATTTGGGAAGACCTGACTCATGGGCTGGAGGACAACAATAGGAATGAATAGGCAAGACTATTGTGCAACAGGATGTGCTGGTAAAAGTAAAGATAAGTTTAGCTTCATAATGATGACAAGGAATTTTCAATGAGAAACTTGATCTTGTGAAAAGCAAAAGTCTATCTAGATTCAGAGACCAAAAAAAAGAAAGAAAGAAAAGAAAAAAAAGCTGTTTCTATATATCCTGTTTATTTAATATTTTTTAAAAGAAGAGAATTGTAATTTTTTTTGTATGCCCATAATTTTGCATGTCCAATTATATGCCCATAAATTTGACAATCTTAGCAAAATGGATGAATATGTACAAAAATATAAATTGCTCAGATTAACAGAAGAGGAAGTAAAATACTTAAATGACCCTAACTCAGAAAAAGAAATTAAACAACACATCAATGAACTCCTTATGAAAAAAATCTCCAGGGTCAGGTGGATTTACAAGTGAACTCTATAAAACATCTAAAGAACAAATAATTTCAATACTATATAGACTATTTGGGAAAACTGGCAAAGGGGTGCTACCAAATCCTTTTTATGACACAAATATGGTATTGATATCTAAACTTGGAAGAGCCAAAACAGAGAAAGAAAATTATAGACCAATTTCCCTAATGAATATAGATGCAAACATTTTAAATAAAATATTAGCAAAAAGGTTACAGTAACTTATCATGAGAATAACACACTTTGATCAGGTGGGATTTATTACTGGAATGCTAGGATGGTTCAATATTAGTAAAACTATTAGCAAAATTGATCATATATCAACAACAAAACTAACAGAAACTATACGATTATATCAAAAGATGCAGAAAAGGCTTTTCAAAAAATACAACACCCATTTCTATTGAAAACATTGGAGAGCATAGGAATAAACAAATCCTTCCTTAAAATGATAAGTAGCATCTACCTAAAACCATTAGCAAGCATTATATGTAAAGGGGATAAGCTAGATGCATTTCCAATAAGATAGCAGGTGAAACATTATCATCACTGTTATTCAATATGGTACTAGAAACGTTAGCTTTAACAATAAGAAATCAAAGGAATTAGAATAGGCAAAGAAGAAACTAAGTTATCATTCTTTGCAGACTATATGATGATATACTTAGAGAATCCTAGAGAATTGAGTAAAAAACTACTTGAAATAATAAACAACTTTAACAAAGTTGCAGGATATAAAATAAACTCACATAAATCATTGGCATTTTTATACCTTACTAACAAAGCCTAACAGCAAGAGACAGAAAGAGAAATTCCATTTAAAGTTACTGTAGACATTATAAAATATTTGAGAGTCTACCTGCCAAAACAAACCCAGGGACTAAATGAACACAATTACAAAACACTTCACACAATTGAAGTCAGATCTAAATAATTGGAAAAAACATTAGTTGCTCATGGGTAGGAAGAGCTAATATAATAAAAATGACAATTTTACCTAAATTAATTCAGTGCCATACCAATCAAACCAACAAAAATTACTTTTTAGAGCTAGAAAAAATAATATCAAAATTCATCTGGAAGAACATAATACTTAAAATGCTGGTTATGGTAGTAATATAAGAAAAAGAAATTGAGGGAATGAGTATAGGAAAAGAAGAAACAAAAAGACCATTTCTTATAGATGCTATGATAGTGTACATAAAGAATCCTAGAGAGTAAACTAAAATATTAATTGAAACAATAACTTCAGCAAACTTTGGAGATGTAAAATAAATCCACACAAATCCCCAGCATTTCTACACAACAGCAATAGAACAGAGCAAGAAGAGTTAGAAAGAGAAAAAAAACAATTGTATAAGAGAAACTTGATTACAGAAAGCAAAATACTTGGGAATCTATCCATCAAGATGTACATAAGAATTATAAATACAACTATAAATCACCATTCATAGAAATAAAGATAGATATAAATAATTGGAGAAGCATTAACTGCTTGTGGGGAGGACGAATCAATACAATAAAAATGACTATATTATTCGGACCCATGCTTTTCTTAATATAGTCTAAGATGGCATCAGTTTCCTTAGCTGCCATATTACCTTATTGGCACATATTGAGTTTGGAGTCCACAAAACCTACAGACCCTTTTCAGGTGAATAGTAGTCCAACCCCATCTCCTCAGTCTTGGACTTTTGAAGCTAATTTTTTTTGAAACCATGTTTATTTATCCTTATCTCATTTTATCAGATTTAACCCAGTCCTCTAGCTCTTCTAGCCTTGATGACCCTAAAAGTACATTTTCCTTGACATTAGATTATAACCTTCTTGAGGTCAGGGACTGTCTGTAGTTTCTTTTTGCATGCCCCAAGGCTTAACCCAGTGTCCAACACAGAATACATATTTACTAAATTGGATTGAATTAAAGAGACAGGTACCACAGTGATAGATGATGCAATAGACAGAACACTGGACTCAGAAAGACCTGAGACCAAATCCAGTCTCGGACCCTCATTAGTTGTGTGACCCTGGGCAAATCATTTAACCTCTGTCTCCTTCAATTTCCTCATCAGTAATATGGGGGTAATAATAGAATCTGCTTCCAGGCTTGTGGAGAGGATCAAACAAGATAATATTTATAAAGCACTAAGCACAGTGCCTGGCATGTAGTAGGCACTTAATAAATTATTCATTCCTTCTTTCCTTCCTTCCTTTTTCCTTGCCTTTCCTTCCTTCCTTCTGCACTTTTAAAATAAGAGGCACATAATAAGCACAGTGGGATCCCATATTTTCTGTATCTTTGTCTCATTTGTTGTCATGACAAAGATGTGGTCTATTATGCAGAATTACTGGTAAAAATCTGTTCCTTATTAACCCCCTTATTAAGGATGCCATTGATGAATGTGGAGATTATTCTCATAAAATTTTATTTAGATAAATATCTAGTGGGAATAAAGCAATTATGAATATGAGGAATTCAGAGACACACAGAAAGATCTATTGGTACTGAGCAAATGTAATGGGAATGGGAATTTGAAGATCTTCCCAGCCCCTTAATAGGTCAAATGTAATCACATGGAGCCTATGGTGGAAGGAGTTTGATGAATGGGTAGAGCAGAGTCCAGAGGAAGCTGAGAGTCAGAGCACTTGGATCTGGAGGTAGGAGAGTACACAGCAAGGAAAGAGCTTGGTATGATTTGGCTCCCTGCTGTGTTATGGTGCATTAATTTCTTCGTTGCTATGATGGATTCAATTTTCTGGTGTTGGGATTTGACTTTCTGGTTCTGGGATTCGGCTTTCTGGTGTCTGAATAAATGTCTTGCTTCTGTCTACTATATGAAGAGTATGTTATATTTTGTGATTCAGAACTATGTTGGTATACTTGTAGTCACCATTGGTGCTGTGAATATCGTGCATTGGCTCTACAGCAAAGAAAGCAGAACTCAGAGAAGATAATACAATAATATATAATACAATAAAAACAATTCTAAATGACATAATAATACTGATCCAAGGCAATGACCAATATTGCTTCCCAAGGACTGATGACAAAGCACATTTTTCTCCTTTTAGTAGAGAGGAAGTGGACTATGAGTGTGGAATATTGTTCACGCTGCCAGACATGGTCATAGTGTCAACAGGTTTTATTGGAATGTTTTTCTTTGCTATAACAAAAGGTGCTATGCCTTTAGGTGTAGAGGTGAGTCGTTATCAGAACATGACTATATCTGACAATATAAAAAAAAGCAATAATGATTATTTTAAAAAGTGCTTTGAGTACCTCAGTACCTCAAGATGTAGTTTGCTCCATACTGGTAACAAATACGAAGAACAACTAGGTGCTCTCTCACCACTTCCTTAATTAGCTTAGGTTTAAGCTTCTTGGTCATTTTTCATTTTGTCCTTTCCAGTCCAGAGTATTTCCCTCGGCAGACAGACAGAAGAAAAATAAGAGTTCCATTATATTTCTGTTGCCTGTTATCACCATCCCAAAGCAAACAAAGCAGTTCTAGACCTTTGATTCTCTTATTTTCCATAGTACAGCTAGGAAACAATCTCCCTACTCTTAAAAAAATTTTGCCTTATCCTTTCTTGCCCTCCATAGTTAATTCAAAGCTTTAATTTTCCTTTAATATTCTTATAGGACCAAGCCATTTTTGTACCCATCCTCTATTACCTACTCTTTTTTTTCTTTTTGGAGGAGCAATTGGGGTTAAGTGACTTGTTCAAGGTGACATCGCTAGTAAGTGTTAAGTGTCTGAGGCTGGATTTGAACTCAGGTCCTCCTGACTGCAGGGCTGGTGTTCTATTCACTGTGCCACCTAGCCACCTCTTATTATCTACCCTTTTTTCTGTCATTAGTCCATGACTGATGAGCTCCCAGTGCATCCACATGAGTAGTATCCTTAGGCGACCTAAATTATTGGGTGTTCTGCTTGGGGCAGATGTCACATATGTGTGACACTTCCTATCTCCCATTATGTCATGCTTCCATACCTGGCTTTTATGATCTGTTTACTATGCTTCTCATCTATTCAGTATTTCTGTCTATAGTGTAGTCTGATAGTTATATTTCTTCTGTTTCTACCTTTGTTGATTTTTACCCAAATCCTCTCTCCCATGTTTCCTGCCCTAGGTTTCTTTGTTTCCTCACATGGGTAGATCTTCTTAGTGTACAATCTGCTCATCTTTTCCCTCGTCCTTCTATCTATCACTTCACCCCAAGTCTTCTTACTGTTGATTTTAGAATAAGGCATTCCCTTATTGAGCCATAGTCTAGTTGTGGATCTTAAGAGATTCTTTGTCATGTCTTAGATCCATAACTAAGGAAGGCAGCATAACTTTCTGTTCTTAAGATCAGGTCAATACATGTTGCCTCATTTCCCTTCAGCAGGGTGTCACCAATTGCTGCTCATCTTTTCTTTCTCTGATCCTTACAGGATAATCCTGTACATACACACCATCATTCTTTGGAGAACAAATGGCTGCTTTCTCCTTGGAGAGCCCAATTCCATCCTTTTCAAGAGAAGTCTTGTATTTATTACTTGGCCCCAAGATTCTTTTTTTTTCTTGTTTCATGGAAAGTCTGTGTTCTCTATATGTGTGTTTTTAAGGACCATTTTTTTTTAGAGGAGAGGAATTTCACCAAGGTTAAAAGTGCAGCAGTTGCTTATAGGCCTGATTTTACTGCTGATTGCCCTGAAAGTTTTGACCAATTTTGTTTCTGACCTGGTCCAGGTTGTCCCTCCTTGGACAGCTCAGTGGCACTTCACTCCTGAAAGCTTACCATATTGGTGTAGGACTTAGTATGGATGCCCAATTGACTTAGCCTTACTCAAGCTCAGAAATCCTGAACTTACATCAGTCTTCTCCTTCTCTGTTAGTGGCAGTCATTATAGGTATGTGCCCCCATGCTCAGTTTAAATGAATAATTAATTCTCTCTGATAATCTGGAGAGTGGAAAAGGATTCTCAAGCTGTTGATCTTCTCTTCTAAAAGATAGACCACCTTCTACTTTGAGCACAGATAACATTTACTTGATCAGGGTAGAAAGACAAAAATCCTATAATCTATGTAGTCATTATAGACTTCTTCTTTTTGTCTTTTTTTTGGAGGGGGAGGGAGGCAGGGTCACACAGCTAGTAAAAGTTACATGTCTGAGGCCAGATTTGAACTCAGTCCTCCTGACTCCAGGGACGGTGCTCTATTCACTGCACCACCCAGCTGGCCCTAGAATTCTTCTTGCTCATTACCCTTGCTGGGTGTGAAGTCATCTGTCCACCTTGAATTCTGGTAGAACCACTTGTGGACAACTATGTTGGAGAACTACTGTAAACCGTTCGTGGGAATCTTTAGCTGTAGAATCATCGTCTCTTTTTTTCACTTTGACTAGCACTCCCAAAGCCCTTTTTCTTGAATTCTTGACTTGACCAGCTTTCTTTTCTTTGTTTGTTTCCACTTTTTCCTCTTCTGATCCTTTTCAAGTCCTTTCCCTCTTTCCCTTGAGTCCTCTTCCTCTCCTGGCTTGTCTTTTTCCATTCTCTCCTGCAACTCTTCACTCCCTCTTCTACTTTCATGACTCCCCTTTATGACTGAGTCATTTTCTCTCTTCTAAATTTTCCCTTCCCAAATTTCATAATGACTGACCTTCACAAATTTCAAATCTTCCCAATCTCCTTCTGCTCAAATTATTTTCCCTTCTTCTGTGAGTCTATGATGACCAACACCCAAGTTATCCTTATAGTATCATTCTAATAAGATAAAGCCTAGCATATCTTTCCCTAACACCTATTTGTTCTTTGCTCTTTCATTCAGTGAACCTGCCATTCATCTAATCTCTCCTGCATGAAACGCTGGAGTTAATATTGATTCTTCCACTTGACTTGCTTCTTATAGATAAGCAGTAACCAAATGTCCCAAACCAAAAAGTTCCATTTTTGCAATACTTCTTGAATGAATTTCCTTTCTACCCATTGCCACCACTCAAGTATAGACCCTAGTTACCACCTCCCTGCATGACTACAGTAGCCTCCTAACCTTATTCCAATTTCCACTCTCTCTCCTTCTAATCCATCCTTCAGATCATTCTAAGATTTATAAGATTTTAAGCTAGTACAGTATCTTGTACATAGTAGGTCCTTAACATTTTATTAAATTGAATCATAAGTTGAGTGCTCTCAAGTCAGAAGGAACCTCAGGGGCCATTTGGTCAATTCCTCTGTTTTACAGTTTAGGAAACTGAAGCCAAGGGAGGCTAAATGATTTGCCCACAGTCTCACTGCCATCACTCAAACCCAGTTCTTTTGACAGTAAAATCTTTCTATCATACAATAACAACTTCAAACAACTTACTATTTCTTTATTTTCCATATATGATAAATTGTTATTTTAAAAATTTTGTTACTTTAAAATGATGTTATTTTTAAAAAATAGATTAATAAAAAAGTCCACTAAATTTATCAGCTTTACTTTTATATTTTTTCCTAAACAAGAAAAGAGTTTAATGGAATTCAGCAAGGAGACTTTGCCATGAGGACTGAAGGAAGTCAGATTCCCATTAATAGTGGTTTGTTTAGATTTTTCCACAATAAGAGAAATTAACAAGGGAAATATGATGGCGTTGTGGAAAAGCATAGACTGATTTTCAATCTTAACTGGGCTGGTCCAGTGTGACGGGGGTTCCTGTAAGATTCACTAGATTATAGAATAACAGGAAGATCTGTTGCTGCCCCTTCTAGGTCTGGCTTCTTCCCAAGACCAGTCCTGGGCAAATTCACTTCATCTCAATTCAATTAAACAAACATTTATTTAATACTTATAGTACTCATAGAACTGTGCTAATTGCTAGGTGCTTGAGCTATAAAGATGAAAATGACATAGTCCCTAACCTCAAGAAGCTCACATTCTGATAGGGGTGTGTGTGTGTGTGTGTGTGTGTGTGTGTGTGTGTGAGGACAGGCAGGTAAAGTGTGATAGGATAAAGGAAACAGTCAAAGTGATCTAGGAACAACTGAGGAAGGAGGGAATCCTTTCAGCTAGGGGAATCTGGAGAGCCTTCATAAGGGAAGTGGTCTTTGAAATGTACCTTGGAGGAGGAGAAGGATTTCAACATGAAAAAGTAATACAGATGAGGCATGGGGGATAGCTTTCACAAAAACATGGAAACAAGAAATGGCAAGATAAGATCAGGGGAAAGTTAATCGTTCTGTGTAGTTGTAACATAATATATGTTTGGTAGGTGCAACATTTACTTAGTCACATAAATCAGACTAGTTTTTATCCTTGAATGAACCTGTCTTCAAGAATTAATTGGTCCGGAACAAGAGTTAAAGAGCATTATGAAATGCAAAATGGGTAATTTTGATTACATTAAATTGAAAAGTTTTTATACAAATAAAGCCAATGTAACCAAGATTAGGAGGGAAGTAGAAAATTGGGAAAGAATTTTTACAACCAGTGTCTCTGATAAAGCCTCATTTCTAAACTATACAGAGAACTGAGCCAAATCTATAAGAACACAAATCATTCCCCAATTGATAAATGGTCAAAGGATATGAATAGGCAGTTTTCAGAGGAAGAAATTAAAGATATCTCTAAGCATATGAAAAAATGCTCTAACTCACTATTGATTAGAGAAATACAAATCAAAAAAATTCTGAGGTACTACATCTCACCTGTCAGATTGGCTAAGATGACAAAACAGGAAAATGATAAATGCTAGAGAGGATGTGGAAAAATGGGAACATTGCATTGCATTGTTGGTGGAGTTATGGACTGATCTAACCATTCTGGAGAGCAATCTGGAACTATGCCCAAAGGTCTATAAAAAAGTGCATATGCTTTGACTCCGTAATATCACTTCTAGGGCTGTATCCCAGAGAGATCATAGAGGTGGAAAAGGGACCCATATGTACAAAAATATTTGTAGCTACTTTTTTTTGTGGTGGCAAAGAATTGGAAATCAAGGGGATGCCCATCAACTGGGGAATGGCTGAATGAGTTATGGTATATGAATGTAATGAAATACTATTGTGCTATAAGAAATGAGGAGCAGAGGAACTTCATAATAACCTGGAGAGACTTATATAAACTGATGCTGAGTGAGGAGAGCAGAATCAGGAGAACTTTGTACACAATTACAGACACATCATATGTGTGACGACTAACTTTGATAGACTGGGCTCCTCTCAGCAATGCAAGGTTAGAAGACAACTACAAAAGACTCATAATGGAAAGGGCTGTCCACATCCAGAGAAAGAACTACAGAGTCTGAATGCAGACTGAAGCAAACTACTTGCTCTCTCTCTTTTGTGTTTTGTTTTGTTTTGTCCCTTTTTTCTCATTGTTCACTCTATTGGTTATAACCCTTCTTTACAACCTGACTAATGTTTAATGTGAAGGTATTTGTAGAACCTATATTTGATTGCATGCTGCTATGGGGGGCGGGGGAAGAGGGGAAGAGAGGGAGGGGGAGAAAATTTGAAACTCAAGGGATTGTGGAACTGAATATTGTTAACTAAAAGTAAATAAATTTGAAAAAAAATAATTAATTGGTCTAAAAAGTAAAAATAAAAAAATATTAATTGGTCTAAGGTACTATCGTTTGAACTGCTTATGTAGCCTCCTGTACGCTTAATGCATAAAAGGGTCAACCTACGAAGATGGCTGGAGCCAAATGGTAAAGGATGCAAGGCCAAGAAGACCATGTTTTATTCCATAGGCAACGGAGAGCCACTGAAAGCCTTTGAGTAGGGGAATGGCATGGTCCAACCTGTATAATAGAAAGATTATTTTGGCAGTAGTTTGGAGGATGAACTAGAGAGGAGAGAAGGAAGGCAGGAACATTGATAAGGTGTAAGTAGAGATGAGGAAGAAGCTGTTACTTACTGTAGCTCAGGTTGAGATGGGATGAGGGCCTTCTCCAAGGTGAGTACTGAGTATAGAGAAAAAGTCAGATGTGAAAAACACTATGGAGATAGAATTAAAACATAGTAACTGACTGATTAGATATGGTGAGTTAAAGGACAGAACAGTAGAGGATGGTCGTGCCATTGATAAAAATAGGGATATTGGGAGGAGGAGTAGGTTTAGGAGAGAATTTAATGAATTTAGATTTGGATATAGTAAGTCAGAGGTACTAGCAGAATATCCAGGTAGAGATGTCAAACAGGAAATTAGATATATGGAATTAGAACTCAGAGAAGAAACTGAAGCTAAATATAAATATAGGAAGGCATTTGCAAAGTGGTAAGTGAACCCTTGGGAATAGATAGCCCAAATTGTGAAAGTGAAGTTTACCTTTGGCATCCCTCCAATACCCTTTCTAATAGGTCCTAATGCCCTTATGTAGCCTGTGGATTCTATAAAGGAACCCCACTCAGGCCTGTTCTAGGATACCAAAAGAAAAAGTTCTCATGCTACAGAATGTCCCCATCCTGGAACCACACCCAATCAGTTGCAAAGTCATAGTGATTCAATCTTTGAAATGGATCTAATTTACCTTGGTTCCCATTTTTATAAAAACAGAAAAGACTTAATCAAGGTCCCTATTTTTTTAAATCAAAACTTGCTTCTGTCAGAAATGGCTTCCTCCCTCATGACCAATGAGGGCATATCCTGAAACTTCATTTATTTAAATAATGGGTTGTTTTGATTTGTTTGTTTCATATACTAGTAACACTTTCTCATCCCCAATTAAAGCTGGACTCTCCTTTATCCTTTTCCTTCAGTTGCCTGCTCTCTCTCTTTTTTTTCAAAATAATAGCAAATTATTTTTCTACATATTCACCTTAAGGTATTCCTTGCAAATAATGAGTTCGCACCATGAATCTATAGGTGGAAATTATATACCTTAGAGGTCATCTAAATCCAAACTCCTCCTTTTACAGATGAGGCAAGTCAGGACCAGAGAAGTTAAATAACTTGCCCAAGGTCATATGGAAACTAGGTGATAGATTCAGAATTTTAATACAGGGCTTCTGACTTCAAATCCAACGATCTTTCTCCTGTATTACACTATTTCTAAAGGGTATTTGCATTTTAATAGGGGACTCAGAGGAAGTCTCAGAGGAATGAATATTTCTAACAGAATTTTAGGTACCTGTGACACCTGAAGTAAGTGTGGAAAATATTTTAGGGGCAGAAGAACCTTCCCAGGCTGCTTAATTCAAGTCATGTAGGTAATTACTTAACCTGCTGACATGCGGTCCTAAGCTTAACAGTATCTTCCACAGTACTGGGTACATGTAGATCTGTTTTTGGTTTTCTTTTTACATTTATTGTGTCTGAATAGCCACTCAAGCACTTTGTGTATGCCATGGGAACCTTTCTCGATTTCCTAGCTATCTGTTCACCCTGATGCTTCTACTCTGGTCATCATTTTTCCCTACCCTTTCCATCATCACAACCTTGGCCTCCATAACTTTGGTCCCCTGGAACTGATAGCTGAGCTTTCAAATTATATTTCTGAGAACCAGACCTCCATACCACTTCTCAGTCATCTTCACACTATGGCACTCTGGGTTTATGTACTAATGTAAGCTCTTTGAGGACAGGGACTCTTGTTTGCTTGTATTTGTGTTCTCAGTGATTAGCACAGTTTCTGACATATAGCATGGGCTTAATAAATGTTCTCCCTAACTACCTTCTTACCTACCTGCCTACTAGCTAGCTATCTTCATCCATCCATCCATCCATCCATCCATCCATCCATCCATCATCTATCTATCATCTATCTATCTCTCCTTAAAGTCACACTGTAGAGGACTCTTCCAGGTAGTTGATTCTCTGCCTACACAGAAGAACCCAGGATCATGGCACAGAAAGCACCTGCCAAATAATAAAACAGATGCCCTTCACATCTTTCAAAAACATAGAGACAAACACGACCAATGTTCATTGATGGTGTGATGATGCACCATCTTCATGGTGAGAGCCTTGGGTTTGGAGTCAGAGAACTTGGATTACAATCCTGTTTCTGTCATGTGTTGCTTGTATGACCTTGGGTAAGTCATTTGATCACTCTTGCCTCAGTTTCCTTATTTGTAAAACAGTAATTCTGCTCTGGATTAGCTGAACTCTAAGATTCCCTTCTAGCTTCAAGACGGCCTATGGTCTTGTGAAGTCACTGCCCTTCTCTGGGCCTCAGTTTCCTCATCTGTAAAATTAGAGAATTGAACTCAGTGACCTCTAACATCTCTTCTAGGTCTAATGATCACACATAGAGCTCTTTACAGTCTTCAAAGTACTTTCCTCACAACTACATTGTGAGGTATGTAGGGCAAGTATTAGCATCTTCGATTTTATGGATGAAGCAACTGACACTGAGAGAGATGAAGTGACTGGCCCCCAGCCATGCAGCTAGTAAAGAGGTCACTTGCCCTCACATAGTAGGAAGTGTCAGAGCTAAGACTAAAAGACATCCAGGTTCCAATTCCAGTGCTCCCCCCCTAAATCACATCACCTTCTCAGGCTAGAAGGAGAACACAGCTCCCACATGGATTGTCATAATCATGAACTGAGCATCTAAACTGAACAACACTCAACCAACACTTAGCAAATGCCTACTAGGTGTGAGACACTGCTCTACATTAGGGGTATGAAGATGAAAAAAAGCCAACAGTTTCAGTTCTCAAGGAGATTGTAAATATGCCTGAATTGTTGCTTAATCTTTAACCCTTTCTGCAACAGTTGCTTCATGCCTAATGAACCCTACAACTGAACAGTTGGCAGAGGAATGCACACTATCTCTAGCAATTCATCAGAAAAGAACCACACTAATGTTACAAAAGACTTCAGCTAGATAAGAAGGCAAACCCCAGCCCTAGTCCCACCCAATAGTTCCCCTGATGGACATTGTTTCCTAAGGTCTTTGCTTTCCAACCAAAGCATGGAAATTTAAGAAAAGACAGAAGGATGTCAAAGGCAGAAGGGAAAGTGGAAAGAAAGGAGGAAAGAAGGAAGGGAGGGAGGGAGGGAGGAAGGAAGGGAAGGTAGAATGAAGGGAGGAAAAAGGATTGATGGAAGAAAAGAAAGAAGGAAAGGAGAGAATAGGGAAGGAAGGAGAAGAAAGAAAAAAGAGAGAGGGAGGAAGAAAAGGAAGGAATAAAGGGAAGAAGAAAAGGAAGAAAGAAGGAAAAAAGCCAAAAATTGCAATTGTCAGGGAAAGAACAGGGGGAAAATTTACCTTTTGCTGAATATATACTCTGAATGAGAAAAGCAGAATGTCTAGTTGGGTAATAATTGCATTGTTTCCTGTTAAGGAGGATGGCTTAACATACTTTGTGTTCTAAATGGGCCTCTGTTTCCTTGGTGAGTAAAAACAGAAGTCCTGTGACTGCACAAACACTGGGCAGGGTGCCCTCCATGGTTCCAAAAATATGTTTCATCTCAACCCACCACCTCCTGTACATATGATTCTTTCCAAGTTGCAATAGAAATAAGCAATCTGAGCAAGTGAAGAGAGCCTTGGTCACAGTCTTGGGCTCTTCTCCTTTTGTTGTTCAGTCATTTCAGTCTTGTCCACATACTAGCTGCGTGACTGAGCTCTTGTCCTAGTCACCAACAACTACTGTAGCTACATAACCTTACACAAGTCACTGATCCATCAGTTCTCTTACCTAAAAATGTGAGGAATGTCTTAGATGGTCTTCAAGGCCCCTCTCAGCTCTAAATCTTTGAGCCTATGAAATAGGGAGCATGATCCAAATAATGACTTCACCAGTATAAAACCTGAGTTGTGTTTCTGATTAATGCTATTTCTCAGTATATAACTATACTTCTTTCTTTTTTCAAAGATCCCATTCTTGAGGTGCAGCCTTTATTTAAGGTCAACTATATTTGATCAAACTAGAAAAACCAGAAAACTAGAAACTAAACTAGAAAAACAGTCATACAGCTAGACAAAATTAATCTAGATAACAAACCTCTAGTTATAACTACATTTATTATTATAGATATTAATATAATTCAGAGAGATAATTGCTACCGTAGAGGAGGATGCTATGGCAAAATTGGCCTTGGATTTAAGAAGTCCTTGGTTCAGGTCCTGCTTCTTACACATGCTGGCAGTGTGATCTTGGCAGTCACTCAAACCCTTCAGTGCCCTCAAGTAACTTAGGATTTTCAGGGCAGATGTAATCAGCACTGGTAGAAGGTATTTCCATATTGAGTGTATCCTATACCAATAAACTGTAGGTCCCATAAAAAACATTTGTTTACTTAAGTCATACTGGGTTGCCTCCACATTAGCATACTAGGTACTCTAATGTTCTGACAACAGAGCCTACATCCCAGCAGGCCCTACCACAGGGAACATACTCTGAGCATGGGGCTTGAAGTCAACAGCTTTGATGTTTGAGCAGCATCCTAGGTAATTCAGAGAAATTAATCACCAGAAAGTTGGACACCAGATAATGACGTTTTCTTTCAGCCATGAGTCACAAAGAATGTCTAATAAAGTAAAGAGAGGGCTATGAAGAGCATCAGTGGCAAGAATACCCACACCTTTGAGAACAAGGATCTTGCTATATTGACATTTAAGTATTTTCCTCCAATTAAGCCTGCATTCCTCCTGTTTTCTA
The DNA here is from genome assembly GCA_028627135.1 of Pseudochirops cupreus. Lineage (NCBI taxonomy): Eukaryota > Metazoa > Chordata > Mammalia > Diprotodontia > Pseudocheiridae > Pseudochirops > Pseudochirops cupreus. Next base: position 51,604,090 of record CM053584.1, on the reverse strand, counting down.
CCATAATTATGTACATGCTCTTTTTTCATTAGTAGCTTGATTTAGCATAGTGGCTGACATATAGGAGGTGCTAAATGAATGCTTGTTTCCTTCTCTCCCTTCCTTCATTCCTTCCTTCGTTCATTTGCTCCTTTTTTCCTTTCTTTCCTTTCCTTCTTTCTTTCTTCTTCCCTTCCTTTCCCCTCCTTTCTTCCTTCCTTCCTCTCCTTCCTCCTTTTCCTTCCTTTTCCTTCCTTCCTTCCTTCTTTCCTTCCTTCCTTCCTTCCTTCCTTCCTTCTTCCCTCCCTTCTTTAAACATCATGTGTTTCCTCTTTGTTTCTAAATGGATCTTTGAAATGCAACCCTCAGAATACAGAATGAAATAAAGCAGGATTCCATCTACCTCCTAATTTTCTGAAGAACTGAGATATCTACCAGTTCCTGCTACTAAATGAGAAGTAAATAGATCAACATAATAGAACTCATGTCCTGGGACAGAGAGAAGCTAATAACCCAAGTCCAGGAGAATCACTTTCCTGCTCTGCTTTTGGTCAGCCACTTTTCCCAGTTTAAGGTCAGTGGTTATACCTGGCCATGGCCAAGAAGCATGGTGAGACAGAGTTAAGGCCAGGGGCTTGAGAGGTGGAAAACATTCTTCTTCCTCTACATGGTCTAGAATGGCAGAGCAGCTCAAAAGGCATCCCAATGAATCTTCCCCAAAGCCTCCTAGGAGCAGAATATTACATGGCTACATGAGTGACCAGTCAGCAAACTACTTTCCTGAAGATACACCATCATTTTCCATCAGTATGTATCATCTTGTGACAGTAATAGGTGATAATTGACATGGAGATAGCTATCTCAATAAAGAAATGGTGAACAATGAACGGGAGTCCAGAGAGGAAGATAATTTATTCAGCACATTTAGAACATAAACAATTCTTTCAAGTAAAAATTCAACAGGAAGTCTTTTCCTGCCTAATAATTGTTCAAAAGAAAGTAAATTCCCAGGGTAGCTATTATTCTACTGGCTAAAACAATTCTCTCTTATCAGGAGTCAGTATCATAGAATTATTTGAGAATTTAAAAATTAAACTTGATTTAATTACTTCCAGCTAAGCGACGTTATATAATTCATTGTTTTTCCTGTCTATTCTCTTCATTGTAATGTAATGTTAGCAACACTGTTAGAGGTTCTAAATAATTTTAACAAATAGGCAGCTCTGTGATACTTCTGCTGTCAAATATTTTTAAGGACAGGGGAGACATTTTTAAAAATGGAATTAGCAAATGCTGGATGCCACCAGTATCAAATAGGATAGTAGCAATATATTAGCTAGAGTTAAAAGACAGTGAAAAGGGTACTGAAAGTTGGAGTCAGTGAGTTCATAATCTACTTGACGCCCATTTCCTGCATGACTTTAGGCAGGTCCTCTAACTTCCCTGGAGCCTCAGTTTCTTTATCTGTAAAACCAGGGGATCAAATTAAATGTCAGCCAGGTGGGACAGTGGATAGAGCTCTAGACCTGGAGACAGGAAGATCTGAGTTCGGATTCAGTCTCAGTCACTTACTAGTTGTGTGACCCTAAGCAAGTCACTTAACCTCTTACTTAACTAATAATTGTACCTACCTCCCAGCGTTGTTGCAAGGATAAAATAAAATAATATTTGTAAGGTGCTTAGCACAGGGCTGGTCATGTAATAGGTGCTACATATAAGCTGTTATTTCTAATAATAATAATAATAATTAACATAATTCACCTGAGATCTCCAACAGATCAAGGGCCATGATCCTATGGTCCCCCTCAACCAGAATCCAATCTTTTAACATCAATCTTTTTTTTTTTCTGATGATGCTATATAACTCTCAGTGATAGGATAGCCATCTTCGAAGAACTGAAATTGTAGACCACCTAAAAGACAGGGTAGAGAATCCTGCTGAGCCTGATGAATATCATCTGACCAGTGAAGAACTGCCAATACAAAATCTATACAGTAATTTCCAGAAGATGAGGGATCAGGAGAGGCTTCCAGTAGGAGCTAGCAGTGAGTTGAGCTTTGAAGAAAGTTAGGGATTCTAAGAGGCAGAAATGAGGAGGAAATTGGAGGTAATTAAAAGCATTCTCTAATCCCCTGAAGGAAAATCAACATTTTCCCCTCTTCTTGATGAATTCTGGGCCCATTCTCATAAAGATTCTCTACCAATGGAAAAGTAAGCATAAGGGTTAATGGTTTCTCAAGCACTTAATTTCTGTGATTGCTTCCAAGGGACTGGTATTGCCCCCTCTTTCTAAGAATTAATCCCTCAACACCCTCAAAGTTCTGCTGCTTCTAGCACAGACCTTTTGTGCCTAGTCCAGCTACTCTTCCTATCTTTGTTTTCTTTAGTGTTCTTTCTTCTTCCTTGTACAACGATTGGGGACTATAATATCAGGGCTCAGATACGATGCCTCACTGAAAGTGATAGAGAAAATACTTTGCTAGAAACATTAAATCTTTTCCATTTTTGGTCATGTAGTGTCTCTTTTGGAATATCCTTCCCAATATGCCTTTAAGGTCCCCTGGGGGATTACTACCTCACGTTCAAGGCACTCTGAGGTCATGAGCACCATTGAATGTCACTGAATTTTCCTTTCCTAGTTACTCAGTTGACACAATTGGCTCAACGAAAAGACATTTACTGACACAAACCTGAGAAATACTCGGCCACAAATTCACAGAATATCAGTGAGAAGAGCGAGCTTACACATAATAAATTAGTAGAGTGGCACAGACTTAGGAATGAGTGATCAAAAATGAGACGGTTGGACTAAGTGCCAGCCAGGTGGTACAGTGGATAGAGCTCTAGACCTGGAGTGAAGAAGACCTGAGTTCAGATCCAGTCTTAGACATTCACTAGCTGTATGGTGAACCACGTATTCCTCCAATGTCTTTTCTCTTTTCATGGCATCCTAACATTCCTCCCACCCGGGTACTGGGAACAGCCACTGAAAATGCCCAGTCAGGAAATGGAATGTCTTGTTTGAGTAACAGCAAGGAGGGTCAGTGTCAATGTGGTAGGGTGTAAAGTGTAAAAAGATTGGAAGAGTAGAAGGGAACCAGGTTGTGAAGGGCTTTGAATGTCAAAGAGAAGATTTTATATTTGATCCTAGAGGCAATAGGGAGTTACTAAAGTTTTTTAACTAAGGAATCTACATTGTACACTAGGGAGGTCAAAGCATCAGAGGGGAAAAGAGGTCATATTCCAGAGATGTTACAAAGATGAAAATCAATAGGACTTGGCAAAAAATTGAATATGAAAGGATAACAGACTAATATCCCTAATAAATACTGATATAAAAATTTAAGTTAAAATATTAGCAAAGAGGATAAAAACACATTATGAAGATTTGATTCTATGACTAATATGGGCTTATACCAGGCATAGAGGAATGGTTCAATATTAGGAAAATTATGCATATAATTGACCATATTGATAAGAACAAAACATCAATAGATGCAAAAAAACCCTTTCAATGCCCATTTTTGACAACACCCATTCCTGTAAAAAAACAACAACAACAGGTAGCACAGTGAATAGAGTACTGGCCCTGGAGTCAGGAGGACCTCGGTTCAAATCCAGCCTCCGACACTTGACATACTTACTAGCTGTGTGACCTTGGGCAAGTCAGTTAACCCCAAATGCCTTGCCTTCTTCCCTCAAAAAAAAATTATAAAGCATAGAAATAAATAGATTTTTCCTTAATATGATAAGTAGTATTTATTTAAACAAAGAGTTAGCATTATCTGTGATGGGGATCAACTAAGAGGCCTGTCCAATAAGATCAAAAGTAAAACAAGAACAATCTATTATCACCATTACCATTCACTGTACTACTAGATATGCTAGTAATAGCAATAAGAGAAGAAAAAGAAATTGAGGAAATAAGCATAGGCAAAGAGGAAACAAAATTAGTGTTTTACAGATGATGTAAAAGTTTAGAGAACCCTGAAGAGTAAACTAAAAATAATTAGTCGAAGCAAATGAATCAACAAAGTTGCAGGACATAAAATATATTCACATAAATCACTAGTATTTCTGTATTTTACCAATAAAATTCATCTGGAAGGTATGGGAAGAGAAATTTTGTTTAAAATAACTGCATAAAATATGAAATACTTAGAGAAGTCTAACCTCCAGGACACATCATGAATACACATGGGAAACATTCTTTATGCAAATAAAGAAAGATCTAAATCAATGGAGAAACATTACTTGTTCATGAGGAAGTCGCGTCAATATCACAGAAATGACAGTGCTACCTAAATTACTTTGTTTGTTTAGTGCCTTGCCAATCAAACTACTACCCTAGTTGACAGATGACTTCATAAAGCTAGAAAAAATAATAAAATTCATCTGGAGAAACAGAATATCAAGGGAATTAATTTTTTTAAATGGGAGGGGATCTAACAGTTCCAGAAGTTATACTACAGAGCAGTAATCATCAAAACAATTTGGAATTGTTTAAGAAAGAGAGAGGTTAATCAGTGGAACAGATTAAGTGCACAACGTATAGAAACCAATGAGTACACTGATCTAGGGCTTGATAAACCCAAAGATCCCAGTTACTGGAACAAAAATTCACCATTTGACAAAAAACAAACAACCCCCAACCCAAAACCAACTACTGAGAAGACTGGAAAGCAAACTAGGTATAGAAAATAAGTATAGACTACCTCATGTCATATGTCAAGATAAGCTCCAAATAAGTACATGACTTGGACATAAAGAATAACACCATAAACAAAGTAAAGGAGTATGGTTCAGATCTATAGATAGGGGAAGGATTTCTTTTTTAATTATTTCATTTAGTATTTTATTTTTCCCTAGTTACATATTAAAAACAAATTTCAACATTTATTTTTAAAACTTTGAGTTACAAATTATTTCCCTTCCTCCCTCCCCAGGTTTCCTCATTGAGAAGGCAAGCAATTCCATATAGGTTATACATGTGTAGTCACGAAAACATATTCATAATAGTCATATTGTGAAAGAAAACATAGACAAGAAAAATAATTCAAGAAAAATAAAGAAAGAAAAAGTATGCTTCAATGTGCATTCAGACACAAATAATTCTTTCTCTGGGAATGGACAGCGTTTTTCATCATAAGTCCTTCAGAGTTGTCTTGGATCACTGTATTGCTGAGAATAGCTAAGTCATTCACAGCCGATCATCTTACAATAATATTGCTGTTACTTTGTACACAGTACATTTCACTTTGCATCAGCATATGCAAGTCTTTCCAGGTTTTTCTGAGAGCATTCTGCTCATCATTTCTCACAGCACAACAGTATTCTATCATAATTAAATAGTGCAACTTGTTTAGTCATTCTCTAATTGAAGCGCATCCCCTCAACTTCTAATTCTTCACCCCCAGAAAAGAGCTGCTATAAAATTTTTTGTACATATAGGTGCTTTTATTTTTTTTTCCTAATCTCTTTTGGGATACAGACCGAGCAGTGGAATTGCTAGGTCAAAAGGTATGCATGATTTTATAGTGCTTTGGTCATAGTTCCAAATTGCTCTACAGAATGGTTGAATCTGTTCACAACTCCACCAACAGTGCATTAAAGTCTCATTTTTCCCACATTCCCTCCAACATTTGTCATTTATCTATTCTGTGCTATTAACTAATCTAATAGGTGTGAGGTAGTACCTCAGAATTGTTTTAATTTGCATTTCTCTAGCCAATATTGAATTAGAGTATTTTTTCATATGGCTATAAATAGCTTTGGTTACTTTATCTGAAAACTGTTCATATCTTTTGATCATTTATCAACTGGGGAATGGCTCTTATTTTTATAAATTTGACTCAGTTCTCTATATGTTTGAGAAATGAGGCCTTTATCAGAGAAACTTGCTTCAAAATTTTCTTCACAGTTACTATTGCTAACTGGATTTTCCTCTATCCTACTCCTCCCCCACCATTTATTTTATTCTCTCTCACCTTTCATCCTGTCCTTCCTCAAATGTGTTATGCTTCTGACTACCCCCTGCCCCAATCTGCCCTTTATTCTATCACCAACCTCCTGCCCTTCTCTTATACTCTTCCTCTCCTACTTTCCTGTAGGATAAGATAGATTTCTATACCCAATTGAGTACGTATATTATTCCCTCTTTGAATCAATTCTGATGAGAATAAGGTTCACTCATTCCCTGTTACCTCGTCCATTTTTCCCTTCACTGCAAAAGATTTTTCTTGCCTTTTTTATATGAGATAATTTACTCTATTCTACCTCTCCCTTTCTCCCTTTCTATATATTCAGTATATTCCTTTCTCACCCCTTAATTTTATTTTTTAGGTATCATTCCTTCATATTCAACTCACACCTGTGTCATCTGTCTATATATGGTCCTCCTAACTACCCTAAAAATGAGAAAGGTCTTATGAGTTACAAATATCATCTTCCCATGTAGGAATGTAAACAGTTTAAACTTATTAAGCCTCTTATGATTTTCCTTTCTTGTTTACCTTTTTATGCTTTTCTTGAGTCTTGTTTTTGAAGTCAAATTTTCTATTCAACTCTGGACTTTTCAACAATAATGATTGAAAGTCCTCTATCTCAGGGGCGGAGTCAAGATGGCAGCATAGAAGCAGCAAAACTCTGCAGCTCTCCCGATAACCATCTCAAATACCTATAAAATATGACTCCAAACAAATTTTAAAGCTCCAGAACTCACAAAATGACAGGGTAACAAAGCTCCCACTGAAGGCAGCCTGGCAGGCAGAGAGGAAGGGGTTCATTGCAGTGCACTGGGGGCCCAGACCAGCACCACATGAACCTGCAGCTAGGGCCAAGCACCAGAACAAGCTCTGGCTGGAGCATGAATCACCAGCATCCATGGTGTTTTCCAGAATTACCAACCCATAAGAAACAAGGACTAAGTGAAAGGTCAGTGGAACTTGGATAAATTTGGGGGAAAGGGTCTGTTTGACTGCCCCAGGGCTAGAAGTGGCTGAAGCAGTGGCACTGCAGGCACTTCCATGTGGCTGCTTCAGAAGTTCCAGCCTGCAGATTGCAAGGGGGCCAAGACGTCATTCAGAGGCTAAGTGTTCCTGCCTTGAGCTGCCTGGATTGGGATTGTGGTCTTGGGTGATGGTCCTGAGGTTAATTTTCAGTGAGCCAAAGCTGGTGGGGGCTGCAGAAATAGTGGCCTCTTAATAGCTCCAGCAGCTGTGAAAACCCCAGAAATTTGGGACAGAGCTCTGCCCTCTGAAAGCAGAGTTCTACTGAACCTAAAAGTCAAGTAATTGACTGGCAACAAGAGTAGGCAAAGGAAGCAAAGCAAACCCAGCAATGCTTTAGATTCCTTTTTTGGGGACAAAAAGGATCAAAGCATGGAATGGGAGGAAGACAACACAGTCAGAACTCCTGCACCAAAAGCTTCCAAGAAAAATGTAGACTGGTTACAAACCACAGAGAATCTTAACAAGCATTTTGAAAACCAAAAAAGAGAAGTAGAGGAAAAATTGGGAAGAGAAATGAGAATGATGCAAGAAAATCATGATAAGAGAGTCAACAACCTGACTGAAGAAAATAACACCTTAAAACATAGATTAACTCAAATGGCAAAAAAGGCCCAAAAAGCCAATGAGGAGAA
>CM053584.1:51539735-51595968 GCA_028627135.1 Pseudochirops cupreus | reverse complement strand
AGCTGAGCTGACTTTAGTGGGAAGTATCTTTGTGTGCGTTTTGGAGTTCCAGGTTTGGTTTAGAGTCCTATTTTATGGGTATTTTGGGGTGGCTATGTGAGAGCTGCAATATGTTGCTGCTGCTACGCTGCCATCTTGGCTGCGCCTAAAATTGTATTTAAACAATGACATAAGTAAAGTCTCAGACATAGAAAAATATCATCTTCAGATGCCACAAAGACATAAAGCAGAAGAGGGGCAAAGGGAAGGAGACATAGTTAACACACAAGATGACAAAGGTAGGATTCAGAAAAAGACATTGGGAGGCTTAGTATAAGGAGATTTAATAAGATTTATATGTAAATGTAGTCTTACATTTAGGTACAAAAAATGGTTTCATCATTATGAGATGGGGGAGGTAAAGCTAGGCAGTCCATATGAGAAAGGTTTTATTGGACTGAAAGTTCAATGTGAGTCAACAATGCAAAAGTACAGTCAGAAAGTCTAAAGCAATCATTCTTAAACTGCATTGAGAGGTCCTACTTCCAGCATCAGGGAGGGACCCATCCTGGCCAGATGCCAACAGGAACCGTGTGCTCACTTCTGGGAACCACATTTGAAAAAGAACATTGATAACCTGGAGTGTGTCTAGAGGAGGGCAACTGGAATAATGAAGAGCCAGGAATTCACATAACATGAGGACACTAATATAAGGAGCCAAGGATGTTTATCTAAGATGAGACATGATGACTGTTTTCAAGTATTTGAAGGGATGTCACAAGAAATACGGGCAGTTAGGTAGTGAAGTACATGGCATGCCCAGCCTAGAGTGAGGAAGACCTAAGTTTGAATCCAGCCTCAAATACTTACTAGCTGTATGACCCTGAGTAAGTCACTTAACCCTGTTTGCCTCAGTTTTTCCATCTGTCAAATAAGCTGGAGAAGGAAATAGCAAACCATACCAATATCTTTGCTAAGAAAACCCCAAGTAATGTCAAGAAGAGTTGGACATGGGGGCGGATAGGTGGCACAGTGAATAGAGCACTGGCCCTGGAGTCAGGAGGACCTGAGTTCAAATCTGGCCTCAGACATTTAACACTTACTAGCCATATGACCTTGGGCAAGTCACTTAACCCCAATTGCCCTGCCTTTCCCCCTCCAAAAAGAAAAAAAAAAGAGTTGGACATGACTTAAATGACTGAACAACACGAGAAAGGGATTAGAATTATTCCCTTGGTCACAAGAGAGAGGGATTTGAATTGTCTGGCACTGTGTAAATCCCTGGAAATAAAAAGAAAAGCAAAAACACCTGGTCCCTGGCTCAAGGAGCTCACATTCTAATGGGTAGACACATGTGAGTAACTATAAATGTAAAAGATTTAAACAGCGTACATGGAAAGTAACTGCAGAGGGATGGCAGAGCACAGGGTAGAAAGCAAGGAGGAAGAATTGAGAAGTCTTGTGCAGAAGGTAAGATTTAAACTGAGTGTTTCTATTACTATTGAAGGTTCCACCATTTTCCTAATCACTCAAACTTGGCACAGCTTGAGCAGTTAAGTGGCATGATAAGAAGACTAGACTTGCAGTCAGGAAGACCTAAGTTAAGATTCCACCTGAAATACTTAGTTAGGAAGAAAGAACAGCTTTGGGGGAAAGATAGCGAGTTCTGTTTTAGACATGTTGAGTTTGAGATGCCTCTGGAACATCCAATTCAAAGTTGGGGATAACTGATTGTAACTCAGGAGACAGACCAGGTCTGGATATATAGATGTGGGAATTATCTGCATAGAAGATGATAACTGAATCCAGGAAAGCTGAGGGAGATGAGAAGACTCTTAACTGAACCTTGGCGGATACTCATAGTTAGTGGACACAACCAGGAAGAAGATTCGGAGGAAGACCCTGAGACAGGGCAGTCAGTTTAGGAGGAGAACCAGGGAAAACAGTGTCATAAAAGCCTAAAGAGGAGAGATTGTCCAGAAGAGGGTCAGCATCAGTGTCAAAGGCTTCTGAGAGATCCAGAAGGCTCAGCATTGAGAAAGGATCATCATATTGGCAGTCAAAAGATCAATGCTGACTTTGGGAGGGAGAGTAGTTCCAGTTGAGCAATGATCCCAGAAGTCCCATTGCAGAGCATTTCGAAGCAGGTAAGAGAAGAGAGTGAGGAAGCACCCAGATAGAGGCACCTAGATGGCTTTCTCAAAGAATTTAACTGAGATGTTAGAGGCAGGCCCAGCACCAGCACTGTTGGGTCACATTAATTTTGGGACAAAATGAGATACTTGCACGTCATTGAACAGTTAACAAAAAGGAGGTTTCCTTTGTCCTAACGCAGCTGGGATACGTATCAAGGATATAATAGTACTTTTCTTTAACTTTGATAGATGTGGCTTTGATACATCTAAGTCTTTATGGAAATGTGTCTGGTCAGCAAGTCATCAGGGCAGGCAAGGGTGACTCACAACGTCTCAGGCATCCACCAAGTCTGAGGGACCAGACCCCACACGGCAGGGACTTTTTATGCCCTTAAGTGACAAGGAAGTTGTTTCAGGAAAGCTGGGCCCAATTAGGTCTTAGGATAGCTTTGTCTTATTTTAGAGAAAGTTAATCCCTGTTGCAGGAGGGAAGGAGGAGAGATTGGAGATTAAAGAGCGACCAGAGATGATAGTTGAGGCAGCATGCTGTAAAAGATAGAAGATGGTGGGGATCAAGGGTAATAGACAAGGGTTTGCTTTGGTTAAGGGCCACCTCTTCATGTGAGATAGGAATGGAGGAGGAGATGGCTGGGGGGGGGGGGGGGGAAGATGTATGCTGAGGAAGGGGAGAAAATGTGAATTGGCCTCAGGTTTGTGTGTGTGTGTTATAATTGCCCAATCTAGAAGAAAAACCACTGAGGCAGAGCTCTGAGCCAATGGCACTTTATTAAAGGATCCATGGTCTCCTCTAATGAAGTGGACCTCAGATCTTCCTCAATATCTGAGATGGCCCCTTCTTCCAGGCCCTTATTTTTATAAGGCTTAATGCCAGATTTGATACCTGAACACTCTAAAGGGACTATACAAAGTACAGAATCCTATTGGTTGCTAGACCTTGCTTCATGGATCAAAATGATGCATCAGCTACCACATCAGCAGTGGGGTCTCAGGATGGGTGAAGCATGGGGCATCTTTACTGACTAAGTGGTCATAATATGGTCATTTGCTCACAATAGACAACAGAGAACGGTCTGGAGGTACAAAATAATTTGGAGAACTTATCATGTAATTGAGTCACCTCTGCCACACTGGGCTTGGTCACCATAATAAAAAAAAAATAAACAAGGGTGAAGGTCCTCTATTTAGCTTCCTACGATTAAGCAAGTGAATTTGTAATCTGCAGTTCATATCTCTGAGGCCTAATATACAGAAATATGCAAAATATACACAGTTACAAAACACATAATACATATGTAGAGAATATACAATAATTATTATTATAGTTATTATTATTATTACATTTGGTGAAGCTTTGTTCAGTGAGGCCCCAGGAGCTTTGCTTCACAAAAGCAGGTGCAAGTAGAGGTATGGTCTAGGTCCTAGACTTCAGGAGGATGCAGTGAAGAGGCAGGAAGTGGAAGTTCAAGGTAGGTCAGGAAGAAGTGGGGAGGGTATGTCTGATCTCCAGAATGGTCTCCAGAGCACTGGGAAAGACCCTGGTTCAAAGATAGAGGCCACAGGTAATTTGTCAAGATCTGAGGCTGGCACAGAGCTTTGGCAGCTTTTTGGGAAAAGACTGAGGCAGGAACCAGCAGAATTAAAAGACAAGTATAAAGAAACCTTGGCAAGAGACTCAAGTCAACAAAGTGGTCCAGGCAGGGTTTAATGATGAAAATGAAAGCATGTCAATAAACACTGAAATATGGGAAAATTCCACAAATAGTTGAATAGTTCAACAAATATATAATCTATAATATACTTGTATTATATTATATATTAATTTTATTATACATGTGTAGTCATGCAAAACATACTTCCATATTAGTCATGTTATGAAAGAAAACATATACAAGAAAAATGAACAAATTCCTTTCACTTATCAGGATGATGAATCCACCATGTTCTGACTTCATAGAATCAGATATGATTCTAGAAGCAGCGTTTCTCAACCTGTGGGTTATGTTCAATTTAAATACATCCTGCATATCAGATATTTACATTATGATTCATTACAGTAGCAAAATTACAGTTATGAAGTAGCAATGAAAATAATTTTATGGTTGGGAGTCACCACAACATGAGGAACCGTATTAAAGTGTCGCGGCATTAGGAAGGTTGAGAATCATTGTTCTAGAGGAAGGGGGAAAAGCCAGTAGATTGGAATAAGTATATACAAAGATCTGTGCTGGAGGCAACATAACTTTGAGGTCATTGAAAGAACAATCCTCAAGATATCTGAAAGATACTACCAAGAGATGGAAAGAAAAAAAATCTTAGAACTTATTTTTTATTTTTTAAATATTTCATTTTTTCCCAATTACACAGAAAATGTTTTAACATTTGTTTTTAAAAATTTTAAGTTCCAAATTCTTTTTATCCCTTCATCCTCTCTCCCATCATTGAAAAAGCAAGCAATCTGATATATATTATATATAATATATTGTAATATATAATCTATAATATACTTGTATTATATTATATATTAATTTTATTATACATGTGTAGTTATGCAAAACATACTTCCATATTAGTCATGTTATGAAAGAAAACACATACAAGAAAAACTACACACAAGAAAAGTGAAATAAAAAGAAGTATGCCTCAATCTGCATTCAGACTCCACCAGTTCTTTCTCTAGAGGTGGTTAACATTTTTCATCATGGGTCCTTCAGAACTATCTTAGATCATTGTATTGCTGAGAATAGCTAAGTCATTCAGTTGATCAGCACACAATATTGTGGTTACTCTGTACAATTTTCTCCTGGTTCTGCCCACTTCACATTGTATCAGTTCATGTAAATTAGAATTTATTTTTAGATTCTTCCCCTCAACCCCCACCAAAAGGAGAGACTGAGAAAATACCAGCAGTCCATATACCTATTTTTTCATCTATATCAAATGTGTATAGGAATAATCCACACACACTTTGAGGGCAACTCTGTAGAATGCACTAGAAGGGAAGTGGTCCTGTGACATCTTTACTATCACACAAGTGACTGAAAGAAGTGGAGAATACAGGCACCTCATAAGCATGCTGGGCTTGGGAGTTGGAGTGTCCTAGCTTCAAATGCCATTTTCCTCGCTCACTAGCTGTAGAACCCTAAGAAAATAATTTAATTTCCCTGAGCTTCATTTTCTTCTGAGGTAAAATGGGGTTACTTATGCCTGTAGGCAACTATATAGGTATAGATACAGAATTGGCCCCAAATCCAGAAAAATCTGAGTTCAAGGCTGACTGCTGACATACTGGCTATGTAGTCCTGGGTAAGTCACTTAATATCTCAGGGCTGCTGTGAGGACCAAATGAGATCATCTATAAAGCACTTCGCGAACTTAAAAAAGTTATATAAATATCAGTTATATTTTTGGCAGTAAAAAGTATTTTATTTGCTAAAGAAAAATCCCATCTTTGAATCTCTACAAAGCATCTCATGGATATATTAAAATTATACACAATTCCTTGGGGAAATGTAACAACAGAGAGAACTTTGATCTATGACTCTCATTATTAATATCAAATGAGACAAAAAGGAGGATGTCCAACATAGAGTAAAAATGAAAGAGGGATTTTCTATTGATGGTGAGGTTCCACACACATTTCTGTTTATCAATGATGTCATGCTGATTGTATCAAGTCTTAGAACAGTGCAGAATTTCCAAAATGAGATCCATAGTCATTGAAAAGCATTTGAACTATTGACATGGAACCAGGCAAATGGGTGAAGGCTGCCTATTTTCCAGACTATGATATGTACTTGAAAGGACAGCACTTCGAGTTGGTCCATCAGTATCTTAGATCAACACTGCATTGAGACAATAAACCAAGCCCAGAATTCAATAGGAAGACATCTGAGAGACTGTGCAATGTTTTCAATGACTCCAATCCCTAAAACAAAGGTTCACATTTTTAACCCAAATACGTCACTGGCTATATGGCTCCATACAGCTCTTGAAAAATCCATGGTGGGTGTGAGTAGGCTATAGCATAAGAATTGTCTGAAAGAATCAACATGAAATATATTATTAAAAAATGCATAAGCAGAAATGAAGTTTGTCCAGTAATGTAGTAAGATCTAGGAATTTCCAATGGCCTGCTTATTTGCTCAACTGGTACTTATATAATGTCAAGAAATTTAGAGAACAGCTCTTAGCATAATATTATTATTATATTAATATTGGAGCAAGCACTAATCTACAATGTTACAGGACCTCTTCTTTGATACTCATAATGAAACAAAAGAGACCATTCTAACAATCCAAAGAAGAAAAATCTAAAAGAACAAAAAATACTTGTTCAGACTGCAACATGCAGTTAGAAGACCAGTCCATTGAATGTGTCTATCAGCACATATAGCCAAGACAGAGACTACAGACTGTCAGTGAGTTGGGACCAGATTTGAACAGAAGGAAGAGAATGGATTACAGAAACTTCACAATGCTTTTAATGATTCCTAGCTACTGCCCAGTGTAAGCTGCCACCTTTTTTGTAACAAAGATTCTCCCAGAGATGATGTATGGTTATAAGTAAGCTGCAAAATATTTCCAAAGATGAACAAAAAAAGGGGGAATAAATAAATCTATGACTGAAAAAGGAGCTGACCAAGAGTGGTAAGAAGGAGAAAACAACAAATCAATGACTTGTACCCCCCAAAATGTGGAGGTGGGGCAAGATCTGGAGGAAGGTCTCTAGCACAAAGGCTATGTCCTCTACAGGTCCTAACTTTTCTCATCCTGGATTATTTGTAAAAGCCCTTCTATCTCTAAATCTACAATCTTAGTTTCCTAAATACCTACCGTTCCCTTTCCCAGCCAATTTTCAATTTTTTGTCTCCTGCTTCAATTCTTCCCACTTTCCTCTACATCAATGTTTGCAAAACTAATTTGGTCCTAGAGCACTCTGGGACTTAAAATATATTGATGAAACGCAAAGTGCAAAACTCTAAAGTAAAACTAGAGGTCCACAGGGCTGGTAAAGAAGCCAGGACCAGACTTAAGACACTGATGAATGGGAAGAGTAGCTGTGAAAGTAATCCAAGAGAATCAGGCTTATAGAATCTTCTCTTTTAGCTCTTCTCTTAGGTTTTTGGACAGTGGGACTATACAAAGTTTACCCAAAGTCTTAATGGAATTTTAAGTCATTAAGGCTTAAAGGGTATTAAAACTTAAAACTACACTAAGAGTTTTAGGACATCCTGCATATTTTTTTTAAATAGCGAGTTATTAGAGAAGTTAGAAAGTCAAGGGAAGATGGGGCTCTTCCATGACTCCTAGTATGGATGGGTAGCAGCACACTCAGCGTCTCTTGCTGCAGGCTAGGCTTTCCTCTTACAGACTTGAGCTTCTGTGGAACTGGGGGATGAGTTTACAACCAATGCCACTGATGAGGGAAGGAGGGAGGCCTGTAGCCTAGCCTAGCACTCTTTGGGTCAGAAAGGGCCTCTCTGCTGAACTGGAAGGAAGAGTAGCTGTTTAATGAAGGTTCATTGGCATCAAAGTTTTCTCTCCATCTAAGTTTTCTCATTATCTAAAGAACCAGGTGATCTAAGGAGCCTCATTTAGGAGATGGTACTATACGTCCAACAGTTTCATTTCCTTAAGATTAATGGGACTCGGGATTCTTGGCAGAAGGCTCTGAGTCAACACATCAGCTTCTGGATAGCATCCTACCAAGGGAGGATAAGTGGCATTAGGTTTTCCTGAATCCAAAGCTACAAACTGAGTCACAACCTGGAAATTACTTTTGAAGCTTCTGTCCCATTCATCTTATAAAGACAAATGTACTTTTCCACAACCCAGTATTTTTTTCTCCCCAATAAGAAACATAACTTATTTCAAACTCATTATGCCATCTGAACAGTGCATCACCATCACAAAAATGGTACCCTCAAAGCTCTGGGTATGAATTGTAAGGACATCAATTTTAGATCTAGAAGACAAAGGTTATCTAACCCAACTAACCCCCTTATTTCATAAATTTCAAAATGAGGCACCATAATGCTAAGTCACTTACCAAAAGTCTTACAAGTGGCAGACCCAGGATTTGAGCCTGGGTCCTTGGACTCCAATTCTTGCATTCTTTTCACAGAGCTATCCACATCTCAACAACTCGTCCAGAGTTGTTTCCCTTATTGATCGTTTACGATGCCCTCTCTTCCCAATCACATTACCAGAGATGTTAAGCATTTTATAAAAACCAGGACAAATGTCTGGCACATAGTAGGCATTTGGTTTGACTACAGAGGGAAATCTGGGTGATTCAGCTACTCTTCCTTCCAGTTTAGCAGAGAGGCCCTTTCTGCCCCAAAGAGTGCTAGGCTAGGCTACAGGCCTCCCTCCTTCCCTCATCAGTGGCATTGGTTGTAAACTCATCCCCCTATTCCACAGAAGCTCAAGTCTGTAAGAGGAAAGCCTAGCCTGCAGCAAGAGACACTGAGTGTGCTGCTACCCATCCATACTAGGAGTCATGGAATAAATATGTAATAAAATATATTTTGCTGTTGATGTTCGGTCATTTTAGTCATGTTTGATCCCATTTGGGGTTTTCTTGGCAAAGACACTGGAGTGTTTTGTCATTTCCTTCTCCAGCCCATTTTACAGATCAAGAAACTGAGGCAAACAGTGACAAGTGGGTTGTTTAGGATCACACAGCTAGTAAGTTTCTGAGGCTGGATTTGAACTCACGAAGGTGAGTGTTCCTGCCCTCAGGACCAGCACTCTATCTATTGTGTTATAACATATTTTAAATACATGTTAAAATATAAATATTTTAAACATACATTAAGGTACACTTAAGTAAATTAAAATATGTGTATTTTAAAGTATAATGTATTAAACGATAATAAAATACAATAAAAACCTATTTGAAAAATAAAATTACTCATTAGCCTTACTCTTGATTTCTCCCGTCTTTTTTCCCAGAAGTATGATATATCAAGATGCCAATGTTACACTTAAAAGACACTCACCAGAAATCCCCAACATTGAGAAATTGCACACAGGCTTGCTATTATTAGCAGTATGTTTTCTTTTTCCAAGGTCATGCCCTGCATATGCCAAAGATTTTAAGGCAAAAGGAAAGGCTGATACCTTTGCGAGATAATTCCTGTTACTACTCACAATAAGGAATCTATATTATTCATCCTTGCCACTGGCTTCCCCTGCACTCCTGTCCCCACCCTGATCTCTGGCCTGGCTATTGCCTCTTAGCCAGCTCTGGTGAAATACCAAAAGTTCTGACTTGTAGCACTGACCAATAGGAAGGGAAAGCAGCGAATTTCTGAAAAGTTAATAGGAAGTTGGGTTTTTTTCCTTTTTTCCTTTTGCAAATAGCCTGACCTTGGGAGGAAGCAGTGAGATTATAAGTAGTCTGAGCAGTAAGAACAGAAAAAACCGAAGAGACCAAGCAGGATCTGCAGAAGAGAGATGGTGAGTCTTATTTTCTCTTGTCTTGTGGGAAATGCATTGTTCTGACTAGAAGTTGGGAAAGTGAGGGGACTACTCAGCTGGGATGGCTGAAGTCACTAAACATGGGGTTAAGTAAGAACAATGGCGGACATTACATATAGTACTTCACGGCTTCCAGAGTGATTGGACACCCTCTCAATTTTCCTTTCATCACCCTGTGAGATGAACAGGGGGCTTCATTTTATCTCCATATTTCCAGATGAGGAAATGGGCTCAGGGAGCTTACTTATTTCCCTGAGGATACAAAACTAGCAGGTGGCAGAACCAGCATGCCAGGCTTAAGCCTAGGATCCTTTCTTCTCTATCATTCTGGGGCTGCTTACTTCGTTCTCCCCAAATTCTCAGCAAAACTGGCAACCAGGTCTCTGGGATGATCCTCCTAAGCATAGCTTAGTGGAGTTCTTAGTGGCAGTACAGGGTAGTACAGTAGGAGTATAGGGGCAGAGCCCTGGCTAAGTGATGTCTCAGTCCTAGCTCTTTTCATTCCACCTGCCAGAGGGGCAGCATCATCTCCTTACTACACTTCATTTCTCTAATATAACAGGCAGCTGACCAAAGGCTCCTACTGCATCCAGTCGTCCTGATCTATATTGTGCCACTGAACCCAGATGAGGCTGGTGACTTTGCATAGCCCTACCTCACTTAAATCCAATTCACTTGCAAGTCAAGACATCATCTTTCTGATGTCATTGGTCCTCTTCCAGAACAAAGGACAACCAAAACAAAACAACAACAGGCAGCTATTTGGCATCATGGTGCATAGAGTGCCAGGTTTGGAGTCCGGAAGACTCCTGAGTTCAAGTTCTTCCTGAATTCAAATTTGCCCTCAGATACTTACTAGCTGTGTGACTCTTGGCAAGTCACTTACCCCTGTTGCCTCAGTTTCCTCCTAGCACCACCTAGCTTCCTCAAAACTATCACTGGATCCAATAAATCTCCAAGCCAGTTATAACAACCATTCTTCTCTTTCTGGTCTGCCACATCCCTCCATTCCTCTCCTACCCCTACTGGTTTGTTTTCAGAGATTTTCAGGAGGGAGAATAACATAGCCAACAATTATCTCCTCTTCCTTTCTCTGCTATAGGATTCCCCTGTTAACATCCACTCCCAACCCCAGCCAGGAATTTTGCTGTCGGCATCGATCTCTGTCCTTTCCTTGACTCTCTACCTTGCCAACTGTCCTCTCACCTCCAGAAACTTTCCCCAATGCCCAGGGATCTCAAACTATCAGGGAAATTAAGAATAGAGGTTCTCCAAAGCAGTAGAAATAGGCCTGGCTCTGGGTTCAAATCTATATCTATCTACCTATTTCTATATCCATACACATATATAGCATACACCCCCCCCCACATATATATAAGTATGTGTGTATGTGTGTAGTATGTAACAGGTGTATATATGTGTGTGTATATGTGTATACAGAGACATATATACACACACAATACATACATACACATACACACATATATACATGTTGTTGTTGTGTTTGTCCTTCATTTTCAAAGAGGACCATGATATCATGGAATGATAACATGACTTAGAGTCGACTTGAATTTGAGTGAGGGAGGGCTGTGCAAGGTCACTGGCCTTACTTTCTCCTCCAGGGCCATCTGGGTCCAGTGGCCAGATATTCATCAGGGTGACTGCAAATGGCTCAGGATTTAATGGTAGTATACATGTACACATGTACACACACACACACACACACACACACACACTACTGTTGTGACTATGGGCAAGTCACAACCTACCTGGATCTCAGTTCCTCATCTGTAAAATGAGAAGATTGGACAAGATCTTTCCCTCTAGCTAGGATCTGTGATCCCATGATCCTATGGAACTCCAACACAAAGAAACTTGACATGCTAGCATTGGTTCAACAACACCGAAATAAGATAGCGGGAAAACGAAAATCAATAATCTTTGGAACCTCTTCGTGACCAAGTTTCCTGGTCTGCCCAGCGGAGATAACAACTCACAATTCTATCCTGCTTTTTAAAGTTCACAAAGGACTCTCTTCCACAGCTTGCATGCTAGATGATGCAAGTATTATTATTATTTCTATTTTTGTGATGAGGAGACTGAAACTTAGGGACATTGAATGATTCACCCTTAGGTAACTGCTCTATATATCTGGCGGTGTGTTTGAAGTAAGAGGTAGAGAGCTGGTCTCAAGCCTAGGATAGGAAGTTAGGAAGTTAGGAAGTTAGGAAGAAGTTAGGAAGACCTGAGTTCAAATTCATATTCTGGCTGGGTCACTGTGGGCAAGTCACTTAACTGCTCAGTGCCCCTAAACAATGCAAGGTGGTGCCATAGTGCATAGAGTCCTGGTCATAGAATTAGGAAGAACTGAGTTCAAATTTGACCTCAGACACTTTCTAGCTGTATGACCTGGGCAAGTCACTTCACCCTGTTTGCCTCAGTTCCCTCATCTGTAAAATGAGCTGGAGAAGGAAACTTTAAACCATTCCAGTGTCTTTGCCAAGATAACCCCAAATGGGGTCGCAAAGAGTCAGACACAACTGACTGACTAAACATCAAGGAAGTCTCTAAGTAAGTAACTCACCGAGGTATAGAGCACATGCCCATCTGCTTAGGTGAAGACAATTTCCACACCAGGGAATCCCCTATGCAAATGAAATTACTGGTCTGGATTCAGACAAAATAAAAATCTAAATTTTAAAGTTTCAGAGTCAGATTGACAAGGTGGGTTCAATGCTTGATCTGGAGTCAGTGGTCTGGGTTTTTAAATCCCACCCCAGATGCTTATTAGCTGTACTTCATCTCTGCAATTCTCAGTTTCCTCATTTGTAACTTGTTAATAATAATATTAATGGTGGTGCCATGTACCTCACGGGATGTTTCAAAAGAGAAAAGCCTGTTGCAAACCTTAAACATTTTTATAAAAAGCTTTAAAAAGCTTAAAGGTGGGGCGGCTAGGTGGTGCTGCACCATCTCTGGAGTCAGGAGGACCTCAGTTCAAATCCACGTCAGACACATAACACTTACTAGCTGTGTTGACCTTGGGCAAGTCACTTAACCCCAATTGCCCTGCCTTCTCCCCTTGCAAAAATTTTTTTAAAAAAAGCTTAAAGGTGCACTAAGACTTTTGGGACACCTTCTCTAAAAGTCTTTTGCATCAGCAGAGGAGTATGAACACCCTTCTGATGCCTTAACAATACACATAGTTCAAAAAGGGATGTGCCACTTCTGATTTTATTTCAGTTAGATTTTGACCCCTTGAAGGAAGATGCCCTTGACGGAAGATGCTCATGTCTCTTCTCACCTGCCCCATATCGTGGCCCATCAGAAATCAGACTCTTAGGACAATGTCAGCTTATAAAAAGGTTGTAGAATAATACTAATTCAGAGTAACTTCTTACATAGTTTTACATAAGAATTTATTCTGGGCTCCCTAATTGCTTAGTCCTTGAAACATAGGTTTAGAGGGCTAACATGTCCGAGTTAAATTTGGTAGCTAAAGAACTAGAGGTCTACCCAAGAATACCTTACTATGTCCCTGGCCCCATGTTCAGCATCCATGCCCACAAATGGAAATTGTATCATTGGGACACAATGGGAAATGCAATTTGGTCACTGGTTGGTTGGCATCTTTTCATGTAGGAATTCATGGAAAAGGAGATTCAAGTGCCAAGTGTGGTGGGTTGGAAGGATTGACCTGCTTTTGACTTGGCATGTAAGTGCTTTGAATTTTTTTGCATAGTAGGTTGACTAGAAACATACCTGATTCCCTGGAAACCTTAGTTTCAGAAAGACAGGAAAAAAGCACCATAGCATTAAACTTCTTTTTTTCTGGATCCATGATTTCATGAGGGTGGGGAACTTGTTATATGAGACACTCCTGTGCAAAAGGGCAATTTTAGTCTAACTCTTAAAATATTATATGGGGCACTGAGGGTTAAATGACTTATGGACAGTCACACAAGCATTACATATTAGATGCAGGGCCATCTCGAGACATTTTGATCTATTTCTTGCCATGGGATTCTGAAGGAAGTGAGGCCGGTGACCCTGCACAGCCCTCTCTCACTTAAATCCAATTCACTTGTAAGTCATGGCACCATCTTCCTGATGTCATGGTCTTCTTTGAGCACAAAGGACAAAGAACAGGACTTTTTATTAGAGATAGGACTTTTATCCAAGTCATTTTAACTCAACACCATATAGCCTCTTTAAAAAATGAAGTATGGCTTCAGCTGAAGAACATTAGATCTTATCTAAAATTTATATATAAATTTATGTTCTATACAGGGCCGGTTCACCTTTTTTTTTTTTTGGTACTAAGTTCAGAAAATTATTATGATTAGCAGTGGTGTAAACAACTCAATAATGATAAAGCAGGAGAACTGAGAGGAAAATAAGTCACCATTAAGGAAATTCCTATCTCTAAATTTCCTGTGAAACAAAACAGCATAATTAATCATAATGTTTTAACGGTCCCAGTGCCTGAAAGCACACCAGAGGCCAAGAAATTAAAATTCGGGTTCCAAGCTATAAAAATATGGCCAATCTTTATCTGAACTGAGGCAACCATTAAATGTAAACATACGACTTTTATTTTTGACACACTGTCCTAATGAAATTTTAGTATGTTCATATGACGTATCTGAGCAGTTGGAAATTTAATAGTTTTGGGTAATGATTTGGCCTAAATCACCCACACTTTCTCATTCATAATTTCTTATATTCAGCAGCTGGCTTTGGAAAAATGGCTGGTCAAGGGTATTTCTGTGGCCTCAGAACAGTTTTTCTTTATAGGTAACCAGAATTGGGCAAGAGCCAGCTCATGCTGTCTCTGGAGAGCTGATTGTTAAATTTGAAGTGTGAGCATTTATACCTCAGAAATTGACAAAAAGTACAAATCAATGATTGATTTATTGTTTTGCTGATTGCATAAACTTAAGGAAACACAGAGAAAATGTTGATAATGCTGATTAAATTTAAAAATGTGTCGTGGGCACATTTTTTCCCCTGGAGAGTCACTTGTTAAACATTTAAAAGCACCCCTCCTTTGTGTAACTGAGGAGCCTGTACAAAAAATTGAACATATAAGTATCTAATTAAGTATAATGGAAATGACATTGCATTTGGAGTATAAAGACCTGGGTTTGAATCCTGGCTTTGCTACTTTTTGGCTATGTGAGATGGAGCAAATCATTTCATTTCTCTCAGATTGAATTTCCCCATCTGTGAAGTGGGGGAGAGGGGAAAGGAGTTGAAGTGGGAAGGAGTTATTTCTAAGTCATGACTCCTACCTTATGAATATCAGATAACACACAAGTACATCACAGACTGGGAATTTCAATTTTTGTGCCAAGGATTCCTTTAGCAATTTGGTGATGTATATGGACCCCTTCTCAGAATAATGGTTTTCAATGAAGAAAATAAAATACATTACAAAGAAACTACAGTTCTTAACCTTTTTCGTTGAATAAAAAAAAGCACGAACCCCTTCAACCATTTGGTGAAACCTAGGACCTCTTTTGAGAATAATGTCTTTAAATGCAGAAAATAAACTAATGGGATTATGAAGGAAACCAAAAGTTAGTGAAAATAAAGATATAATATCTTTCTCATCCAAGTTCATGGATCCCCTGAAATCTATTAATAAAACGTATGACCATGTGGCAGCTAGGTGGCGCAGTGAATAGAGCACTGACCCTGGAATTAGGAGTACCTGAGTTCAAATTTGACATCAGACACTCGACACCTACTAGATCTCTGACCTTGGGCAAGCCACTTAGACCCAATTGCCCCTCCAAAAACAAAAAAGCAAAAAAAAACCCCAAACATGTGATTCACCACTCACATAGTCCTTGACAACAAAACCAATAGGGAAAGTGCCATAGTTTTCAATGTGGCAAAAGTAACCAGTCTGGGAGATTGGTGAGAGAAAGAAAAGGGAAATAACCATTAGGATATGGCTCCAGGTGGGGATCTCAGAAGTGTGGTGTCTGAAAGGCAGGCAGTAGGAAAAGTCTACGAGAGAGTTTCTATACAAGTGACCCACTGATGTAGCACACGGTAGGGGCATTCCTGGGCAGTCCAAAGGGCTTGCTTGTGGTTCTCAATGGTCCTAATGTTCAATAGTGTAGGTGTCATGGACAGAGTATAGACCTACATCAGTCAGTCCCACAGGTGTACTGAGGCTGCCTCTGCAAATGCCTTTACTAACTTTCTTAAATCATTTCTTCTGCAGTGGGAGAAAGGTGCTTTAAGGTCAGACATGGAAACCACCAGCTAAGGAACAACTCTTTTTTCATTAGGGTTATCAAGCCCAGCTTTCAAGAATGGAATCCAAGAATGAGGCAGAGAAGAGAGTACTTTACTATTATTATAACTGTCATAATTATTATGCTATATCAATGGTATTATCATGAATAATGATAATTATTATTATAATGGCATTTGTAGATCACATTAAAGCTTTTGGTTTTGGACTAGATCTGTGATTTTATTGGTACGAGGAGCTCCCAGTGAAAAAGTTCCCTTTACCCTTGATGCCAATGCTTTCCTTTTAAGATCATGTCCAATTTATCCTGAAAACATCTCGTTTTTATGGTTCTTGGCATGTCATCATCCCAATTAGACTGTAAGCTCTTTAAGGACAGACACTAATTTTGCCTTTCTTTTTTCTCCAGCACCTAACACCTAGTGCAGTAGTAGCCACTTAATATATGATAACTGACCTAACAAATTGCTAATTCAGTCCAATACTGTTCTGCATTTTATGTGTTATTGAGTTGCCTGGGGGCTGTGAGGTTCAGTGACTTGTCTGGGGTCACACAGCTAATAGCTGTCCTAGGTAGCACTTGAACCCAAGACTTTTTGACTCAGAAGTTGGCTCTCTCCCCACTGTGTTGGGCTGCCTCTTACTTTAAAGTTTGCAAAACACTTCCTATAGATTATTTGGGTTAGGTAGTATAGGTATTATTATCTGTCACTTACAGATATGGAAACTGAGGCTCAGGAAGTTAGATGCCTTACTTGTGGTGGAACAGTAAAAAAGTATCAGAAGTGAGATTTGAACTCAGAGCTTCAGAATTCCAAGTCCTACACAGTACCCAGGACTCCAAGCTATCTCTTCCCACTTTCTACCCACTGGGGTAAGTTACTTGAACTCTCCTAAATACAGAATTCAGCTAAATATAACTGTCTGGACCTGCATTTGTATTTTGCTGCTCTAAAGTGCCAAGAAATGAACTTTAAGTTGACTGTTGTTGATTGAATATATGACCTAAAGAGAAAGTTCCCTTTCTTGCTTTCAGGTTTGCTATCTAGAAGCCTTCAGGAACAGGAGATTTCAGACTGCCTTGATCTATGGTAAGTTTTAGCATAGTCCTTTACCAAGCCCTGGACATTTGGAGCTAAGCAGGGAGTTAAGTAGGAAAATTCAGATAAATGAGAGGGAATTATTGCAAGAGGAAATGATTCATGCAAAGATTCGTAGTGGGGAGGCCGAGGTGGAGGCAGATTCAGGGTTAGGGTTATTTCTATGGTACAACATTCAGAGACTGCTCCACCATGTTGGAACTTAAATTACTGAGCCTTGTTTCTGCTGTGTGGTGTGTTGCAGAGGTAAGAATGAGTAAGCAGCCTGGACCTGGTATAAACACAATGATGAGCCAATAGTCTGGGGCTGCCTGGAAAGAAGGTTTATGAACAGGAAAAGGAGTGTTTCCAGGTCTGATTACTTTCATTGTTCACCTCTGTAGAGGGACCTTCCCTCTCCAGTCCCTGGGATAGCTTCCGCTAGCTTGTATAACAGTTTAGACATTTCAAAGTACCTTCATCAGTCTTTACCTTATCTGATCTCTTGCCTTCTAACCTTCTAAGGATCAGGAAGAATTAGTTTCTTTCTTACAGGTGAGGAAATATATGCAGAAAAGTTAAATTATTTTCCCAAGAAAGGACAAAGAAAAGAGCATTGGACTCAAAACAAAGAGATTTGAGTTCTAGTCCTTACAAACCATGTATCTTTAGGTAAGCCATTTAATCTCCTTAGGACTCAACAGCCTCCTAACTGGGATGGGCAACAGAGGTAGAATTAACCCAAGTTCTAAGGTCCAAAGTTCTAAGATTCTTTTGTTTTATAACATACAAGCAATTCACTAAAATGAAACAATTTGGTTTCCTCCTTTGAAATACAAACCTTTCCATCTATGTTCCATTTTGTGTATCAGTCCCATTGACTTGAAGCATTGTATAAAAATCTGGCCACCACATCCGGGGACTATAAATTAAGGGATTATATGCCACTCCTGTATCTTTGCCAAGAAAACCCCAAATGGGGTCACGAAGAGGCAGAGAGAACTGAAGTGGCTGAACAACAGCAAAAGTCCCTTGAGGTCAGGTTCAATGTCTTATGCCTTTTTATATCCCCCAAGGCACCTAGAACAGTGCCTTGAACAGAAAAGATACTCAACAAATATTTATCACATAGTTGCTGTAGTTCGTTTAGGTAGACCTGAGGTTATCATACGAAACCACTTGGGTTCTTCCTATTTTTGAAATGTAAACTCCTCCTTATCTACTCATGGCCACTAAAAGATCTAATCAACGTTGGGTTTCTTGCTTAAAAAAAAAAAAGAACTTCGCTTCACATCCACAAAAGTGGGATTCATTAACTGCTAATGATTCCTCCACCTTGAGACATTAGCCATTTCTGAGCACATAACCTTTCCACTCCAATTCAATTGCACTTATTAGTTAGCCATTTATTAAGCCCTTGTTATATATCAATAACTCTGCTGGATGCTGGAGATACGGAAATGGGAAATGATAGCGTACCTGCACACAAAGAGTTTACAATTGTATCAGATGTTAATTTAAATCCCTTCTAACGATGAAATTCCATGATTTTCTGAATGTAGTACAGCTATGACATTGCAGAACTATCTATAGCAATGATGATGATAATAATACCTAAGATTTATATAGCTTTTAATTTTTAAAAGTACATGATGTACATTAACTAGAATCTCAGAATCCTTTGAGGTAAGTACTACAGATTTGTTTGTTTGTTTGTTTTTTACTACCTGAAATGTGATTTCATTGGCAGAGGGAGTTATCCATAAAGAACTCCTCTATCACAGCAGATTGGTTCCTGCTCTGCAATTTAAAATCTTAGAGCGTTACTTGAGGCAAGGAGAGGTTAAGTTGCTTGTCCAGGGTCACATAGCCCATATGAGGCAGAAATGGGACTTGAACTTTGGTCTTGTTAACTCTGAGGCCAGCATTCCATCTACTAAGCCATACTTCCTCTTGGGTTTTATTATCCTCATTGTAAATGTGAAAGCCTAAGGTCAGAAGAATTTAAGTAATTTGGCCCATGTCACACAGCTAAGACTCCACATCCAGTACAAGTTAAAATGTGATAAGGGCATTGTGATAGGGCAGCTAGGTGGAACAATTGATAGAGCACCAGGCATGGTGCTCAGGAAGACTCATCTTCATGAGTTCGAATGTGACCTCAGACACGTACTAGCTGTGTGACCCTGGACAAGTCATGTAACCCTATTTGCCTCAGTTTCCTCATCTGTAAAAATGAGCTGGAGAAGGAAATGGTGAACTACTTTAGTATCTTTATGAAGAAAACCCCAAGTGGGACCATGAAGAGTAGGACACAACTGAACAACAACAACAACAGAGCATTGGAAAAGTTCAACAAAGAAGAGTAAGAGATGTGGGGAGAAAGTGACCACTTTTATCCAGAGTTCATTTCTACCCATATTTAACATGAGAAGTAGATTGGGTAGTGAGTGGACAGAAAGACCTCAGTACTTTTCCAGCATCAGACACTTATTGGCTACGTGGCCCTAGGAGAGTCACTTACTCTCTTGGGAGGATTAAATGAAATAACATATTTCACATGCTTTGCAAGCCTCAAAGGGTTCTAGAAATGGTGGCTGCTATTATTATGTAACTTATCCCTTAGGAGGAGAAATTGTAATAACATATGCTGATTACCTTTCTGGTTGCTAAATTTCTGGGGTGAACTTTAAGAATTTAAATTTTCTTGTCCACCTACTTCCATGACTTCCTTTAAGTCCCAGCTAAAATCCCGTCTGGGGGCAGCTAGGTGGTGCAATGGATAGAGTACCAGACCTAGAGTCAGGAAGACTCATCTTCTGGAGTTCAAATCCAGCCTCAGGTACTTACTAGCTGGGTGGCCCTGGGCAAGTCACTTCACCCTGTTTGCCTCAGTTTCCTTATCTGTAAAATAAGCTGGAGAAGGAAATGACAAATCAGTCCAGAATCTTTGCCAAGAAAGCCCCAAATGGGGTCAATGAAGAGTTGGACACTGGTAGGACTGATAGAACTAAACAACAACAAAATTCCATCTTCTACAGAAAGCCTTTCCCCAACCCCTTTAAATTCTAATACCTTTCCTTTCTTAATTATTTCTTATTCATCTTGTATACAGTTTGTTTTTACAGATTTGTTTGCTTATTGCCTCCCCCATTCAACTGTGAGCTTCTTGAGGGTAGGCACCATCTTTTGCCTCTTTCTGTTATCCCCAGTGCTTAGCACACAGTGGTAATTAATAAATGCTTATTGACTGACTGCAAACATAAGCAAATTATGTATTTGTGTTCTCTTAGTAGGACAGGAAAGACTAGGATGTCATAGATATAGGGGAGTCCTAAGTAAAGGAATTCCCTCAACCAATGTGGGTTGGCACTACCACTGTTGCTTATGGTCACAGAGGATTTCCTTGAGGTTAAATGATTTGCCCAGGGTCACACAGTCAATATGTCTCAGAGCAGACCTTAAATCCTGATTTTTCTGGGTTTGAGAGTAGCCTTCTACCCACTACTCCTTGTTGCCTCCCAAAGTAACTATGCACTGGTTGCTTAAAAAAAAAAGTATAATGATTTTCCTTCAAATTGTCTATAGGGTGTGTCTGTTGGGAGAAGTGTTATGGATGTTTTTATTATTAATCTCCTGGACACAAATTCTATCAACTGTCTACAGTGTTCTGTCTATGTATACGTATGTGTCTGCATTTATGGTTCTACTCCCCCTCTTAATATATTAATCTGCTTCTCCATTTTCTTCACATCAGCTCTGATTACTCAGATACAAGTGGAAGCCTGGACATACCATTACAGCAATCTAAAGTCATATTCATGGAATGCTTCTCGGAGATTTTGTCAGGCGTATTATACAGACTTAGTGGCCATTCAGAATCAAAATGAAATTGCATACCTCAATGAATTTTTGCCCTACTACCCAGAATATTACTGGATTGGGATCCGGAAAATCAATAATGTTTGGACGTGGGTGGGGACCAACAAGACCCTCACAAAGGAGGCTGAGAACTGGGCAGAAAATGAGCCCAATAACAAGAGGAATGACCAGGACTGTGTGGAGATCTATATCAAGAGAATTTCTTCCCCTGGGAAGTGGAATGATGAACCTTGTATGAAAAGAAAAAGAGCATTGTGCTATAAGGGTAATATTGCCTATTTCTTCTAAATTTGGCTTGTTGGGTTAAAAAACAAACAAACTGGTTTCTCTAAAGTAGTATTAAACATTGTCCCTCTCTGCAGGGAGCTTGCAATCTAATTGGGGAGATAAGCCACAGGTCTACGAAATGATAATCATTTGAGATATACAAAGTATTAGTAATGCTATAAAGACTTATTGAATAGATATGAAGGATTAATATTTGGTGGATAATGTTCAGCTTTTGTCCATCATCAGTGGACATAGAATTTGGAAAAATGGGTGGATACTGCAGCAGAAGGGAATCATGGAAGGAAATTCCTAAGATAGTAGACATTTGAAATAGAAATGCAGACAGTTCCTTCTTCCTCCTTGGAAACATTTGATAGTTGCATAGGTAGCTCTCAGTTTAAAGGAGACAAGGGATCGTCCTACCAGGAGAGAAGGAGATAGGCCTGAGAACCTCTGTAATTTTATGAGTAAGAGGAAATCAGTAACGTTAAGATATGATTTCCTGCTTCCATACCTCTTCTCACACTGTTTCTTATGCCCAGAATGCCTTTTCTATTCATCCCCATTTCCTCACATACCTCACCAGCTCTACCTAATGACACCCTACTCATTCTTCCTTTAAGTTCCAGGCCAATTGCCATCTCCTACAAGAAGCCTACCTTGAGCCCTCCAGCTGGAAGAGATTTCTCTTTATTTGACTTCAAAGACTTCCTGTTGAGAATTTCATTCCCTGCTTCCTTAGAGTAAACAAACATCTGGCCAGGGTGAAGTATGGAAATGACTAGACCCAGGAGCACAATCCTGTCCTACGTCCAGCTATTATTCTGCTGAAGAAATCTCAACATTGTCTGTTCCTTCTTATAAACTGTCCCAGTTCACATCCTATTTTACTCATGAAATTGGTTACCTATTCAAATTAGTCATATTCTCAGTCATTTAAGCATGGCTGGCTCAAAATCCCAGGCTATTTTTTAAATATGCCCTTCTTCTCAAAACTACATATGTCTTGAATATCTGACTTGGCCTTTTTATCACCTGCACACAACATATTTGGCATGGGTTTGAAATAAGAATAATGCTCTGTCTTGAAACATATTAATTGCTCGTGTTGTTTTTGGCTTGAGTAAGCCTCCTCTGCTTGTCTATACCTGAGGTTGCCCACAGATGACCATAGACCTCACAACTATTTTTTGATTCGGATTTTAAGCTATGATCGATTTCTGGGAAAAGGAACAGCGTCTGCACCTGGGTGATTCACTCAAATAGAATATTTGCCTAATGTTGTCTGAAGCACGGGGAGAAACCATTATTCAGGAATGGCAGTAACATTTCAGATTTAGCAGCAGCAGTTCATGTTTATACAGAACTTAGAAATTTACAAAGAACTTTTTCCACAACAACTTTGAGAGATTGTATGAGTCTTCTCACAACATTTTCTAAAAAAGGAAACTAAGGTTCAGAAAAGTTGTAGAGAATATTAATAGAAAACAGGGACAGATTTAGAGTTGGAAGAGAACTTCAAGGTTGGTTAGCCCAATCCCTTCTTTTTATAGGTAAAGTAGTTTATCCATGGTCACAGTTAGTGTCAGAGATAAAGTCTGAACCCAGGTCCTATCTACCTGCATTATACTACACTAAAGCCAGATATGTTCTTTACTTCCAACCTGGTTTTCCAACTACTACAGATTCTACAACTTGAAAGAGCTCATAGAAATCCAAAATCCCAACTTGTAAATTTTACTTAATTCAAAAAAAAAAAATAGGACCGCCTGGTATACTGGAACTTGTACTCTCTTTGGTCACAGAATAGGACACTCAGATCAAATATTATTGTACATTGTCAAATGGAAATGAGGATTTTTCTTTGAATGATCACTTTTAGATGATCAGAGGAGCACGGAAGAAGGGAAATAAGACTTTGAGAATTAAGTTATTTGTTTAGGCTGTCAGGTCATGTGTTCTTTTTCCAACATCCTTCTGGAATAGGACGAGACTGAAAACAGTTTTGTTTAAAAAAAACTGTCATCCATTCCTTTCAACATAGTCTTTTTGCACTGGCAGACTTTTGGTATGACTCCACAAAGGGTCAATGGATCTCTGGATTCTATCCTATCTTTCAGTCATGGTTATACAAGATGGGTCAATCCCATCAATGCAATTCTTGTGTTGGAAGCTCCTGTAATTAAGAATATACCCTTTTATATCTCTTTCACAAGTGCTAATGAGTCTAACCTATCTGTATCCATACAGCCTCCTGTGAACCTTTCTCCTGTAACCAGCATGGAGAGTGTATTGAAACCATTGGAAACTACACCTGCTCCTGCTACCCAGGATTTTATGGACCAGAATGTGAATATGGTAAGGAGAATCTTCCCTTTAATTCTATTTCATCCATTATCATCTCCTACATTAGCAGCAGTAGGCAAAATACCAGGAAAGCATTGATGGAGAACCACTGATGAGGAGGAAGATTAGGCTCAGGGCTCCTTACCACATTGTCTGCAAAATGTCACTCAACACATAGACTTGACCCAAAAGAGCAAAATATTTTATAGTTACAAAAAACATTTCCTCCTAATATCTCTCTGATTTAAGAACATGGATCAAGTAAGACAAAAAGAAAAGGGAAAAACAAAGAAAGCAAATGAAAGAGATCACTTTCAAGCTAATTTTGCTCATTTCTGAGTCAATGGCCCATAGCACACCTTGAAATGTGTTTTGATGTGTATAAGCTAGCAAGCTGTGATTGAAAGTCAGTGTGAATAAAATGGCCTCAATTATCTTGTTTTTTATTGAGAATGTGATTTGAGTATTGTAAATTACCTCCCAGTGAAACAATTCCTTTCCCATGTAGGTCAACAATTGTTCTTCATCTTATATTCCTAGACCTTAAAGAAGGTTAAGTTACTAGCTCAGGGTCACACAGTCAGCATGTGTCAAAGGTGAGACTCAAACACAAGTCTTTGTGATTCGAAAGCCAGATCTTTCCCCACTATGCCATGCAGCCCCTCTGCTCTAATTTTGTATTATCTTTCCTGCATCCATACAGCCTCCTGTGAATGAGTAGTACTGATGCTGTGTTTTTCTATAGCTATAGAGTGTAAAGAACTTGACCTCTTCCCTGGCAATATGCACATGACCTGTAACCATCCTCTGGGAAGTTTCTCCTACAAATCCACGTGTAATTTCTCCTGCATGGAAGGACACAGACTGAACGGGGCAAGCACACTGGAGTGTTCAGCATCTGGGGAATGGACAGCTGAGATCCCAGAGTGCTCAGGTGTGTACTTTCTGTTTGTTTCCCATTCCGTGAACAACCGGAACTTCAGAAATGACTGGGCTTTCTCCATAAAAGCAGAGATAAGAGAAATCTAGCCTACAGACCACATAGCCATCAGATGGAAATTATTACATAAGATCACTATTCCAAATCAGTAAGAGAAATGTTCCAGGAACCAGATAATATCCTGGACTTCTAGTGGGATCTCATAGAAGTTAAATCTGGATTCTCAAGTAAAAACTTCAGAAGGGGACTCCTTGACAAATATTCATTTTAAAACAAATTCATCTCTAATAGGAATCTTCTCTGAATTCAATTCCCATAATCTATACTAGCACCTTACACATGGAAAGTGTTTTACAAATGTTTGTTGGATGAATCAATGAATTATAACCATTGATATCAATCTACCCAGGGTTCCTAAAAGGCAAATTAAAAAAAGAAGGGAGTTTGCAGCCTTCTCTGCCTACACTTACACTCACCTGTCCATTTCCTTGTAAAGTACCCCAAAGGTTAATAGAATGGTATGTAACTTCT
This sequence comes from Pseudochirops cupreus, assembly GCA_028627135.1. NCBI lineage: Eukaryota > Metazoa > Chordata > Mammalia > Diprotodontia > Pseudocheiridae > Pseudochirops > Pseudochirops cupreus. The sequence continues at coordinate 51,571,029 of CM053584.1, read as the reverse complement.
AAGGGACCTATATAATATAATCTTTCACCATTGCTGTTTCTTTAGTCATTGAGTGCCCAGCCTTGAAGAGTCCTGAAAAAGGGAACATGAACTGCCTGAAGGAAAACGTTCACCAGTCCAGCTGTAGCTTCAGTTGTGAAGAGGGGTTTAGATTAAAAGGGGAAAAAGTGGTCTGGTGTACAGCATCTGGAGCCTGGACAGCACCAGTCCCACTATGTGAAGGTGAGTCTGAGATACTCATGGAGATGTGAGAGCCCACTACTCCTAGTAAGTCACGTGGATAAGGTCTGAATGACATCATTGAGAATGGGTAGGATTTCTAGTAATGAAACCTGCTTCTATCGGCCACTTAGTCACATCCTTAGACTCCATGGCCCTCTGGGACAGTGAGAGGGTGGCTGGCTTTGGAAAGAAAAGAGCCTGAGATATCATGGGAAAACATAAGAAGTGTAAGAGCTAGAGCATCCAGGGGTAGAAGAAGATGGGAAAGTGCAGGAGGAAAAATCGCTGTATATTCTAAAACCTTCAGGTTACTATGAAGAAGGATTTGGACTCCAGGCTCACCTGTCCAGATGGTCTCTCCAATTAGTAATAAAGTGCTTATATAGTGTCTTAAAGTATTCAAAGCTCTTTACAGTTATGATCTCATTTGAGACTCACCACAACACTGGGAGAGAGGTGACTTGCCCAGAGTCACGCAGTTAGTATCTGAGGCTGGATCTGAACCCAGATCTTCCTGACTCCAGATTCAGTGCTCTAACCACTGCACTACCCAGCTGTTTGGTTCTTACAGTCTATTCCCATAGACTTCCCCTTCACAGGAGATACTCCACCTCTGTTCTCTGCTTAAACGTAGTTTTTTTTCCTTAGCAATGATCCATTTATTCTTGCATGTTTGATATAGCGGTGAGAGGCCCAGACCTGGAAGTCCCCAATGGAGACACCATGTTTACACTCACATGTTGTCTTTGCATACAATTCGACCTGCAAATTCTCTTGCCAACCTGGTTATGGCAGGTGTAGCTTTGAGATACTCCAGTGCTTGGCAGCTGGCCAGTGGACATCACCAATGCTAACCTGCCGAAATGCACCTTTCTACTGGCAGCTCCAAATAGGGCCTGAGAAGAAGCTCTTTCCATTATCCCCTCCACTCACCATCCCAGCTCCAACAGGTCACTTTAGTCATGAATGGGAGATTAGATGGTTATGGGACTAGCAACAACACAATGGTGGAAGGGAGCAAGAATTAATGGTCTTTGGCTATTTGGAGCACGTCTATGCAAAGCAATACTGAGATGAAGATGAAATGGTTACAATCACAAGTCAACTACATAAGATACAGCAAGTTGAATATTCAGTTTTATCACCTTTCCCATAGTGGATGCTTTATAAATGTTGGTTGAATTGATTTATTGAACAGGGACAGTCAATGTGGGATATATATCAAAAAAGGCTTAAAACCACATGTCAAAAGACAGGTTCAAGCTATAAAGATGCTTTTATGAATGATACCATTACATGCCCAAGTTATTCCTATATGAACTGAATCTCCTCCTAAATCCAGGATTTGTCTGTTAAGGTATTAGGATGTTGCAATCTATGTTCTATGCACACCAAATTTGTCACAATCACACACAGCGATATCCAGCTAGTATGCTGAATACATGAAGAATGTGCTTTAAATTCTTCTATGATGGGAAAAACTCACCACTCTCAAAACAAGAAGAAAAATGAAAAACCCTTCCTCCTGTTCTTGGTAGCTCTGAATGCCAGAGAAGAATGTAAAGGTATTTCCCAAGCCCATGAAATCACAGATCCTTAGATTATTGATACAATGATTGCCTCCAATGCCTAGAGTAGTATTCTATACACAGAAGGTGCATAATAAATGTTTCCCACTGTTGTTAAACACAGTACCTTAATTCAGTGAATGTTTTTCCATTAGCCATCACTTGTGATCCATTGGAGAGTCCTGCCCACGGAAGCTTGAGTTGCTCCTCATCTCTGACAGAATCTCAGTATAATTCCAGATGTTCATTCCAGTGCGCTGAAGGATTTGTGCTAAAAGGAGCAGAGACCACTGAGTGTGACATGTCTGGAGCCTGGACGGCCCCAGCCCCAGTTTGTCATGGTACGGGGATATTTTCTTGTTTTGTCTGTTTCTCTACTTTAGTGGAAGCATCGTGTCATTATGGTATTAATAAGAAAAATAATGTAGTTGGCACAACATTTTAAGATTTGAAAAGTATAAAAGTCTAGATTTTCTCACTTGATCCTCACAAATGTGGCACAGGTGCTGTTAGTATCCCTACTTTATAGACAAGGAAACTGAGACTCAGAAAGCGTGAATGACCACTAAGGTCCCTTCCAACTCTCGACCTGTGACCCTACAATTCTATGACTTTGCCTCAATCCCTCTTGAGTTTCTGTAGAATGGAGATAATGATACCTGCCTTTCTCACCTCACAGGATAGTTACGAGTTTTAAATTGTGAAATGCTTTTGAAACATATAGTATGATTATCATTGTATATGTTTAGTCCCATTTTATAGAAATACAACTGAGGCACAGACAAGACAATGAGATTTCATGATTATATCACTGGTGCTCCATACAGAAGTCATTTGGTATCAGCACAGTATTGTCATTCCTTTATTCTACCATGATACCTGGGGCCACTTAGATGACCTTTCTGTACCTGTTTACATGGCTATAAAAATGAAATTAAGTAGCCACCATCCATCATCAAGGGATGACATGAGGCTTAATGGGATATAATAAGCAGTACTTACATGATATTTAGATCTTTGAGCTCCTCAAATGGAATTTCAAAAAGTTATTCAAGCTACCCCCTCACCTTCAATCAGGTGATTTTTCACTTACCATGGACAGCTCAAAATCCCCTTTCTTACCCAGATTCTCTGCCTCAGTGTCAAACTTGATTCATCATTCTCACTCATCTCACCTATCCAGTCAATTGTAAAACCTTGGGATTTCTTTTCCCACATCTTTCCCATGTTTCCCTTTCTATCTGCTCCTATAGCTATCCCCAGCTTGAGTCCTCATCCCCCCTCACCTGGACAATTGCAAAAGCCTCCTTCTTGGGTTCCATATCTCAAGTGTTTCCCTACACCAAAGCATCCTCCACAGCCATCAAAATGATTTTCTCTTAAGGTCTGATCATCTCATCCTCCTTTAATTAATAAACTTCGATAGCTCCCTCTTACTCTAGGATCAAATATAATTTTCTCTGTTTGGAAATGAAAGGCCTTCCCTTCCTGTTATCTCAGTCCTCTCACATATTCCACTCTATTCACTTTACAATTCATCACATCCTTGTCTATCTGCTGTTCCTTATATAGGGCTCTATCTCCCAAATCCTTGCCTTTCCATTGACTATCCCTCTTGGTTAGAATAGCCTCCTTCCAATCACCTCTTGTGTGGAAACCCTGGCTTCCTTCAAGACTCACCTTAGGCACCATACTTGGCAGGAGGCCTTTTCCAGTCTCTTCCCACCCCCAGCTTCTAGTCCCCACTCCTCTAAGGCTGCCTTCTATATACAGGTAAACTTGGGTTCAAATTCTACCGCAGTTAGCATGTGATCTTGGGCAAGCCTCAATTTCCTTGGGTGTAAAACTAAGAAGTTATACTAGAAGACCTCTGAGGTGCCTCCCACCTCTAAATCCATGATCCTATAAGCCTATATTCCTAAGGTCCCCACAGTTATGGCCTCACACACACAGACTCTATCTCTCACTTCTTGGCCTTTGTACCATCTACCCACAATATTTGGGATGCTTTTATTGATCTTTTCCTCCTCCTCTTTCTCCTCTTCCTCCTTTCTCACTTGTCCAGGGTCACATGCTATTAAGTGTCAAATATCTGAGGCCAGATTTGAACTCAGGTCCTCCTGATTCCAGGGCTGTTGCTTAGTCCACTGTGCTACCTAGCTGTCCCCTAGTCTTACTTCTAAGTAACCAGAGTTCCCTCCATCCCCCAAAAGCATCAGAGGTAACCCTTCCTGGAGTAACTATTTCCTAGCACCCTTCGCAAAACATCTTTTACATGAGAAGATCTTTGATGACATTGGTGTGGGCATTCCCTCCCCCAGTGCAGATTGCAATCCCTTCTCATCCTCCTTAATACAAGAGCTCTATAGTTGCTGGAACACCTCCCCCCCCCCCAAGTAGAAATCAAATCTGGTGGCAAACTTGCTGCTGATTCAACTCTCTTCAAAGAGCACTAATTAACCCTTATGCTATGGACAGCATAGTGGGTGCTATCTACTCTGTCCACAGTGGATACAAGAGAATAAATAACTTGCCTATATAGTCAGGGTAAACAATTCTGGATCCTATGACCTTGACCTTTAAGAGAACCGAGGGCAAAGAAATTAATGAACATTTTTACATTTATAATTAGGTGGCACGGTGGATAGAGTGTTGGGCCTAGAGTCAGGAAGATCTGAGTTCAAATCCAGCCTTAGACACATACTCCCTGTGTGACCCTAAATCACTTAACCTGACTGCCCCAGTTTTCCCATCAATAATATGGGAATAATAATAACACCTACTTCCCAGGATTTTGAAGATCAAATGAGATCACTTTTAGCATAGTGCCTGCCACAGAGTAGGCACTATTAATCCTCCCTTCCTTCTTCCTCCCTTCCTTTCTTTCTCAGTTAAACAGTGCCAGGAACTGAGTGCTCCCATCAAGGGACATATGAGCTGCTCTCACCCTTTTGGAAACTTCATGTACCAGTCATCGTGTAACTTCACATGTGAGGAAGGATTTGTCCCACACGGCCCACGAGTGCTGCATTGTTTGGATACTGGAAGCTGGACCTCTCCACCACCACTCTGTGAAGGTAAGGGTGTTCCTTTTTCTAACATCTAGGCTGACATCTGAGATATGGATAAAAGCCAATGGCTTAGCATCTTAAAAGCACTGAACTTCCATAGCCACACAGGTCCTAGGGAGGGCAGGACACAGGGAATGGTAGCAAGAAATGTACTTCACAGTTCAGCACTGCAAAATATAGTGATAGAAGGGCAGGGAGAAGTCATAGGTCTGAGCTGCAAACATGCTCTAAAACATGTGTAATACTGGGGTGATATGGACTCGGGAAGATTACAAAGAAGCAGGAAACCAGTGAAGAGAGAGGGAGAGCATAGCCCAGCTGGAGGAACAGAGGCAGCCTGAGTGATTAAACCTTCACTGTGCCTCCAAGAAGGAGCCCCAGCACACTTTGTACATACTATAACCCTCTTTGTGAGGTAGGATGTGCTTTTAATGACCCTTGTTTAATACATAAGGAACCTGAGACAATGAGATAAAGGAAGCCATTTCCTCAACATCCTTCAGTGGTTCCAGAGTACAGTAGGCACAAGAGTCCAAGTGTCTTGAATTCTGTCTCCTAGATTAACATCTTCCAGAACCTAATATATACATATGTATATGGCTATAGGTTGGCTGTCCTGATTTTTTTCCCTCACCATTCTACTCTATCCATCGACTCCTCACAGGGTCTTAGCTATAGAGCTGGAAAAGAATTTGAGGGCCATCTAGTGCAACTCTCTCATTTTACAGTTGAGGAAACTGAGATACAGAGACTTTAAATGGTTTTTCCCAAGATCACTTGTCTAATAAATACTAAAGCTGGGATTTGAACTCATGTCTTCTGACTTTAGTGCTTTTTCCGCTAAACAGCACTGTTGTCTCTACTTACATTGGCAATAAATATTTTAGTTCTTTATACTGTTATGTTCTTAATATTCACCTTTGTTAGGTTTGTCTGTGCTAAAGTAAGTTTCTTGAGGGCAGAGATGATGTATCCTTCCTTAATTTGTATATCATCTAGTAGAATCTTTGTTGCTATTCAGTTGTTTTAAGTTGTGTCTGACTCTGTGACCTCATTTGGAGTTTTCTTCACAAAGATACTGGAATGGTTTGCCATATGAGGAAACTGAGGCAAACAGGGTTAAGAGACTTACCCAGGGTCACACAGCTAGTATCTAAGACCAGATTTGAACTCAGGTGCTCTATCCACTTTGCCACCTTGATGCCCAGTAGAATCCTAAATAAAAACAAAAAGAGGAGTTACCTTTTTTTTTTTCTTTTAGCTATGGATCACACACTCCAAGCCGATTTTCAGGGCCATATACGGGTGAACATGGTATTAAGGAGAACCCACATAGCATGGAACTTTAGGTACCAATGTCTCTTCTCTCAAGTACCAAAGGGTCCTGGAGCCCACCAACTTACAAAGAAGCAGGACACTGGTGAGGGGAGAGGGAGGGCATAGCCCAGCTCTGACTGGTGAGATGCTGCTTACCCAGAGTCAGGAATCACTTTTCCTTTTCAGTGCTGATTTCTCTCTCATTCCCCATTCTATTTCTACCCCAACTGTTGCTATCAGAATGCAAAGCCATAGGGCGGCTAGGTGGTGTAGTGAATAGAGTACCGGCCCTGGAGTCAGGAGGACCTGAGTTCAAATTCAGCCTCAGACACTTAACACAAAAGAAAACTAGTTGTGTGACCTTGGGCAAGTCATTTAACCCCAACTGCCCTTTCTCCAAAAAGCAAAACAAACAGAATACAAAGCCATAATACACTGGGAAATACACTTCTGGGAATTTTTTTCTTTTCTTTTTTCAGTTTGTATGGATGTTGTCCACAATGTTGTCTTACAATAAACACACTTTCTATTGAAACAAAAGTTTAAGAATTTGAGACAAAGTGACGATTATGAGACGTTATTTATGTAACTGAGAAAAGGCAATTATTAAGGAAGGGTGAGGAAAATTTCCTGAAAGTCTCAAATAGTTTAGAGACCCAGTTCTCCCATGTCCCTGAACAAGATGATCAATGGGAAATTTACCTTCGAATATCTCAGGTCTGAAGATTCCTATTGCTCACAAAGTGGAAACAGTAGCTAGGTAGCAGAGCTTTGCACTTGGAGTCAGGAAGACCTGATTTCAAATCCTCCAACACTTATTGGCAACCTCACCCTGGGCAAGTCACTTAACCCCTCTCAATCTCAGTTTTCTCATCTGTAAAATGGGGGTGACTGGGCTGTAGGAACTGACCAGGAGAAGAGTGTTGGTGGGAAGATCCTCTATGCCAGTCCTCCAACTCCTAGTCCATCCTATGCCAGACTTCAGACCTTTTGGCACCTGGCAGAAGAGTTTCTGGTGCCTAAGGTCCTATACTGTTTGGGTTCCCCTAATACCATCTGTGTGAATATGTATGCATGTACATATATATATACATATGTGCACATATCTTGTTATAGTTGTTTGGTTGCTCCCCAGTCATGTGTGACTTTGAGTGACCTCATTTGGGATTTTTTTGGCAGAGACACTGCAATGTTTTGCCATTTCCTTCTCCAGCTCATTTTACAGATAAGGAAACTGAGACAAACAGGCTTAAGTGACTTGCCCAGGGTCATACGGTTAGTAGGTGTTAGAGGCTGGATTTGAACTCACAAATATGTTTTCCTGACTTCAGGCCTGGTGCTCTGTACATTATGGCACCACCTAGGTGCCATGTGCACACACACACACATGCAACACACACACACATGTATGTATACATGTATATAAACATATGTATGTGTATGTGTTTTTTAAAAAATAGCTTAACTTTCATTTCATAAAATAGCTGACTAGAGGGACAACCATTTCAACATAAAAGGAGCCTTATAATTTCATTGAATTGTAGACCTTTAGAGAGAAATATATTTTTAAAGACAGAGACCTAATCTAGCACTCATTTTACATATAAGAGACCTAAGGTCAATGAAATGAAAGAGATAAAGTAACTCGGCCAAAGTCACCCAGCTAGGAAGTGAGGGAGCCCAGATGCAGTTTGATATTCCAACTGAACATCCAGAGTCTCGCCCTACTGAAAAGGAAGGTGTTGCCTCTGAAAAGGAATATAAGGGCTACGGAATTACTTGATATCACAGAGTCTACACTTTTTTATTTTCTTTTTTTTTTTTGCTTTTTTTTTGGAGGGGGGAAGGTAGGGCATGCAGTAGATGCTTAAAAAATACTTCTTGATTTGCCTTGCCTCAGTGAGGGTAGTAGCAGTTATACTCGTCACTGTCTTTCCAAGTTAGAAATGGGAGGGGCCATAGAAAAGATGTTGATATAGATAACTACACATACCTATATATATGCACATATATATATATATATATATATAATCTGCTATATACATATTAATTTATTAAAGCTTAAAACTGCACTAAGATTTTTGGTATACACACATGCATGCATGCACACACACATACCTTAGAAGATATTGGATATACTGACTTCCTTCCTTTATTATCCTAGCTTAAGTTCTTGAATGATGAGCCTTTCACGGGTCCATAGACCCAACAGCTGCATTTCTCCCCATCGATTCTCATTGGAAAATGATCAATGTCAATTACATTCTAACTTTTGGAGGGGGGTGATAAGGAGAGCTCTTGGGTGCTTGAATACAAAATTATCTGCAGGCTGTTGTGTTCTGAAATAAACCTTTTTCAACCTCTATCACTTCTCACTGCAGCTATTACATGCAAGCCTTTGATGACACCTGAGGAAGGAACAATGACCTGTGTCCATCTTTTTGGAGATTCTAGATATAAATCAACTTGCCAATTTAGTTGTAATGAGGGATTTTCTTTAATTGGATCAGATACACTGCACTGCACTATTTCTGGACACTGGACAGCTGACCCACCAACATGTCAAGGTAGGATGAACTATTCCTTATTTTATCCTTTTTTGTGTGTCATCACGAGACCCAAGAACAAAGATAACAGTTCCATTTAAATACTTCATGCTTTCTACTGAGCCTTATGCCATCTACTTTTGGAATAGCTGTTAACATTTCAGAGTCAGCTTATCGAGATTCCTAATTTAGGAGGCAAGATATAACCCAAAGATTTGTTTCCATAAGTGTATTAAGACTCTAAGATCATCTTCCCCTGAAAATTTATCTAGACAGCTTTCAGAAATAAGGAGATATATTATGTGAAGTCACATCTAGAGGGACAAGTACAGACTAGGTAAATTCCTAAAATTACTTCATGTTCATTATTGACCTTCCACACATACACAGAATCCTGAATAAAGGAATGCTTTTCTGCCATTTTGGAAGATGAATATGACATTGAGTCCTCTTTTCCAGTGGTCTTTTCATGAACAAGCCAATTTTCTTTCAAATTCCCTACTATTCTCCTACATCAACTATTCATTTGACAGACAATAAGCTCCCACAGTTCTTAAGGCAAGAAAAAAAGTTTTGAGATGGTCCTCCTGCAGTGACAATAAAAAGAAAGGATTTCTCTCAATCTTTATTGAGCTGTTCTTCCTCTGTCCTGTCTGGGTATCTAATAGGTCTATTTTGCTGATTATCTATTAAGAGGACTATTAGACTTACAGATGGAAGATACCTTTGAAATTATCTAGGACAGTTTCCCCATTTACAGATGGAGATATTGAGCTCATTATCCATGAAGAATCACTCCATTTTGGACGAGACATGATTTCATCAGAATAATAAGTTCTTGGTGAGGAACTCCCTCTACCAATGCATATAACTCTGCAATTTATAGCCTTAAATGCATATAATTCTGAAATTTATAGTCTTAGTGGGATAATAAGAGATTAATAAACTCTCCCAGGGTTAAAACAGCCCGTATGTGTCAGAAGGAAGGTAGGGAAGCCCAGTATTTTTGACTGAGGCCACCTACCTCTCTAGCCTATATCTGATCCAATCATTTCCTCCTATTAGTTTGCCTTACCCAATTTACAAACGTAGAACAAATGTCACATTTGGTCTGGGCATTGGGGTAGACTAATGACATTTCAATAATAATAATAAAGTTTTACCCAGTTTACAAATATCTCACTTTGTCCTCACAACAATACATCCTGCAAGGAAGGTGCTAGTATTATCCCAATGCTATAGATGAGCAAATTGAGGTCCAGAGTGAGTAAGTGACCTGCCCAGTGTCACATAGCTAGTTAGTGACTGAAACTGGATTTGAACTCAGGTGTTCTGGACTCCAAGTCTGACTCTCTATCCACTGCACCACCTAGCTGCACAATTTAAAAATGCCTTAAAATACTTCGGAAGCGGTGAGAGATATTTATCATAATGTTTCAAATACAGACTGTGGCTCTTTAAATCTCTTTGTTCAAATACTGTCACATGGTCAGAACAGCTGGGTAGCTTTTCTCAGTTTCCTCATCACAAGCAAGGAATAACAAGGGGGATAGTGTTACCAGACTATAGGGTATGTGGCATGGATTAAAAACTAAGAAGCTAGTGGTAGCTCTCTCTCAAATATATGCCCATAGTGATCAAGTCAAATCACAACTAAATCATAGGATTATCATATATTTAGGACTGGAAGTCTGCTTAGAGGTCACTGAGGCCAATCCCCTCATTTTACAGGCAAGAAAACTGAGGCCTAAAGAAGTTAAGTAATTTGCCAGCAGTGGAGGAACCAGGATTTGAATGCAGGTCTGTTGACACCAAATCCAACCATCTTTTCACTGCTGAGATTCCTTCCAACTCTAAGATACTATAATTCTAAGAATAGATACATTTTTACAAATCTATTCTTGGAAAGACTAGTCAAAATGCATGACTGATCAGTCCCTCATCTTTATATCTCAAAGTCAGAATTATCAGTAGTTGTTCAGATAATAAAACCAAGGACATTCCTTTCTAGTTTAAATGTTTTTAAATTTCTGATTATTTCTAGTTGTATTTTCTTATCTGGCCACATTTTGTACCCATTATTCCATACCAGAAACTTCATAAAAGGTTGTCACCCATGCCAAGAATGCACTCTCCATCTTCTTCCTCCCTTCCACTCCCACTGAATCCATAGCTTCTTTCAAGGCTCAGTTCAAATTCTGTCTCCTACCCAAAGTCCTTTCTGTTGTACTCATGTATCTGCATACCGACCATAACCCACCAATAGAATATAAACCCCCTGAGGTCAAGGACTGTTTTGTTTTTATCACTAGAGCCTCAAACATATAAAGTATTTAATAAATGTTAGTTGGGTTGAGTTGAAAAGCAGCTGAAAAAACATGAGTGGATTATAGAATCATATAATAGTCCAACCTCCCTATTTTATAAGTGAGGAAACAGAGTTTAAGTGATTTGTCCAGGATCACACAACTAGTTTGTGTCTGAAGCAGAATTCAAACTTAGGTAATCCTGATCCTAAATCCAACACTCTATCCGTTATACCATCTAGTTACCAAAATGAAGCAGTCATTCTAGTTTTGAAAACAAGTAAAAGACCACTCCCCAAGAACTGTGGATCATAGCCTTCTCTTTATATGCAGAGTGTACATAATTAATCAGTTTATGGAACCTACATGTTGCATTACAATAGAGCCCTCTCCTGTCCAGTCGCCATAATACCTTTCCCTCCCCACCCCTTAAATATAATGAATAATCCACTCCAATGAAAAATTAGGCCAAGGTTCCATTATTGCTCCCAGATAATGAATCTCTTAACTAATTTGGACTAAACTAATGGAGCAATCCTTTCCAAAAGGTGACCTGGCAAAATCTCTACTGATTCATCATTCTTCGTTATCTTCTGTAAATTCCCTTTCTCCTAAGGAGTTTCCTCTTTTATTTTATCGTTTTGGTGAAAGATGCCTATGCAAATTAATTATAATGAGATGAACAAAAAGAAAGGATAGAGAATGGGAGAAATAGCCATCTAGAGGAGAGCAATAACGAGTCTTGAGTTGGAAATTGTGTACCTGTGGACAGCACAGTTCTTAATCTGGAGTCCATGAACTTTCTTTTTAAAATACTGGGATAACTGTATTTCTTTTTTTTAAAATTTATTTTATTTTCACTTTGAGGAACAAAACAAGCATTTTCTTAACACAATATTATAAAAAAGATGATTGCATAGAGCACCGGCTCTGGAGTCAGGAGCACCTGAGTTCAAAACCAGCCTCAGACACGTAACACACACACACAAAAACTAGCTGTGTGACCTTGGGCAAGTCACTTAACCCCAAATGCCCTCCAAAAAAAAGCAAAAAAAAAAAAGGATAAAACTGAAAATCTGACATGCACAACTTGCTATTCCTTCCAAATATTAAACAAAGTTATCATGTAAATTCTTTTCCTTTGAATTCTATGTATTTTTACTTTATGCATTTAAAACATTTTTCTGAGAAGAGCTCCCTAGGCAAAACTAGACTGAAAAAAGTGGTTCATGACACACACAAAAAGGTGTGTGTGTGTGTGTGTGAGAGAGAGAGAGAGAGAGAGAGAGGGAGAGAGAGAGAGAGAGAGCGAGGGAGAGCGAGCGAGCGAGCATGCTCTGGAGTAAGGAGTAATAAAGTGAGCATCACATTACCTAGGCTGGCCCAAACTCTCTTCAGCTCATTAGTTCTTCCCACTCTCCCCCTCTTAAAAAAGGTCTTTTTTATAAGAGATGATCTCTGAGAGAGGGCTAGAAGAGGGATGGAGGGAAATTAGGCAATGGAGAAAATGAAACAAAAATTTTGACTGAAGATTTATCTATCTAATCATGAAAACACCTATAACCAACCAGAGGATTGGCCTCTAGGTGATTTTTTTGACCATACATTTTAAATTCATGAAAACGATTTACTCTAACGTGGAAAAGTTAATGAAATATGGACTTCTGAATTACTGAAATGTTGATGACGACAATGAATATTATTATCAGTCATTTGTTAATCTATGCTGAGGCCAGGATTTTGACCACTTTTCTGGGCTACATTTTCTAATGCTTTGCACTGTCTAAATTTAAATGAAGTAAAGAAGTATTTCCCGTTATAGCTTCTTACATATCCATTCATCCATCTATCTACAGATGTATCTATACACACACATACATACACACATATAGACATACATATACACACACATATATGTATATCTCCCTTCACTATCTTCCATGATCTTTTTTTGGAGGGGGGAGTGCAGGGCAACTGGGGTTAAGTGACTTGCCCAAGGTTACGTGGCTAGTAAGTGTTAAGTGTCTGCCGCCAGATTTGAATTCAGGTCCTCCTGACTTGAGGGCTGGTGCTCTATTCCCTACGCCATCTAGATGCCCCAATCTTCCATGATCTGTGCCGTGAAGGTAAAGAAGTCTCTTCCTACTTTACCTAGCTGATGATTACCTTAGCTAACAGATCTTACCAATTAGAAAGTCTTTAGCTCTGTGCATGTTATAATTCATTGTAATAATGAATAGAATAAAAAAGTTTCTTTTTTGAGCTAACCTCAAGAAATTTTGCTTTGTGGTCCAGCAATCAAATGTCCACCATTAATTGCTCCACCCCAGGGGACGTTACAGTGCTCTGGGGCACATGGAAACCTGGGCTATAACTCCACTTGTGAGTTTTCCTGCAAGAGAGGACTTATGCTAATGGGAGCCCAGAGACTCAAGTGTACAGCTTCAGGATCCTGGACAACACCCCCTCCATATTGTAAAGGTAAATTATCATTGTTCACCTTTCTATAATAATCTGTGGTCTATGAAATGCTCTAATGTCACCAAGGGTAACTAGGTGGCCTGGAGTCAGGAGCACTCATCTTCTTGAATTGAAATCAGACGCTTACTAGCTGTGTGACACTGGGCAAATCATTTATCCAGGCTTGCTTCAGTTTCTTTATCTGTCAAAGGAACTGGAGAAAGAAATGGCAAACCACTCCAGTATCTTTGCCAAGAAAACCTTAAATGAGGTCACAAAGAGCTGGAAATGACTGAAAAACAACTAAGCAACTGAAATTCTGTCACCAAATCTATGTACAAGTATAGGGCCACCATATTATATCCATTTTACAGATGATAAAACTGAGGTTCAGAGAGGTGAGATGACCTGTCCACAATAAGTGGAAGACCAGGATTCAGGTCTACTATCTTTCAGACCAGTAGTACTCTTTATAATGCCTCATTACATGCAGTAGTGTTGCCACTGGGCTATGTAGAATGAGAGTCATAGTTCGGCAGTGTTCACTTTTGGAAGGGAAAGGGGGTGCCATAGTCAGATTGATGCCAAATGTGAGTTCTTGGGGTGCTGGTTAAGCAAAACAGCTTTCATAATAGGTCGATGACTTGTGAAACTTCTGTTTTGATATTCTAGCCATTAAGTGCCCAGTATTAAATGACCCAAAGTGGGGGAGCCGAGAATGTTCCAACAACCAGGGAGAGTCCAGAGATGGCTCTATCTGCTATTTTACCTGTAACAAAGGCTTTGTGCTGAAGGGACCTGACAGTGTGCAATGCTTAACTTCAGGCAAGTGGACAGCACCTCCTCCAACTTGTGAAGGTAAAGTCTGGCTAAACCTGAATAAATGAGTGAAAGAGAGTAAAGAGACTATAATAATGCTGAGGTTATGAGTGTGGGAGACTGGAAGTACAGTGATGCCTTTGTAATGAGATGAGAGTTAAACCCATGGAAGCTGGGAGAAGAGGGACTAGGATTGAACTTTGAGGAACATCCCAGGTTAGAGGGCACATTGTAGAGGATGAACCAGCAAAGGAAACTGAGGAGTGTTCACACAGGTAAAGGACGACTAGGAAAGAGTAGTGCCACCAAAACAAAACAAAATAAAGCAAAGAAAGCATCCATGGAGAGAGGCAATAGTGTCAAGTGAAGCAAGTATGTCAAGAGAGATGGGGGCTGAGGAAAGAACATCAGATTTGTGGTTAAGACATCATTGATAATTTTAAAGAGATTAGCTTCAATTGAGTGAGGATGTCAGAAGTCAAATTGGTGAATAGAGTTCAAGTTTGTACAATAGGAGGCCTGGTTAAAAGAACTAGAGATGTTTAGCCTAAAGAAGATTTTGGGGGAAGAAGAAAGGAAACAATTGTCATCAAGTGTATGAGAAACTGTCATGTGGAAAGGTGACACCATGAAGAAATTAGAATAGCAATATCTATGGGGAGGGGAAGAATTCATGACCAAACAAAAGACAGAGACCAATACAAAATTTAAAAGAGATAATTTTGATTATATTAAATCAAAAGGCTTTTGTACAAACAAAACCAATGCAACCAAGATCAGAAGGAAAGCAGAAAACTGGGAAATAATCTTTACAGCAAGTATCTTGGATAAAGGCTTCATTTCTCAAATATATATTGAATGGAGTCAAATTTATAAGAATACAAGCCATTCCCCAATTGATAAATGGTCAAAGGATATGACAAGCAGTTTTCAGATGAAGAAATCAAAGCTATCTATAGGCACGTGAAGATTTAAATGCTCTAAATCACTTTTGATTAGAAAAATGCAAATGAAAACACCTCTGAGACACTACCTCCACCTATCAGATTGGCTAACATGGCAAAAAAGGAAAGTGATAAACGTTGATGTGGGATGTGGGAGAGGATATGGGAAAATTGGGACACTGATGCACTGTTGGTGAAGTTGTAAAGTGATCCAATCATTCTGGAGAGTAATTTGGAACTATGCCCAAAGGGCAACCAAATTGTATGTACTCTTTGATCCAGCAATACCACTGCTAGGTCTGTATCTCAAACAGATCATAAAAAAGGGAAAAGGACCTGCAGCGCAAATATCTATAGCAGCCCTTTTTGTGGTAGCAAAATATTGGACATTAAAGGGATGCCCATCAATTGGGAAAATGGCTAAACAAGCTGTGGTATGTGAATGTATTGGAATACTACTGTACAGTAAGAAATGATGAATAGGAAGATTTCAGAAAAACCTGAAAAGACTTGTGCAAACCGATGCAAAGTGAAATGAGCAGAAACAAGAAAACATTATGACTAATATAGAAATATTTCTACATGACAGCACATGTATAACCTATGTCAAACTGCTTACCATTTTCAGAAGAGAGGGAAAGGAGGGAGGGAGAAAAATTTGGAACTCAAAATTTTGCAAAAATGAATACTAAAAATTTTCTTGACATGTAACTGGGTGAAAAATAAAATGCTATTACACTTTAAAAAAAGAATATGAAGAGAGGCAAAGAAGACAGGTGATGGAGGTAACCCAGGACTGGAGTTTGGCAAGGCATCACTGTGGATAGGACAAGAGGGTAAGGGATTAAAGGAGGAGGATAACATGTAATAGAATTGGTTAACCAATTTAAAATTGATCAAATTTTGCTTCTAGGTACTATCAATCAGCAAATTGTATTTGAATACTTCTACATTTCCATTGCTGATTCTCTGAATACCATATCCATGATATCTTTTGACATGTGTAAAGTTAGAAGGGTTGGTGAGGTTTTGAGTGGAGGTAACTTAGTCTGACTTTTCCTGTGTGCTACTTTATGGGTTATTGTTGATAGTCCAGAACTGTGATTTCATAAGTTTCAGGAACTCTGGATGTAAAAACTCCTATCCACAGATGCAAACTGGTCATTTGTCTATAATTCCATCTTAGAGAGTTGCACTAAGATGTTAAGCAACTCACCCATGGACATACAGTATTACTTAGAATAGGATAAATTTATAGAGGCAGGGACTTGAACCAAAGTCTCCCTAATTCCAAGTCTGGCCCTCTATCTACATGCTGCTTTCAAAAATAAACTCCATGTTTATATGAATAAAAGAATGCTTTTTCTAATGGCAAGTATATTTTATTGACACTGGTTATTATCATCTTATACATTTACTCAGGGTAGAAATTAAGTGATGTTGATTTTTTTTCTTAGTTTCATTTTTCTACCCCATATTTTCTCTGCAGTTGTCAAATGCCCAGAACTGACTCTTCATAAACCAATGCTGATGAACTGCTCTCACCCCTGGGGGAACTTCAGTTATGAGTCCACATGCATCTTCTACTGCCCTGAGGGTCAAGTGCTGAACAGCTCCCCAGAAATAAAGTGCCAAGCAAAAGGCAACTGGTCAAAAAAGATGCCAACCTGCCAAGGTATATTAATCTAATGGATCAAAATGCCAAATCAGTGCTGCTTCTCTGGCTCTTTCTAACAGGTCTCTCTTTGCACCTTCATGTTTCCATGAGGTTTCTTTCACCTTGGAGGGAGCAGAGTTTTTGCTTCAAACATGGAGAGATGCGGTTTAAACTTGGCAGTTGTGTCAACCAATCACTAGTCATTTTTAAACTTTCAGTTTCATTAAACGAATCCATCTTACTCACTGCTGCCTAGCCCAGGAAATTGTAGGCATTTAAAAGTTTGGATTTATCTCATTTAGGTATCTAATTTTTAATTCATGAGGAAATACCCAATAGTTTGGATTTTCAATCCTGACCTGCACTCTCGCATCTCCAACTGACTATTGAACATTTTGAACTATATTCCTGTAGATATCTCAAGTTCAACATGTCCAAAATTTAACTCATTAGCTTCCCTCCCAAATCCTCCCCTCTTCCTAATTTCCCTATTACTGTCAAGGGTACCACCATCCTCCAATTTTCCCAGGTGCATCATCTCAGTGGCATCCTCAACTCTTCACGCTCACCCCACACGGCCAAACTGTTGCCAGGTTCTGTGATTTTTACCTTCACAACATCCCCTTTATATGTTTCCTTCCCTCCTCTTACAATGACACCACCCAGGGCCAGGTTAGGTAATAAAGCCAATGGATATCCATAGTTTACATCAGTTTACTCTTAGATAATGTGGCAGACTTTTGTTCCTCTCATATAGCCCATTCAAAAAGTACTGGAAGACAGTAAAGGAGGCCTCTACCTTTCTTGTTGGGGAGACCCTTTGTAGGAAGCTTTGGGGAAGACATAGTTAAAAATTACCCAGGATAGGAATACATTGGATGGGTTGTAGTCTTCACCATTGGAAGGAACACCATAACTGATGAGATCACAGATCTATCTGGGTATTTGAGTATTCATGTTTGTGTCCACTGTGTCATTCCTTTCATTAGGTCCTTACCTGACTCACTTAAGAATTCTCTTTATGATTTAATCACTACTCATAAAGTTACTCTCTATGCCCATTCATTATACAGTATTTTTTTTTGCTGACATCCATCCCCTATTTTGCATTCTTCCATTTGTTTCATTATCAGCAACATCAGAATCTTTGATGAATAAAACTACTGGTTTCTACAAGTTGGCACAACTTCATAGTGCCTTGTAGAATCTTTGGGATGCTTTTGGATGGATGGTTGAAGATTCTAGTACTAACATGCATGAGTGGGATCTATTGCAGAAAGCCCCTTGTCCATCCAGAAAGCTCTGATTTACTTTGGAGGAGCAGTTGCATCTATATCAAGTCTTGCAATAGGTGGTTCAATCTTGGCTCTTCTAAGGAAACGTTTCAGACAAAAAGGTAAGGGAGAAAAGATAAGCTCTTTATTTTATCTGTTGTAAGGTATTTGGGGAAACTCCTAACCACTATAGTTTATGATAAGATTGTCTACATGGAAACAAAGTTGAGATCAGCTTTCGTGGCAGCATCTCCAGCCCATGGCCAAATTGAGTGGGTATACAGTATACGGTTCTTCTAGTCAAAGAGGACTAGAAACCATTACTTCTGTTGACCCTGAGGGTAGGTATAACCCAAGTAAGAGAGATATATTTAATAGACAAATTATCAGTCAGTCAACATTTGACAAGCATTGATTAAACACTTATTATGTGTTGAAGCAGCTAGGTGGTGCAGAGGATAGAGTGCCATCCCTGGAGTCAGGAGGACTTGAGTTTAAATCCAGCTTTAGACACTTCAGTCACTTAAGTCTATTTGCCTTAGTTTTCTTATCTGTAAAATGAACTGGAGAAAGAAATGGCAAACCACTCCAGTGTCTTTCCCAAGAAAACACCAAATGGGGTCACAAAGAATCAGACACAACTGAAAACAACTGAACAAATGTGCTGGGTATTGTGCTGAGCATGAAGAATGCAAAGAAAAGCAAAACCAGGATCCCTGCTCTCTGTTCTCTAAAACCTCACCTTCTAATGGGGGCAACAGTGTGCAAATACTAGGCCTATATAAGGTCTAAACTATAAATAAAAGGGAGATCATCTCAGAGGGAAGGAGATGGAGGACGGTGAAGGGCTGGACTAGAAAAGGTCTCTGCAGAATAATTATTATAAAAATCAACCTTGATCTAAGAGTAGCAGGAGGAGAAAAGGCAGTTTTGTGGGGAGAAGCCTGGAGCATTTAAAGGCTCATGTCTCTACTTAACGGCTCAAAGTTAACAGTGACCATAGGATCCTAGAACCAGAGCTTGAAGGATCTCAGAGGCCATGTAGCCAAATCCCCTCATTTTACAGGTCAGAAAACAGAATTTAAGTGGCTTGCCCAAGTTGAAATAAGAAAGAAGCAGAATTTAAACTCATGCCTTCCAACTCCAGAGTCACGTTGCCTTCTTTGTAGTTTGTGAGAAGCAAGTAACAACAAATGGGAGGGGGAGGGTGGGAGAAGAGGATCCATATCTTCAATACAGGGAGTTATGATTAGTGTGTGATTCAAATGACTTACGGACTACTTAAATTCCTGACTAATATTTCCTGTCTGATTTAGCTCCATTTCTTGGTTACTTGAGGAAAAAAACATAGGTACTCTTTTATATTCTGCCTACATCCTTTGTTTCTGAGGCTAGCTCAATTCACAAGAAATATATCTCATTTCTGCTGCTATTCCAGGGCAATCACACGTCCCTTTTGGAAACAGCTGATAAAGTCAGTAAGTGAGGGGAGCAAAGTAATGCTCATAGTTAGCAGGGCTTGGTGAGAGCACCAGGAGTCTCCTCTACCTCTGTTCATTTACTCTACCTCTACTTCATTCCCAGCCAAACCTAAGAGGGCTGGGCCAGGCACTGGGCTATTGTGGCTCCTAACACTTATTGAAATGGACTCTCTAATTTCTAACTTATGTTGAACTTACTTTCAAGGAGATGCATTCTTTAGTTTCGAAATGCCTTCAGGGAAGCCTCTGCTTGGTGGTACATGATGAAGCGCCAGTCCTTTCTTCTCTCTTCATATCTCCTTAAAGACTACTTAATTGCCCATTTGACACTACCAAGAAGTGTGTTTGCTAACCCAGATGATTGCAATGCAGCTATGGCTGTATTCCTTGATAAGTTTTGGAAAGATTTACCCTTGTATGGATCATCGGTTCCATTTTAGTTACCAGCGCAGGACTTCACACCATGCCAACAGAAGATCCCTTTTGCATTCTTTTGGGGAAGCTTCCATCCTGATGCAGTCATGCCCAGCTTTTGAATAACTGTGGTTCATACCATCCTAAGCCAGGATCTTGGAATTCCTAGGACCCTTCCCCAGGGAGCCTCTCTGGCCTGGTTATGGAGAAGAGGCTAAGGCAAAGACTCATTTGGAGAACAGTCTATTCAAGGAACATTCCTAAAGAATACCATAGGCTCATAGATTCACAGCTGGAAGACACTTTAGAGATTATCTACTCCAACCCCTTTATATTATAGAAGCCAAGAGACTCAAAGGATTTGTTCAAAGTCACACAGGTAGTGAGTAGAATAATCAGAATTTGAACATAAGCCCTCTCGATTCAAATTCAGTGCTTTCCCCAAAATGCCATAAGGCTTCCTTCAGGACTTCTTCTGACTGGACCAGAGGAGGCAGGGAATAGCTCATACCAGTTTCTGGTCTTAAATTATCTTAAAACCAGTCTAGATTTCCTAGTATATGCCTAGGCTAGGGTTCTTACTAAGGACTATTCTAATTTGGCCTAATACCCCATTTTACAGATAAAGAAACTGAGATTCATAAAGACTGTGTATCTCTCAATATCTTAACGAGTTCTGAGAGAGCAGAGATCGGGGCCTAGGTTTTCTGACTACAACTACCCAATGTACCACTCCCTTCTCTCTGACCGTTTTGCCAATCACCTCACTATTTTTCCCTTATCATGCCCTTTACTGATGGTCTTTTTTTCCTTTTTTGTCCCTTCCTTTTCTTTTAAACCAACTCTTCATATCTTCTCACTTCCCATTATCAGATGATGGAAAAAGGCCCCTGAGCCCTCGAAGGTAAGGTGGAAATATTTAATTAACAGATTATGTCATATATGAATTACACATCCTAAAATGCATGGTTCCTTTTATATGTCAGATACCGAAGCTGGAGTATTTATGACTATTTATCCAAGTGGGGTCAAAGGTGAAGGTTGCCAGAAACTCTGTAGGGGGCTGAATTAAAGATTTATGTGGTATAATTTAGAACTATTGTAAAATCCTATGGAAAAACCCAACAGTATCCTTTGATGGACATGCATCTTATTTTTTCAAAAATAAAATTCAGTAAAGGAAGGGGCCCAGTCTTTCATTAAGTCATGGGGCCCTGCTGGATGTGTACTGCTTTAGTGCACTGACCAATAAAAAGATCTTCCATTCTTACCCCAATGCCATCATGTTTTAATTCTATAGTGTCATGGGAACACCTGGAGTTTTTACCAATATGGCTTTTGACTCAGCTTCTTAAGGTAAGTGTTCTGTGGTGATAACTTTGGAGGAGGAAAAAGAGGGAGGGGGAGTTATGAATTATGAGTTCAGAATTTATATGAAATGGTCATAAATTGAATTTTGGCTTGAGAGAGAGGCAACGATAGAAACTAAATAGTTGGGGTACAGTGGCTCATCATCAACAGCCAAGTTATAACTTCAGAGTTTCAATGTAAAGCAAGGAAAAAAACACTTGGATAGTTGACCTGAAAATATTTTGTAAACCTTAAAGCATTATACAAATGAGTTATGTGGCTAATTATTACTATTAATATATAAATTATATAATTATCAATATTTTATTA
This sequence comes from Pseudochirops cupreus, assembly GCA_028627135.1. Taxonomy (NCBI): domain Eukaryota; kingdom Metazoa; phylum Chordata; class Mammalia; order Diprotodontia; family Pseudocheiridae; genus Pseudochirops; species Pseudochirops cupreus. The sequence goes on along the minus strand of CM053584.1, from coordinate 51,549,270 downwards.
ATATGTCATTAATAAAAGAGTTATTACTGTTTGTGTGACCTTGGAAAGGTCACTGAATATCTGTGGGACTAAGTTTAATGGAGTTTGCTCAGATGACCTCTCAGGTCCCTTTTAACTCTGATCTGCTATGAGTTAGAGTCAAAGCTAAGGATCCCACTAATTTCCACAACAGAAATAACCGAGATACATAAATAATCTCACTAGCAAAAATTCCTTCTCTGATAATAGCTGAGTGACTCTGGGTGATTCACAACCTGTGTGCCCCAAGCAATCATCTCAGACTATAAACTGAAGAGAACAGGAGGTTGCTCTACAGCAGGGGGTTTCTCTCAAAGAAGCTCTTTAAGTTGATGGAATCAGAGGTCTAGTTTTAAAGACAAATAATTTCACCATAAATTGCATTCCTTCTCCTGTGGGCTGTTATGCAAAGCTGAGACATTCTGTTGAGTCAGTATTGAGCAGGTTGGGATGGCCAGTGGTGGGACAGTGATAGAGCAATGAATTGGAACTTAATCAACTAAACTGTAGCCTGGTCATTGAAAGTTCATGGCTACTAGTTGTAGGTTTCCACTGACTCTTCTTAAGAAGCCACTGTGGCTAACAGGACCCTAGGCTCAAGCAAGAGAAGTTAGATGAGTGGTCAAGGTTTGGAGAATTGAAGACAGTTCTCTTTCATTTTCACAGACCTGCTTCTCCACAGCAGCACCATCAACTTTCACAAGATCCCATTTCTGAATATGCCTGTTCCTGACAGACTTGACTTTTGCTGCAGCTTAACCACCTGCAGTGTTCTGTAAATATCTGTAAATAAAAGACATTGGTTTCCTCTGCTGCTGGTTCAGTAGGGTTGCCACTTCTGTCCCACCTAGCCACCATCCTTCTCCACAGCAAAGCAGCTGTAGCCAGGACCAGAAGTTTCCAAAGGAGCTGTGAAGGATTTTGCCTTTTTGCACCCAGGCATCACCATTTGAAATGGCAGTGTCGTCCAAAAAGATGGAAACTGGGAGCTGCCAGAAAAGTCAGACTACAATGGGCACCACACGTTGGAGTGAGAAAAATTAAAGAGAAGCAATTTCAGTAATAAAAAGCATATTCTGGACTTAGAGGAAACTTCTCTGACACCTGACACTGAGGCCGCTAGGTGGCGCAGATGGTGGAAGAAAATATCGAGTCAACAGAAAAGCCATCCCGTCTGCTGAACCTTTCACTGATGATATTCTCCTCCCCTTCTCCCCACACCAACCCATCCAAGGATTAAAATTCAAATAATATAGCCCTCTATTGGCTGGTTTGTTTAATAATGCACAGTCTACATACATCCCTGATTTTAAAGTTACTATTTCAGTGCAGCAGTCTTAATTTGTAATAGCTCTTTAATCTGTTAAGTATTTATTACATACCTATCTATGTATGTAACTAATCTATTAAATATTTATTATGTACCTATCTACATATCTAATAAATATTTAATCTGTCTAATAAATATCTATTACATACCTACGAATTTATTACAGACCTATCTACATAATTAATCTAAAAAGTATTTATAACATACCTGTCTATCTAGATAACTAATTTACTAAGAATCTATTACATATCTATCCAATATTGCATGCCTATCTACATATCTAATCTATCTAGTATTTATTAAATACCTATCTAGATATCTAATCTATTCCGCATTTATTTCATACCTATAACATACTTATCTATCTACCTATCTAACCTATCTAATAAGTATTTATTACATAACTAGTTACCTATATAACTAATTTATTAAGTATTGATTAGATACCTACTTGGTGTTCAATACTGAACTCAGAGGACTAAAAGCCCAGAGAAGTAGCTTCCTTAGACTATTACTTCCATGCACAGGCCCAATTCAGATTTCTTCCAAAGTTAGATACTAGGCACTGGTGAGAAGGGTAAAGGGAGACTGACCAGATGGGATCAATCTTATTCCTCCAGAGAAGTCATTCCATTCAAGAAACAACAATGGAGTCGCTGCTGCGTATTCAAGGAGCTGAGCCAGGCCCTGGGGCGAGTCGGGGTGGGAATACAAGCTAGAACTGGTGCCTGACTTTTGTGGTCTCACTGCCTAGCCAGAAAGATGAGATTGGGAGTGCTGAAGGAGCAACGAAAACTGAGGGCTATGGGGTCAGGGCAAGCTTAAGGGAGGAACCAAGATTTACAGTCAAAAAGGACCTTAGAGGTTATCTAGTTGAGTGCTGTCAAATTCAAATAGAAACGGGGACCACTAAACCATACATAAGAATCCCCGCAGGCCACATGTTGACTTAGAAAACTACATATTAACATTACCTATGTTTTATTGTATTTTTATTTATTTTGTTAAGTATTTCCCAATTACATTTTAATCTTTTTTTTATTGTTTTGTTCGTTTACTTTTAGTTTACAAGATTCAGTTCCACAATCCCTTGAGTTTCAAATTTTCTCCCCTCCCCTCTCCCACCCCCACCCTGTGGCATGTAATCAAGTATAGGACCTGCAAATACTTTCATATTAGACATTAGTCTGGTTGTATAGAAGGGTTGTAACCATTGGAATGAACAATGGGAAAGAGGTAACTAAACCAAACATTGAAAAGAAAGAGAGCATGAAGTTTGCTTCAGTCTGCATTTAAACTCTGTTCTTTCTAGATCTTTCTCTGAAGGTAGACATCCCCTTCCATCCTGAGACTTTCAGAGTTGTCTTCTAACTTTGCATTGCTGGGAAGTTGGTTGTCACACATACATTGTGTCTGTCATTGTGTACAAATTTCTCCTGGTTCCGCTCTTCTTACTTAGCATCAGTTTGTATAAGTCTCTCCAGGTTATTATGAAGTCCATCTCCTCCTCATTTCTTATAGCACAATAGTATTCCATTACATTCATATACCACAACTTATTTAGCCATTCCCCAATTGATGGGCATCCCTTAATTTCCAATTTTTTGCCTAAGAGAGCTGCAATAAATATTTATACATATATGGGTCTTCCTCCCACTTCTACGATCTCTTTGGGATACAACCCTAGAAATGGTATTACTGGGTCAAAGGCTATGCAATTATTTATAGCCCTTTGGGCATAGTTCCAGATTACTCTCCAGAATGGTTGAATGAGTTCACAACTCCACCAACAATGCATTAGTGTTCCAATTTTTCCACATCCTCTCCAGCCTTGTCATTTTCCTGTTTTGTCATCTTAGCCAATCTGACTGGTGAGATGTGGTACCTCAGAGTTGTTTTGATTTGCATTTCTAGGATCAAGAGTAATTTAGAGCATTTTTTCATATGCTTATAGATAGCTTTAATTTCTGCCTCTGAAAATTGCCTGTTCATATCCTTTGACCATTTATCAATTGGGGAATGACTTGTATTCTTATAGATTTGACTCAATTACCTGTATGTTTTAGAAATGAGGCCTTTAGCAAAGACACTGGTTGTAAAAATTACCAATTTCCCACTTCCCTCCCAATCTTGGTTACACTGGCTTTGTTTGTACAGAAACTTTTCAATTTAATGTAATCAAGATTATCCATCTTGCATTTTATAATGCTGTCTAACTTTACATTTTAATCTTGTTTGGGCCACACTCAGGAGTGATGTGAGGTACAGGTAGCCTGATGTATTTGACACCTCTGCCCTAGTCCAACTCCCTCATCTGACAGGTGAGGAAAGCCAGGACCAGAGAGGTGAAATGTCCAAGGTCACCTAGCAAGTGGCAGAGTGGGGATTTAAACCCAGATCCTCTAATGACAGGTTTAAAATGCTTTCTACTGCACTATTTTGTCTCTTAATCTCCCAGAAGATTGTGAGAGTCTAGGAAAGACTTTTTAAAAATTATGGGAGAGAATTGTATGTGTTTGTAGGGGGAAAAATCAGACAGGGAAAGATAAGAGATGTATGAGAAAGAGAAGGTAATTGATGGAGAAAATTCCAAGAAGAGATCAGAAGGGACAGAACAGGGATGGGGAACCTGTGGCCTCCAGACCACATGTGACCCGCTAGGTCCTCAAGTGTGGCCCTTTGAATGACTGATTCAGTTGAGGCTGCAGGTTCCCCACCTCTGGGACAGAATCAGAAGAAGGATTTCTCTTGAAGAAACCAAGAGAACCAACCTTTGAGATGGGGGGGGGGGGGGAGGAGAAGAAAAAAAAAAGGTATAGATTAAAAAAAAAACCTTAATATGGAAAAAGAGATCTGAAGGAGAAAATAACATATTTTAGTAATCTCACATCATAGTTATTTCTATCAGTAAGGTTTGTAAATGTTATTGAGAAAGAAGCAAGGAAGGAAAGAAGGGAAGCAAGGAGGGAGGTTGGGAGGAAGGGAAGGAAGGAAGGAAGGAAGGAAAGAAAGAAAGAAAGAAAGAAAGAAAGAAAGAGAAAGAAAGAAGAAAGTAAGGAAGGAAGGAAGGAAAGAAAGAAAGAAGGAAGGAAGGAAGGAAGGAAAAGGGGAAGGAAAGAAGGAAACAATCACTTATTCCGCACCTTCTATATACTAAGTGCTTTACAAATATCTTATTTAATCCTTGCAACAACCCTAGGAGGCAGGAGCTATTATTATTTCCACTTTACAGTTGAGGAAACTGAGGCAGGCAGGAGTTAAGTAGCTTGCCCACGGTCACAATGCTACTGTGTGGAAGGCTAGATTTTAACTCTGTTCTTCCTGACTCCAAGCCCAGTGCTCCATCACTAGCTTGTGTCTAACAATAAAGAACTGATGGGGTACTTGGGTACCTGTGCTTAGACCCCAATTCCAAAATCACATTTCTCAGCCTCAAAAACACTATCCCTGCGATTTCTCCCCAGCTCAAGGACACTGTGCCTAACAATTAATCATGAGTGGGTCCCAGGAAAACCCTTCTCTGTCCCTGGTACAGTAGCAAACTGTACCCATAGGATTTATTAATTTGAACTGGCTTTGTAGTAGCTCCTAAAGATATTTCATACCCACTGGGCTATCTGTACCATCTTCTTACCTTATTACATGCATCCTGGACTCTCCGTTGTATGTAAACTAGACTTAGACATATGTATACTCCCTACATCTATCTTGTCAAACAAGACATTGATGAGTGGCAGCCTGGGCATTTCTCGGTCAGCCCTGTGTGTTAGTTGACTTAGTGTGTCACAGGTCTAAAAATCACACCTCCATTTAGCTCCACCCTGGGCTATTTCTTGATGAGCTCTGGGTAAAATACCTGTGCAGTAGATACTAAAAGTGCATGTTCTTTTAAGAACTGACCACTGCCCTGAATCACCTAGTTAGCATATTTGGCACATGTTTTACTATACAGTATCCTTATCCCCTTTTAGATTGCAGGTTCTCTAAGAACTTTTGCCCCTGTATAGTGTAACAATAAACATTTGTCAACTTGACATAAAGACTGCTTGAGTCTGTGAATTCATTCCAGAAGATCCTGTCTGGGAACTCCAGCCTTTGGGGTTCTTGGACCTCCTGAACCCCATCAGAACCATTGCTAGGCCCAAGGGTACCCTCACGTCTCTTCCTTAGGGAGTCTGTCAATTTTAGACTCAGGCATATATCCAGGCCAGGTTCAGTCCTAAGGGTTCTTGGCCCTTAGTGAGGAGATTTAGCCTCCCTTTTCTTACACTCTCCACTTACTGGAGACTATTTACTGACAGCTTAGGTCTGTTCACTGCTGCTGTACCCAGGCTGGGGAGGACCAAAGAACCACTCAGGTTTTTTTCTACATCATACTAAAGCAACATGGTTAGAGGCAAAGATACTACATGGCAACCAGAACCATGAAGGACAACTCTAAGCATGCTCCCAGCACTGTTCACATCACATATGATGTATGAGGTACTGGATTAAGTGCTAGAAGGGAAACCAGGCTATACAGGACTCAATGCTTACCTTAAGAAGCCTCTTCTCTAATATATCTTTTACTATACCTATTATAAAAAGGTCTGAATTTGGAACTGAAAGAAGATTTGGACATTCATTATCTCACTGGATGAACCACTAAAACCTCTCCCTTTTTCCTCAGGACTAGAGGAAATAACAGCATGGCCTAGCAGAAAGAACAGCATGGCCTAGTAGAATGGACAGCATGATATAGCAGAAGGGACACTGGTTCTGGGGCCAGGAAACCTGGATTCACCTCTGGACACTGACAGTTAATAGCCATATGATCACAGACAATTCATTTAGTATCTCAAACTCTCAGTTTTCTTGTCTATGAAATAGCCACAGTGCTCTAAGGATACCGGTCTCAGAGGGCTGCTGTGGAGGAAGCACATTGTCAATCTTAAACCCCCAAAATGAGTTATTGTTCCTTCCATTTGTTTTAAGCCTTCAGGTGGAGAAAAAAGAGGCAACAGATGCTTCCTGCCAGCCTTGTAGTGATAACTGGTTGTGAGAGTTGATATAATATACAAAAGGTGCTTTGAGAAATTGGTCGTTCAACAAGCATTTATTAAAGCTTCAATATTTATAATGGACTGTGCCAGGTGGAGGCAGCAAGTTGACTTAGTGGATGGAACACTGGGGCCAAATATGGCCCCAGACACTCACTAGCTGTGTGACCCTAGCAGACAAGCCTTCTAACTTCTGTTTGCTTTTATCTACTGGAGAAGGAAATGGCAAACCACTCTAGTATCTTTGCCAAGAAAACCCCATGGATAGTATTGGCATGCATGGCCTACAGCATCATAAAGACTCAGACACGACTGAATGACTGAACAACAACAATTGTGCTAGGTACATGACAACATGGTTAATTTCCTCCTACTTTTTCATTCATTCATTTTTTAGGGCCCACAATGTCTTGAGCACAAGCGCTTAATAAATGTTTAATTGTTGAATGAGGCAGCTGAGTGAGGAGGAGTCATGGCTAATATCTTAACACCATAAAAGGACTGGCTTAGAAATAGACTTTGCATGCAACACTATAATCAGTCAATGGATTAGGCTGTGCATGCCATATGCATTCCTGATCTACAATGGACTGACCTCCATGTTGATTCTTGCCTAACCTTTTTGACTTATTAATCCCAGTGCTCTTGGAATGGAATTCTAACCCTTCTGAATGGTTTTCCACTATGCCCTCCCACAGCTAGTTTGTTTTCTTCTGGGCCTATTTATTGCCCCTAATCACAAAAACAAGTTTAAGCCACACTCTCTTAGGGTATGCAGACTCAATACTCCCCCAGGGTGCAAGTACTAGAATGTGTGCTATGATTGATTGATCCTATTAATGACATTTGAGAATGTCAAGTTAAAAATAGATGTAGTTGTTGAGAACAGAGCTACCCTAAGGAGAGGACACCTCATTCTTGATATCATCCCAGTGGCAGACAACCAAGTAAGTGAGATCTCTTTCATCACTGGAAGTCTCCCTACAGTGGGAGATGTGGAGAAAGGGAACTCTTACTGTCCTATTAAAATATTACATATATATATATATATATATATATATACATATATATATATATACACACACACACACACACACATATATATATAGGTATACAGATATAAATATAGATATATAATGAATGAAAAAATTGAGGCTGAGAGACTAGATGGATGGTCCATGATCACACAGGTAAAAAGTGGCAGTGCCAGGGTTCAAATCCACTTTTCCTGACACTGCTATGCCTTCTGAACGTCCATTATCTTCCATCTCAAATTTTCCTAGAGCCCTTTGACTGAATATCTCTTTTAGCTTTGTCATACTCTACTTGTATTATTGGGCAGAAAAGTGATGCAGTGGATAGACCGTTGGGCCTGACATCAGGAAGATTCATCTTTGTAGTTCAAATCTGGTTTCAGATACTTCCTAGCTGTATGACCCTTGGCAAGTCACTGAACTCTGTCTCAGTTCCTCAACTGTAAAATGAACTGGAGAAAGAAATGGCAAACCACTCCAGTATCTTTGCCAAGAAAACTCCAAATGTGATCACACTACTGAGCAACAACAACACTGGGTGTCATGTTTCCTTGTGTAGATGTATCATATCTATCCGAGCAGATTAAATCCATCAATAGATGTTTTTTAAGCACTATTATGTGTCAGGCGTTGTGCTAAGGATGGGGATACAAAACGAGGCAAAAGACAGTCCTTGCCCATAAGAAGCTCACAACCGATCAATCACTAAGCTTTTATTAAGCACCTATTATGTCCCAGGCACCACGTTAGGTTCTGGAGATGTAAAAACAAAAATAAAACAGTTCTTGACCTCAAGGAGCTCACATTCTAAAGAGAGAAAAAACAACACATACTTAACATAAATAGACATATTCCAAATACATATAAAGTAAATGCAGAGTAATTTTAAGAGGAAGGGCAGTAAGACCCAAGGGAATCAAGAAAGGTCATGTGGAAAGTGGTGTTTGAACTGAGTCTTGAAGGAAACCAGAGATAGAAGTGAGGAGAAGCAGTTTTAGGCATGGAGAATAAGCCAGTGCAGGGGGATTGAAATGAAACTATATTAAGGCAATTCAGAAGTTCCATCTAATATCAGAGTAGCAAAGATGACCAAAAAAATTAGAATAAGTGTTAGAAGGGTTATGGGAAAACAGGTACATTGATGCACTGTTGGTGGACATGTGACTAGTTAACAATCACTCTGGAAAGCAATTTCGAGGTATGTAGAAAATTTCCTAAAGAGTGAGCGCCCTTTGGTCTAGTTATACCACTGCTAGGTCTATGCCCAAAACAGAGCAAAGACAGAGGAGAAGGTCCTTCATGTGCAGAACTATTTATAGCAAGGTTTTTTGTGGTGGCAAAAAACCCCCCAATAACCCCAAACTGGAAATCAAGTGGACAACCATCAGTTAAAGAATAGATAAATAACTGGGAGTGGATTCTAAGTGTGTGAGATGAAAGAGTTCAGACTCTGAATCTAAGGTCCGTAAAGGTCTTTATTCTTTCTCATGAGAAAGGACCCTGCCCCTGTGGCCGCATGGTGGCAGGGAGAGAGCACCAGGTAGAAGCCAGCCCATGGTTATATAATCTTCTAAGGTAGAAATCCAACCCCCCCGTCCCCAACTGGCTTTCATTCTTATTGGTAGGGGGGCTGACCCACAACCTAAGTGGGGGAATCTCTCTGAGACAAAGGACCTGGAAACATGTGGGTGTCCAATGAAAGCAGTCTTAACCTTATTTGGCATATCTTCCGCTGAGTTGGCTCTGGGGGAAGGTCTCCATTGCTCTAAGCCCCAGATTCCTTGAAGGTCAGATGACCTAACCCCAGGCCTAGTGAATACTGAAGCCATTCTAGATTTGATTTTTCAGAATGGGGAAACTTCACTATAAATTATCCCTCACAGATTAGATTGAGAGGAGACAGGGAGAGTCAAAATGGCGTTGAGCATGGAAGAGGCAAGAGATAATTGTTACAATAGAGGGGGAAAAGAGGAAGGCAAAAGGTAAAGAGTCAACCTTACTCTCACGGAATTTGGCTTAGGGAAGGAATGACATAAACTCTAAACTGGGCATCTTACCACACAGAAGAATAGGGGGATGGGGGATGAGAGGTGGGGTGATGGAGGGGAGGGCAA
>CM053584.1:51471789-51539235 GCA_028627135.1 Pseudochirops cupreus | reverse complement strand
GCCCTACCAAAAAGTGACATAGGAGAGAATAGACTGGGGGAGAGGGGAAACACTGGGATGGCTGTTTTGGGGTGGTGGGCGGGGGAAAGACGGGGAGAAAATATGTAACTCAAAAAAAATTTAATAAAATAAATTTAAAAAAAAATTATCCCTCACATAAGGTTAGACCAAAGCAGGTACCACCTGACTATGAAGCTGACTAGACAGCCTTATTATGATTTTTGTCTTGTTTAAATCCAACTAATTTAAGCTAGTTCTCAAACATTTTGTTCTTGGGACATTTTTATACTCTTAAAAATTATCGTGGGCTCCAAAGAGCTTTTCTTTATGTGAGTAATGGGTGACAAATGAAACCAAGATGATCCATCAATGGAGGAATGGTTGAATAAGTATATGAATATATATGTATATGAATACAAGTATATGAATATATAAATATATGAATATGATAGAATACTGTCGTGCTGTTAGAAGTTAGGAAATGGATTATTTTTAAAAGATACTAGAAGGGGCAGCTGAATGGTACAGAGGATAGACCACCAGCTCTGGAGTTAGGAGGACGTGAGTTCAAATGTGACCTCAGACACTTACTAGCTGTATGACTCTGGGCAAGTCATTTAACCCCAATAGCCTTCCCTTGCCCCCCAATAGATATAGAAAGACATATGAACTGATGCAGAGTGAAGAACAATTTATATTATGTCAATATTATAAAAATCAACAATTTAGAAGACTTCTGTAAACTAACGAAGAATGTAATTAGCAGAACCAGGAGAACAATTTCTGTACTGACAGCAACACTGTAGAAAACAAACTTTGAAAGCTGTAAAAATAATATACATCCATTAACACTTCGGAAATCACCTACTACGCAGCAGCTCATATAGCATGTCATATATATGTGTATATATATATATTTACATACACACACATACTGCATGTGTGTGTTGTGCGTGTGTGCGCGCACCACTGAGGAAATGTATTTTGTTTGATTCTGCATATTTGTTTCAAATTTTTTTCTTTTCTTTCTGTTTCAGTAGAAGGGGGAGGAGGAGAAAATCTATTTCTGTTAATTTCAAAAAATAAAGAGGTGGGGCGTACTACAGGTGTGAAATGTTGCATGCGCTTTCATATGGGGCCACTATATTAGTCATTTTACTTTGACACAGAAGGCCTCTCATTGAGTGGAAGTAATCTGTATTGTATATAATCTAAAAATAAAAATTAATAAAAATGGAAAATGATAAAAAACAACATAAGAGCAATAGCAAGAAGACCACTCTGGGTGACCACACAAATACGGGAAGGGAAGTAACAGGTGAGGCTGGAGAGAGGTCCGGGCCAGGCTGTAAAGGGCTTTAAATGTCGAGCAAAGGAGTTTATATTGGATCCTAGAGGCAACAGGAAGCAATGGGGAATTAGAGAAAAGAGGAGGGACGTAGTCAGCCCCAGGGGTGAGCTGGTGAATGTTTGACAGTCTTGGGAGAAGAAGAAGATATAAGAAATTGTAATTAACTAACGTAATTAATAGCCTTTAAGTTTAATCTGCATTATTACCACTTTCTGTATTATTAACCCTTCCTAACTGTGTGATGGGGCAGGTCAGTGGCGTAGAGGTTAGAGCACTGGGCTTGGAATCAGGACGACTCATCATTGTCTATATTTCCAGCACTTAACCCAGTACCTGACACGCATAAATCATTATCGTGGATAGGCTGATTACACACAAATGATCATCCAGCTTCCATCTGAAAACCGTCAGGGAAGGGGAACCTACTCCCGCAGGGAGAGATCCACTGTACTCTGTCATTTATTCTCCCGTCATTCTTCATTAATGTCTGACTTTGTAAGCCCATTTGGATTTTCTTGGCTAAGATACTGGAGTGCTTTGCCATTTCCTTCTCCAGCTCATTTGGCAGATGAGAACACTCAGGCAAACAGGGTAAAGTGACTTGTCCAGGGTCATACATCTAAGGCTAGATTTTGAACTCATGCAGACATCTTTCTGACTCTAAGCCCAGTTCTCTATCCACTGCTCCATCTAGTTATCATAGGAAGGATTAGTGGGGGGCTTCAAACCCACCTCTGATGCCTGAGCCACCTGCCATGGTTTTCTGCAGTCACTTCTGACGTATAACATTGATAGAATTGAGACTAAGACCCTGGTCTTTTAATTAAAACACTATGCAAATTTTCAGTTACTACTGCTGCTGCTAATACAATCTAATACATGATTTCTGTTAGCCAAGGTACACTTTGGATTATCTTATCTAGGAAGGTGAACACCACCATTTTGGAAGCTGAAGCCTAAGGGATGGGAAAATAAAGTCACTGTACATACATCAACTAAGGAGATATGTTAAGAGAGGAAGGGGATCAGAGGATCATGGAATCACATTCATAAAGCCTGAAGGGGCCCTAGAGGTCTGCCTTGGCATTAAGATCTGTGTTCAAATGTCACTTCCAAAATATGCTATCTGTATGAAACTGGACAAATTATTTAATTTCCCAGTTACCACTAAAGATTTTTTTTGTTAGGAAAGTGACGTGGTGCTTCAGAAATGGAAAGAAATGAATGATTTAATGAATACATACAAGATTTATTAAGTCAATTCTAGGTGAAAGGAATTCAAATACAAAAGAGAGACAGATTGAGATCTCAAGAAGGTTACATTCTAATAGTGGAGACAATAGAAGCAATGGCCTGGGAAGGGTGAAGTTACAGGGATGGTGAGTAGAGGCATAAGGGAACAGACTGATGTGCTCTTTCTGGAAGCCATGGTGAGAGACTGATTTGACTACTATTCCCAGGACATGAGATAAGACTTGAGGGAGGTTGGGAAGGAGAGATTGTGTTCTGTGGGGGAGAAGAGGGAGGCAGAGGATCCTATCAGGAAGATTATTTTTACAGCTCTGTGGAGGATGTTTTGGAGAAGGGAAAGACTAGAAATTCAGAGGGCATTTGGGATGCTGTTCCAATAGTCTAGACAAAATGTAAGGAAGAAATAGGGTACAGATATAAGGGGAAGGATTCAACTTATGTTGTGGAGTTAGAATTAACAAGACTTGCCAAAAATTTGGTTGCAGGATGTGAGGAAGAATGGAAGAGTTGAGGATGATTCAAGATTGCAAAACTAGTAGCTAAAAGGATGGTAGTACTTGCAATAGAGATAGGGAAGTTCAGAGTAGGTCAGGGTTGGGGAGGAAACAATGGAGGAAACTCCATTGCAGATACGTTGAATTTTAAATTATTATAGGACATGCAAGTGGAAATGTCCAGCAAGCCATTAGAAATATAGGACTGGTGTTCAAGAAAGAAATTAAAGGTAGATATAGTGATTCATGAGTCATATTTGTAGATAATTAAACCTACAGGAGAGGCAGCTAGGTGGGGCACTGGCATAGAGCATCATCCCAGGAGTCAGAAGGACCTGAGTTCAAATTTCACCTCAGATACTTATTAGAGGTATGACCCTGAGCAAGTAATTTAGTTCTGTTTGCCTAAGTTTCCTCATTTGTAAAATGAGCTGGAGAAGGAAATGGCAAACCACTCCAGTATCTTTGTCAAGAAAACCCCAAAGGTAGTCATGGAAAGTGGGACATGATTGAAACAACTCAACAATAACAAAGGCATAGGAATTGATGAGATCCCCCAGTTGTTTGTGGTTCAGTCATGTCTGACTTTTGTGACCTCCGCATAGTTTTCTTGACAAAGATACTAGAGTGGTTTGCTATTTTTTTCTTCAGTGTATTAAGGCAAACAGAGGTTAAGTGACTTGCTCAGGTATGCACAACTAGTGAGTATCTGAGGCTGGATTTGAACTCCAGTCTTCCTGACTCCAGGGCTGGTACTCTATCCACTGTACCACCTAGATGGTGAGATTACCAAGATACAAAAAAGAGAGAAGATAATCTTAGGGGAAATACCTACAGTTAGGAAGCAAGAGGTGGTTCATGATCCTGCAAAGGAAACTGAGGAATGGTCACACAGCAAACAGAGGGACCAGGAGACAATAGTGTCTTGATGGCCAAAAGAGAAGAGTGTCTAGGAAGAGGAAGAGACTAACAATAACAAAACCTATGTGGAGATCAAGAAGGTTCAGGACTTGGACAGAGCCGTGCATTTGGTGGTTTTAAATATTGTGATAACCTTGGGGAAAGGAGTTTCAGTGAGAAGGATGTAGAGTTATAAACTAGTCAACAATGGGGTCGAGACCTGGGAAGGAAGGGAAATGGGGCCAAAGAAGGGGAAATGGATTGGAAGGAAAGACAAGGATGGAGGAATTGGTGAGAATTGAGAATTAGATTTAGGAGGAGTGAAGCAGAGGGAGAGATGGAAGCAGAGGAGACCACGAGGGAAGGAAAGAATTTCACAGTTCAGTATTATGGAGGTAGCAAAATTATGGATGATGGCGATATTTAGGGTATTGTCATCCTTATGAGTGACAAAACTGGAGTGAAAATATAGGTTTTGAGAGTTCAGGAGAATTAATAAACTGAGAAGCCATGTGTGCTGGCATATAAAGGGATATCAGTCTGTGTACTGGAGTCCTCGAGCCTGACGGCAGAGGCTAGGATACAGAAGAAGTCTGTGAGCCAGATTCTAAATTGCTTAAGAAAGGAAAATAATGTAAAGGACTATAGGTTATATCTACAGATCCATATCTGGACAGGGTGATCTAGATCTAGAGGGAACTTCAAAAGAGAAAAGTTTGCTGATTGACGGTAAAAAGAGGGCCTTAAAGTGAGAAGAGCAAAGATAGTGCCTATTATGTCTTTGGGCTCTGTGTGCCAGAAGAAATGAGAAAAGGCCTTGAGTGCTGGAAAGGCCAGGGGTACATGCCTACTGGAAGCTTCTGTGAGTGCCAAAAGATGGAAAGGATCCCAAGATCACATGTGTATAAGGAAATAGCCAGGATTCACACGTGGGCCACTGACTCCAAACCCAGAGTTCTTTTCTCTGTAATGGACACTGCTTCCACCCTGTGGATTGTTACTGTTGATAAATTTCATGGGATAAATGACATAGAAGATCTCATCAAGGACATGTGTGATCAGAAATGGGGATGAGCCAGCTGTGTTGTGGGAGATGACAGAAGGATTTTTTGTGAAGTGATTTTTAAAAAATAAATAAATTTATTTATTTTCTTGTTTACATCATTCATTTCCATGAGATTTTGAGTTACAAATTTTCTCCCCATCTTTCCCCTACCCAACACCTCAAAACAGCCATCCCACTATATAACCCCTCCCCCAATCTGCTCTCTCCTATGTCCTCCCCCTTGCCCGTCTGACTTTCCGGTAGGACAGGATGGATCTCCCTACCACAGTGCCTGTATATCTTAATTCCCAGTTGGATGTAGTTAATAATAATAATAATTTTTATTATATATATATTTTTAACATTTGATTATAGAACTTTAAATTCTAGATTCTTTCCCTTCCTCCCTCATCCCCCACCCCCACTGGAAGGACGAGCAATTAAATATAGGCTGTACATGTGTAATTACAAAGAACCTCTCCACAGTGGGCATATTGTGAGGGACTGATTATATGCCCCTCCTTCCTATCCCAACCCCGCTTATTCTATTCTCTACCCTGTCCCTGTCCCTTTACAGAAGTGTGTACTTCCAGCCCTCCCCTCCCCTCCGTCATCCCACCTCTCATCCCCATGCCTCCTACTTTCCTGTGTGGCAAGATACCCAGTTTAGAGTTTATGTCATTCTTTCCCTAAGCCAAGTTCAATGAGAGTAAGGTTGACTCCTTCCCTTTTGCCTTCCTGTTCTTCCCCTCCATTGTAACAATTATCCCTGGCCTCTTCTATACGAGATGATTAATCCCATTCTGTAATGTGATTTTTAAGAAGAAAGAGAGGAAAGCTTCTAGCACATTGGATAAATACTCAAGAGAAACAGCGTGGGATTACAGAAATGCCCTGGCCCTGATAAAGAGATGGGTTCACATCCCAGTTACTTATTACCTTTGTGACCACAGGCACACAAATCTGTTAATATCCTGCAGTCCTAGGTTCCTGATCTGTAAAATGAGAATACTGACATTTACATTTCTTCCCTCTAAGGGTTCTTGTGAGGAAAACACTTTTTGATCCTCAAAGGGCTCCATAAATTTGAGCTACCTTCTATGTAAGAAATACAGAAAGTCATGGACAAAGAATTGCATGAGATGAGAAGGCACAAATGGGTTCTGATCTGCACCCAGAAAAAGGACCACCACTCTAATAAAATAACAGATCCCTAAAGCAGCTGTTTACACATTGAGAAACTGAGTCACAGAATGGTTGAATTGCCCAAGATGCATAAATAAAGGAAAGTGGGACTGAAACCTTGGACTCTCCACCCCTAATCTCTAGCTCCTTAATAGTGAACATAGAGTTTGAAGCATGTGAGAAATTTTCCTTTAGTTCAGGATGACCCCAGAAAGAGACCAGGGAAAGAGTTGGGTCTTTGTGCGAGCTCCAGTTAGAGAGACATGAAAAGAGTGAACTTTGACACTGGCAAGTTTGGGGCAGGAGGGGAGGGGGGAAAGGGGGAGGTTTTATTAGCTTAAGTGGTGTTCTAGGATTGGGAGGCTAAGGAATACAGTCCTCTCACTGGATCAAGGACTGCTGACCATTTCCCTGCTTGGAAACTGGACTCTCTAGACCTTTTTCTCACTGTTTCCTACAATAAGAAGAGACAGGGAGACTAGCTGCTACCCTTCACACCTGACTGTCCCATTAGGCAGTGAGCCAATCAACCACCTGTGCGGTGGAGGCAGCCTCCCTCAATGCCTGTGAGCCCCAAAGAAAGGGGAGGGAATTTCAGTGACTGCTGTGACTTCTGACAGAACCTTCAAAGGGAAGATACAACTACCCATAGCCTCCCAGAGCTCACTGCAGCTCAGACTGTACTCTCCCTAGAGGTCAGCAGCACCAAGGTGCCTGCCCCAGCAGCTCCTGGGGCTGCTGCTGGCAGGAGTGGAAACCATGTCTCCAGGCCGCTCAAGCCTCTGGGTTCTTGTAGTCCTGAGTACTGGGTGGCTGGGCTTGGGGCAGCATGTGGCTGAAGCAGCTGTCCGGCATCGCTATATAGTTGCTCAGATCATCGACTGGACCTACCGCCCTCAGACCAACAACCCAAGGTAATTCAAGACTGGGGGGAATGGGGGAGTGGGGTCAGATGAGAAGGTAACAGGAAGTTTTCCTCACAGTCTCTCTGGAAAATAGACTCTTTCCTTCGGACAGCCCACACTAGACCTGGCTATTCCCTCTTTTTAACTGCATTTGACAGAATATGATGCAACATCCTGGTCATAATATAATATCACTCCTCTATTTGTGCATTTTATTACTTGAATTTAATTTCTGAATTAATATGGGAAAAGAACAAAAGACTGAGCACAAACTATTCCAATTAACCAAATTGTCAACATCCTTCTTTGAACTGTCAAAGTAAAAATTATTCCTGCCTACCTGACTGCTTCTAAAACTTATTGATATTTTATGTACATTATTATCCATAGCTCTCAGGAAATAGTGTGATATAGTAGAAAAAACACTGCCTTGGGAATTGGAAGATTTGGGTTCAAATCCTGTCTCTGACAATTACTACCTGTGTAACCTTGGGCAGTCACACACTCTCTGAGCCTCATTCATCTCCTCTTTAAAATGAGAAAGTTGAACTAGATGACCTTTAAGGACCATCCCTCCCAGTCTGAACTCTATGATTTTATTATCTTCAAATCCTAAAAAGTCCAGATGCAGACTTCAAGATGTAAATCCAAACTGCTTATGATCATCATTTGATTTCTGGTTTATGTATGGTACTTCCCCTCCCTCCAAATTATTGTGAGAAAAAAGCAATAAATCTATTATTTTATGTTTCTTTAAATTTGCCTCATCAAAGTTACCTGGTATGTTTCTTCCTCCTTTGTGACTATCTTTAGCCTCTACATGCCTGTAAGACTGAACTGTCCTATTTAGACTGGTCATTTTATTAGTCAAATGTTGATTAAGATGCATGTATAAATGAAAAGGCTTTGAATTAAATCTGAGGATTATATTTGCTTTTCAAATTGGTCTCACAACTTAGAGACTTTCAAAGGTGAAACGGAACTTCTCTAGAATATAGTTGGAATCAAAAAGCAAACGTATAGCAGGTGAGGATTCCAATAAACTGTGCTTGTTTTCATTTTAAAATTGGGCCAACAGGGATATTATACTTATTTCAACCTGAAACCGCAGCTTGGGTGATTGGGAAAGACATGTTCCTCTTTCAGAGTTGCAAAATTGAGAGTTATCTGCCAAGATATGTCAACATTTTCTGAAAGCCCTCTAGATCACAAAATTATTTGTTTAGTGTTTGAATGACTAAAATTCTCCACTTAAAAATTTTAGTTGTATTAAAATGAATGTTAAAGGGATTGAACTGAAGCATAAGATGATAACCTACTTTTATACTAATTCATTTAGGGCCCTGCTATTAATAGAAGATTCAAAGAAAACAATCATGCTTTCCTGCTTATCTAGAGGAAATTAATTTAGTTGTTGGTTTGTCTCGTTTATACTGGATTCAAGCCTAGTTAATAACCAAAGTGCCATGAAAATTCTCCACAAAGAACAACTCCATTTCTGATAGAACATGATTAGCCTGTGAGAAGGTTGTGAGTTCTCTCTTCTAACCCCTGTCTCCTAAAGGGCTTCCACCATAGTTCTAGGAAGAGTTATCACCAGTGCATCAGTTACTGAGGCCTTGCAAAACCTATGGGAAGAATGAGGAAAGCCCTGAGATGGTCTGGCCACTCAAGTTCCTTTGTTGGAAAGAATTTACGGGAAAACCTGGTTCATTAAATTGGGAAAACAGCCTAAATAGCCTCCCATTATAGCCAAAAGTCAGTTGAAGAAACTATATGTGACTTTTTAAGTAGCTAGATAATTTTGGAGAAGGATCTGGCAAACCACTCCAGTATCTTTGCCAAGAAAATTCCAAATGGGATCACAAAGAGTCAGACGCAACTAAAAAACCACTGAACGAGATACTTTTTAGAGAGAAATCATAATAGTGTCAACTCTTTCCCCAAAGTTTAATTGAACAGAATGAACATATTAGAGACTTCTCTTTCGTTTAACATTAACAAGAACCAAATGACCTTTGGGAACAAAACACTGTATGTTTACCTTTTGTCCTGATGTAATTTTAAAAATGAAATTAAAACTTATTCAATTACTTCAAAAACTACATAATTTAAGAGTTGGAAGGGACCTTAGTCCAAGTAGTCCAAATCATACCTGAAAATTAACCACCCATCCCCAACATGCTCAACAATTAGTCATCCACTTTTGCTTGAAGACCTCCTATTTCCACCTGCTTCTAGACATGCCTCCTGGGGCCAGGCTGAACCAGTATAATCACTCTTCCCTAGGACAGCCTTTCAAGTACTATACTTGAAAACAGCTACCAAATCTCTCCATAAATGTTCTCTTCTGGCTAAACATACTTGGTCCTTTTAAAAGAACCTCCTATGTATGATGTGAAGGTCCCTTACCATTCTGGTTGTATTTGATGATAGCACATTGTGCTTTGGGATCTCCCCTAGTTCCCCGTTTCTCACTCTTTGTCTTGTACAACGCTTATCAAGCTACATCTTTTATGTAGCACCCCTGCCCCTTCCCTTCCACCCTACTCATTCCTTGGGAGAAAGAACTGTGTCATTTTCACCTTTGCATCTCCAGAACCTAGAACACTTCCTGGAACATAATAGTAACAAATGTTGGCTGAATTGAAAAATAAAGTGAAATGAAAAAAATTAAGGAAAAAATCCTTCCTATAAGTTAATGCAAAAGAGGTCTTGAATAATAAAGGTCTACCTATAGCATAGCTTTTAAATAGAGCTTTTGTGTTTCATGCCTAGTTTAAAGCCCTCAGAGCCTACCTTTAAGAAAATGGTCTACAGAGAGTATGAAGCAGGTTTCATACAAGAAAAACCAAGACCAGACATTTCAGGTAAGTCTCAAATAACAAACAAGCTATAAAGCTAAACATCTAGGAGAAGGTTAAACTAATAGACCACCTTTGCGCCCTATTGTCACTATAAGCACTAGAGGAAGGCCTCTGGACACGCTGGATAGACTATCTGGCCATGGCAGATTTACAGGAGGATATGGACATGATTTGCAATGGTGGGATGGGTTGCAATCAGCATCAGTGGAGGGAGTAATTTTCATAGATGGGATGACAGATCCATCAAAGACCGAAGCAATCAGTGATTAATTTGGGCTTCAGATCCTCCAAATTTGTCAAGAACAGAACCTATTTATATCAATGGAGACCTAGCTGGAGCTAGCTTATACAGTACTTTAAGGCTTAGCAAAGCATTTTACGTGTTATCTCATTCGATCCTCTAAACACCCCTATGAAGTAGACGCTTTTATCACCCCCATTTTGTAGATGAAAAGACTATGATACCTGTCTTACTGACCACTCAGTTTCCATCAAGCTAGTAGGTACTTGTGTTCCTTTACCTCATCTGAAGGGCAACTAGATGGCCCAGTGGATACAGTGCAGGGTCTTAAGTCAGGAAGACTTATCTTCCGGAGCTCAAATCCAGCCTCAGACATGTACTAGCTATGTGACCCTGGGCAAGTCCCTTAACCCTGTTTATCTCAGTTTCATCATCTGTAAAATGAGCTGGAGAAGGAAATGGCAAGCCACTCCAGTGTCTCTGCCAAGAAAACCCCAATTAGGTCATGAAGACTCAGACATGACTGAAAAATGACCGAACAACATTCCTTCCAAAGCTGACATTCTATGATTCTAAACAGGAGCATATTAATAATGACACAACTAGGGCTAAATGAGCTGAACAGGTAATCTAGGCAACTGTTACCCCCTAAATGGAGAACAGTTTTATTTGTTCCTGTTTTGTTTTCCTTTTCTATTTTTCTCCTTTCTTCCTTTCTATGTCTTCCACACACCACTCTAGCCTGTTGGAGCCAGCTCTAAGTCACTTGGGAGAGCTCTTAATTTTCAGTGTGAGCATTTACACCTCAGAAACTGGCAAATACCACAAATCAGGGTTTAATTTATTGTTTCGTTGATTAGCTAGTTTTAAGAAGGTCGGTTAATAAATATTTAAGTACTGTTAACAGTGCCAAGCACTGTTCTTTGCACTGGATACAGAGAAAAGCAAAGGGAACTCACAGTCTAATGAGGGAGACAACATGAAAACAAGCTATAAACAGGACCAATTGGCAGTAATCAACAGAGGGAAAGCACTAGAATTAAGGGGGATTGGGAAAGGCTTTCCATAGAAGGTGGGATTTTAGCTGGGACTTGTAGGAAGTCAGGGAAGTGAGGAGATAAGGAGGAGGAAGAGCATTCTACGCATGAGGTACAGTCAATGAAAACACCTAGAGTCAAGAAATGGAGTATCTTGTTTGAGGAATAGCAAGGAGACCAATGTCACTGGATTGAAAAGTACTTGATGGGGGGGAGGGGAGGTATAAGGTGTAAGAAGACTAGAAAAATGGGAATAGCCTAGGTTATAAAAGGCAAGAATACCAGAGAATTTTATATTCATTCCTTCAGGTGATAGGGAGCCACTGAAGTTTATTGAGTTGGGGGCGGGGAGAGAGGTGACATAATGTCACTTGAACTTTAGTAAAATCAATGTAGTGAATGAGTGGAGGATAGACTAGAGTGGGGAGAGACCTGTGTAGGCAGACCAACCAGTAGGCTATTTCAATAGTCTAGAAGTAAAGGGCGTGTGTGTGTGTGTGTGTGTGTGTGTGTGTGTGTGTGTGTGTGTGTGTGTGTGTGTGTGTGTTGGGGTGGGGTGAAGAATTTTATTAGAGAAGAAAAGGGGGCATATCAGAATGCTGACCAAGGTAAAATCAACAGACATTGGCAACAGATTGGATATGGGGGGTAGTGAGAGTAAGGAGTTAAGAATGACATCTAGGGAGGGATTGGGAGGAGGACAGTGATGGAAAAAAATGCTAATAATTCTGATTAAGCTTAAAAGTTTTAGACTTTGTTTTTCTTCAGAGGGCTGGTTGTTAAACATTTACCAGCACACCTTTGCCTGACCTCCACAAACTTTTGGCTTGGTCTAGGGGGGGTGTAATGTGAGTGGAAGGGTGCATTCATAGGTTCATAGAGATGCTATGGCACTTTAGTCCAATCCTTTCATTCTATATATATGGAAACTCAGGGCCAAGGGTTAGTCACATAGTCAGAAAAGAGCAGTCAGGACTAGATCGCAGGTCATCAAATCTTTGGTGAAAGGTTCTTTCTACTATCCCACACCATGAGGAATATGTATAAATTTGGGGATGCCTACCTTAAAAATGGTTCATTGGGGGCAGAGATGTGTATAGGGTCTGGGGAACTTAATTTGGGCTGAAAAATGTCTAGTTTTGCTTCTACATGCCATTAAAGGAATTGTGAAATATTTGTGGTTAGAGGATGTTTTGAGGTAGTACAAAAAGTGGTTTGCCTTGTATTATTTAAGACCTCTATTGTCTTGAAACAAGAACAGACTATTGATCCGCCTTGTAACTCCATGAGTATGAAATTAAATGTCTAGAGTAGGAGTTCATTATAAGCTTCACTATAAGCTTCCTGAGGGCAAGAATCATGTCTCTTTTTGTCTTTGTACAACCCCCCTTCCCCATGGCTTAGCAGAGAGCCTTGTATCCAGTAGGTACTTAATAAATGCTTGCTGAACTGAAATTTTGTAACCAGTCTCCCTTCCTACTGGAGGCCTTTCTGGTCACCCCTCTGCTTTAGCCCCCAACTTTAGTGCCTTCTGCTCCAAGGTTTCTCCTTTTAACCCCCTCTGTATCTTTGTTGTGTGTTTCTATTTATGTACAAGTTGTCTTGTCCATGAGAATGAAACTCCTTGACAGCAGGGCATGCTTTTGCTTTGTTTTCCCAATGCTTAGCACTCTGCCTGAGCATGGCAATCGCCTAATAAATGCTCATTTATTGATTGATGGAAAGAAGGAAAAAAAGGCGAGACAGAAGGAAAAGACAGCGAAGCAAGGTCTTAAGAATCAGAGAACTAATTAAGTGGCTTATCCACAGCACAAACATCTCCCAGGAATCTGATTGCTGGGACACACACTATGAGAAGAGAAGCTCTCTTGTTTTGCTTTAATTAAGAGGCTGAAGGAGATAGTTAAACCTAACATTTGAGTAAAGGATCTTCATGAAGCAGGTGACTAGTAAATTTGCTGTAAATGACCTGATTTTCCAGCTTTATGATCACACATAGACACCAGCCAGCAGTGCCATGGTGATTAAGCACCTCGCACTACAGGGGAGGAACTCTAAGAGTACAACAAATACTTTAGCTGGCAAGAAACTTGCTTCAGTGTAAGCTCCAAGGCATGGGAAGCAAAGGTTGTAGACAGCAGGGGATCAGGAGTAGATCAAGAGAGATCTCTAGTCAATCCAACACATTAATTAAGCTCCTATTACGTGCAAAGCACTAGTGCAGTGGTTCTCAACCTTACTACTGCCATGACCCTTTAATACAGTTCCTCATGTTGTGATGACCCCCAACCATAAAATTATTTTCATTGCTACATCATAGCTGTAATTTTACTACTGTTATGAATCTATCTGATATGCAGGATATATTTTCATTGTTATAAATTGAGCATAACCCACAGGTTGAGAACCACTGCACTAGTGGTATAAAGATGAAGAATGTCCCAATGCTAAAATAATCGAATAAGCATTCATTAAGCTCCTACTATGTGCAAAGGCAAAACCAAAAATAGTCCCTGACCTCATTTGTTATTGTTGTTGAGTCATTTCAATTATATTGGACTAGTTGTGATGCCATTTGGGGCTTTTCCAGATCAAGATATTGGAATGGTTTGCCATTTTCTTTTCCAGCTCATTTTACAGATGAGAAACTGGGGCTAAAAGGGTTAAGTGACTTGTCCAGGGTCTAGTAAGTGTCTGAGGCCAGATCTGAACTCATGACGTCTTTCTGGTGCTAAGCCTTGTGCTCTATTCACTTCACAATCTAGCAGTCCCTCCCCAACCTCAAGGAGTTTATAATCCACAGTCTGTGAGAGGCCAGGAATTAGCAACAATTTTTTTTTGGGGGGGACAGCAAATACAATACCAGCTGTTGCAGGAGGCCAGAAGGAAATCAGCTTTAGCAAAGACAGGCAGCCAACAGGAGATCAGAAAGATGCTTAGAAAGAAGGATAACTTGAAAGAGTAGAAAGCCAGTCAGAGAGACAAGTAGCAAGTCAAACAGAAGCCAGCATCTATGAGGCAGCACAGCACGATGAACACTGGACTTGGAGGCAAGTGGCCTGAGTCAGCTCTTAGCTGTGTGACCTTAGACAAAGTCACTTCAATTCTCTGAGGCTGTTTTCTGTCTACAAGATAGATATGATACTTGCACTACCTATGTTACAGAATGATTGTGGAGAAAGCTATCTTAATGTTTTTCTCCCAAAGCCCCAATATCATCATGGAAATTAGCTGCTTTTTTTCATACTTCTATAGTTCCTGTGGGACAGATGCCAATTCTATGGAGTTAGTCTAGGCACAAAATGGGCATTTGGTAACAGCTAGATGAGATGGGGAGTGATCCCCTGATCTGCTACAGTACTTGGTAACTAAAAGTTTGGCACCCACCACTCCTCCAAAAAAGCACTATAATACTGGAGATGCCACCAACTTTTAAAGGAATAGAAAACAATCATAGGAATGGGGATCAGATCTGTGATTTCATTGGTATGGGGGACTCTAGGTAAGAAAACTCATTCTACTAATGTAGGCTGATGCCTTTTATGCAATTAATAAGAGAGTTTTCTGGGTCACTGATTTTAATAACTTGCCCAGAAACCCATAGCCAGTATATGTCAGGGATAGGATGGGAACCCAGTATTCATGACTTCAAGGCCAGCTTTCTACCTACTAGGCCATGCTTTTTTTTCCTTTCTTTTCTTTTTTAATAAGACCATGCCTTTAAATTTTAAAAGTTGTTGGCTTTACTTTAAAACATATATAGTAAAATTGCTAGGTATTCCAGAGTTGTTCCCAGTCTCCCTTAATGCTAGTGCCTTGTCTCTGAAATTGTTTCCAAGCTTTCCAGCATATATCTTATTTGTACATAGTGGTTTGCTGTTGTATACCCCATTAGATTGTGAGCTCCCTGGGGAAAGATACTGTTTTTACCTTTCCCTTTTCTTTGTATCTCAAGGGCATACTTAACATAGTACCCAACACACAGTAAGCACTTAATAAAAGCTTGCTGCTTTTGATTTATGAATGGGGCATAAGTAAAGAACACTGGAGTAAGAGTCAGAAGAACTACATCTGAGTTCCTGATGGAGTAAAGAAAGTGTTAGATTTGTCATCATGGGTCATGAGTTTAAATCCCGACTTCCATTTACTACCTTTATGACCTCAGGCAAATCATTCAGTCGTTCCAAGACCTCAGTGTCTTCATCTGCAAAATTGGTGGAAATGTTGGGCTACAGCAGCGTTCTCAACCTGTGGGTTATGTTCAATTTAAATACATCCTGCATATCAGATATTTACATTACAGTTCATAACAGTAGCAAAATTACAGTTATGAAGTAGCAACAAAAATAATTTTATGGTTGGGAGTCACCACTACATGAGGAACTGTATTGAAGGGTTGTGGCATTAGGAAAGTTGGGCTAGAGAATCACCAAGGCCTCTTATGATCCCATGATGTGTCATTAATTAG
This sequence comes from Pseudochirops cupreus, assembly GCA_028627135.1. Lineage (NCBI taxonomy): Eukaryota > Metazoa > Chordata > Mammalia > Diprotodontia > Pseudocheiridae > Pseudochirops > Pseudochirops cupreus. The sequence goes on along the minus strand of CM053584.1, from coordinate 51,523,491 downwards.
CTGTGTGAACCTGAGTAACTTTTTTGACCTCTCTAGACATCAGTTTCCTCATATGGAAAAAAAAAGATCTCTGAAGTCTCCTTATCCTATGGATCACAGTCTGAAAATTTTTGCCCAACAAATAGTTGGCAAAAGGCAGATTTTTCACTCCTTGCCTTCATACAAAAACCAGTAGCTTACTCAAAAGCGGGGAGCATTTTTTCAACTGCCTTTTAAAAAAAAACCCTCAAATGTATTTTCTATGGACAATACTTCTGGAATTCATTTTATAGATTAAAAAAATACCAGATAGAGAATTTTTCTGAGTCAAAAAAGGGCAGTATTGGGGGATGAGGTGGGGCGGGGGGGATACACATAATGGTAAGAATGGGCCCTGTATGGGTAAGGACTCCTGAATACTATTTCCGAGCCCTGCTTTGGTTTGCTGTGTGTGACCCAGGCCAAACTCTCTGCTTTCCTATTAATAATACCAACAGCATTTATAGAAAAGCATTTAGATAAAGTGACAGGTAAACTAGTAGTACATAAAGTGACAGGCCTGAAGTCAGGAAGACTTCTCTTCCTGAGTTCAAATCCAACCTCAGATACTTACTAGCCATGTGACCCTGGGGCAAGTCACTTCACCCTGTTTGCCTCAACTGTAAAATGAGCTAGAAAGGGAAATGACAAATCTCTCCAATGTCTTTGCCAAGAAAATCTCATGTGGGGTCATGAAGAGTTGGACATGACTGATAAATGGCTGAACAACAAGAAGGTATTTTTTATAGTGCTTTAAGGTTTGCAAAGCACCTTATGTGTGTTATCTCATTTGATCCTCAAAACACCCCTGTGAGGTGGGTGCTGTTATTTTTATTAAGCCCATCTTGCAGAAGAGAAAGTAGAGGTAAAACAAGGGTGACTTGCCTAGTGTCACACGGTTAGTAAGTGTCGGAGGCAGGATTTGAACTCAGGTCTCTCTGACTCCAAGTCCCACACTCTACTCCCCTTACCGCTTAGCTGGTTCTTTTTAACTCAGGCTAGGCGGTGCTGGTGAAGTGTTCTGAAACAAAGGCAAACAGAGCCAGGACAGCAGTTCCTATTAGAGCTTGTGTGTCATGTCATCTGTCAGGCAGTCCTGAACACACTTACATTTTACCTTCTTATTCGTCATAGGACTTCTCGGACCTACTCTTTTTGCTGAAGTTGGAGACACTTTGAAGGTTCACTTTAAAAATATGGCTAAGAAGCCCTTAACCGTCCATCCCCAAGGAATCGAATATAATAAGCTGTCTGAAGGTAAGGAGAATTCAGTATTTCCTAGCACAAAAGACAGTGTGTTACAGTTTTCTATTAATATTTAACACTTTAGGGCACAATCATTAGTCTGTTAGAGATGCTTTTCCTCCAGCTGGGTCAATGTCAAAAGTGAATAATTCTTCTGTGAAAAGAATAGGAAAAAAATGTTGTCAGCAAAGGTATTTTACTCAATAAGGTGATGAAAATATTCTAGAATTGTGAACATTCTGGAGTGCTATCTCCAGAATGTTTGCGACCATCAGTATTCCTGTTTTCTTCTTCTCTGGCTTTCTACACCTGCAATTTCCAGACACAGTAACCTCCTGTTCTCTCCTCATCAAGGTTTGCTCCTCATCCAAGCTTCTCTGGCTTCCATTCAATCTCAGCTGAAGTCCCAGCTTCTGCAAAGAAATCTGCCAGTCCTCCTTAATCTTAGTGCCTTCCCTCTGAGACTCCATCCAAGTCAACCCATTTCTTTTGTTTGTGCATAATTGTTTGCATGTTGTGGTCCCCCATTAGACTATGAGTTATCTAAGAACAGAAACTGTTGCTTTTGGGGAAAGGACTTTTTTTAATTCCCAGCACTTAGTTACATGGTACATAATTGTTGTTAAGTTGTTTTTCAGTCACATTCAACTCTCCATGGTACCATATTGGGGAGTTTTCTTGGCAAAGACACTGGAGTGGTTTGCCTTTTTCTTCTACAGCTTATTTTACAAATGAAGAAACTGAGGCAAGCAGAGGTAAGTGATTTGCCCAGGGTCAGGCACATAATAAATACTAGTTTACCTGACTGGAATCTGACTTTATAATGTGAATGACTGCTAATCTTAATGCATTAACTCTCTCCAAGGTAATTCCATATTAAGAAGGGTCATAGCTCCACCATGCTTTCCTTGATGGAGGCAAAGAAACAAAACTCCAGCTATGAATTTTCCTGTATCCTTGAGAGCCGATGATGGTGCCTATTCCACCAACTCAAGAGTATAGGAGGGGCCAACATCTAGACTACAGGAGGGAATATAATTTTTTAAAAAGTGTCTCCAACCCAGACTCATCCTATGATCAGATTTTCAAAAAAAAAAAGCATCTCCTATCCAGACTCATCCTACGATCCCTACCTAAAGTTTTCCTTCACTTTTTCTAAATCCCAGAGTTCTTAAAGTACCAGACCCTCTTTATGTCCTTTTTTCTGTAATGATGATGGATTTCATCTATCCAGATATTTACTTCCAGAAGAAGAGCTGGCAGAAATTTTTAGATTGCCTGAATGATTCATCTTTGTCTTGCCCACTTAACTGAGGGTGTCCTCATAAGGGCCAGATAGCCCCAGGTCCTCTTCTCTAATAGTAACATCTTCTCTCTTGATGATTTCATCAGCTTCCATGAGTTCAATTACCATCTCTAATAGCTGACCCCCAAATCTATCTCTCCAACTCTAATCTTTCTCCTGAGTTCTAGTATCCTAACCAACTTCTTGATATCTCTACCTAGTAGGCCTACAGGAATATAAAACTCAATATATCCAAAGCAGAAATCATTCCATTCTCCCACTAAACCCACCAAGATCCCTCTAAATTTTCTTCTTTCTTCCGGGACAACCACTATCCATCCAATCAGCAAGGTTTGCAAACTTGGAATCATCCTTATCTTTTCATTCTTCCTCAACTGTCATATTTAATTGAGTGCCCAGTCTTGTCAATTATATTTTCATAACATCTCTCATGTGCATTCCTTTCTTTCTGCTTACTTGTTTACCACTCTAGTCCAGGACCTTATCACCTCTCTATTTCAATAGCCTCCTAATTGGCCTCTCTGACTCTTTTTTCTCCTCTACAATCCATCCTCCACCACAGCTTCCAAAACAATCTTTTTAAAACACAAGTCTGGTCATGATATGTCTTGGCTTAAGAATCAATAGTGGTTGTGCAAAAATGTTTATGTTGGCTCTTTCGTGGTGGTTAAAAATTGGAAACTAAGAAGATGTCCATCAACTGGGGAATGGCTAAGCAAGCTATATATAATTGTGATAGAACATTATTGTGCTATGAGAGATGACAAGCAGGATGGTTTCGGAAAAACCTGGAAAGACTTACATGAACTGATGCAAAATGAAGTGAGTAGAACCAGGAGAAAGTTATACACAGTAACAGCAATATTGTATGAAGAATTGTAAATAACTTAGCTGTTCTCAGCAATATAATGATCCAAGAAAATCCCAAAGGATTTATGATGAAGCACGCCATCTGCCTCTAGAGAAAGAACAGATACTATCTGAATATATACTGAAGCGTGCGATTTTTCACTTTCATTCTTTTTTTAATTTGAATCTTGTACAAAATGACTAATGTGGAAATGTTTTACATGATTGCGCATGTATAAATGATATTGGATTGTTACCATCTCAAGGATGGCTAAGGGTAAGGAGTGAGGGAGAGAGAGAATTTGGAACTCAAAACAAAAAAAAAACAACATTAAAATACTGTTTTAACATGTAATTTGGAAAAATAATTTTAAAAAGAAATGACAGTGGGTCTCTACTGCTCCTAGGATAAAATAGAAATAATTCAGCATGGCATTTAAAGCCTCCACAGTTTGGCTCCAAACTACCTACCTTTCCAGGTTTGTTTTATAGTATTCCCCTTCTGGCTCTCTCCATTCTAGCCAAACTAGTCTACTTTGTTTTTTTTTTTCTTAACTCATATTCTATCTCCTGCCTTCCTGCCTTTGCTAAGTTGACTTGCATTCTTTGAATGGGCTCCCTTCTTGGCTCCAGTTATTAAAAGGCTTAACTTCAGTCAAGGCTCAGGTCAAGGTATCTTTTACAGGATGCCTTAAACCTCCCCCAACCCCAGGCTGTTAGTGTTCTTTCTTCCTTCAAATTATTTTGCGTTTACTTATCTGTTTACATGTTGATTCCCCCTGGAAGTCATCAAATCAACAAGTATTTATTAGGCACTTACTATACTCCATGAGGACAGGGACTGAATGGAAAGATGGAGGAACCAAAGGAAATCCTATTCTGGATGGAACTGATTCTTTTCAATAAGTAAGAACTAGTTAATAGGGAATAGAAACCCAAAATAAGAAGGAAGAAGTTAGGGCAGCTAGGTGGCACAGTGAATAGGGCAGCTGCCCTGGAATCAGGAGGAACTGAGTTAAAATCCAACCTCAGACACTTAACACTTACTAGCCACTTACTACCTTGGGCAAGTCACTTAACCCCAGTTGCCTTGCCTGCCCCCCTCCAAAAAAAGCAACCCCCCAAAAAAACAAACAAAAAAAATACAAAATAAGAAGGAAGAGAGGATGCTGCCTTTACTGAATTCAAGCCTCCAAGAACACTGAAAAAAACTGGCAGCCGTAAATACTAAGCCTCTGTCCATGATCTATGAAATATGGAGCATGAGAGAAGTGCTGCAGAGCTGGAAAAGGGGAAAAGTTGTTCTGTTTGATTTTTTTTTGTAAAAGGAAAGACATACAGTCTGCAAACTATTGTCCAGTGAGCTTGACTTTGATTCCTTGGCAAAGTCTACAATGTATAATTAAAGGGAGGGTTAGGGAACAGCTATTAAGAAAACACCATGTAGTTCAGTTTGATTATAATGGAGACAGTCAAAAGGGGAACAATGTAAAATACTTCTGGAAAGGTAGGGAGTTGCAGTCAGTCAAGAAACATTAAGCACCTAGTGCCAAAATGATTCAGTTCAAATTGAACAAGCATTTATTATCTGGAAAGAGCCATCAGGGTTTCATGCTAGGCTGAATTTTTTAAAAAGTTTTTTTTGAGAAGGGCTTGAAGTGAGGCAAAATCTTCCTAACAATTTGAGTTGTGCAAAAGTCAAATAGGCTCCAGAAGCAGTTGGTTTCCCTTCATTGGAGATTTTGAGGCAAAGCCCGGATAACCACTTATTAGCTCTCCTTTTCCAGTGGAGGCAGAGAGGATTCTCACTGTCCACTGAGATCATGTCCAAATCTGAAAATCTGTGAGATCCAATCTGTAAAATATTAGTTTCTCAACTGTTCCTGGTAAATTTCCATCAGATTTCTTCATCCATCCAGAGCCATTCTGTTTTCTTTCAGTATGATCATAATGTTCATTTTGTTCTTCTGGTTCTACTTCCTTTCCTTTGAATTATTTCATTATTATTACTATTTAATATTAATCATCATAAATAATATGAATCATTAACATTAATTGTTAATAAATGAGTTGGTTATTATTATTAATTATAAATTTATTATTAATATTTAAGATTAATATTTTAATAATATTGTTAAAAATAATGTTAATAAATAAAATAGCTAGCATTTATATGTCACTTTAAGATGTGCAAAGAATTTTACAAATATTCTCTCATACGATCCTCACAAGCAGCTACCTGGGAGGGAGGTGCTAAGATTGTCCCTATTTTACAGATTAAGGTCTTTCTAGATTCTTTCTATTCCTCATGCTTTTAGACTTAATTGAATTATGGCATTCTATCACTCAGCTGTTCTGCAATATCATACATCCATCGTGTTCTCAGCAGTAACAGTATACAGTATTTACCAACAACCAAGGAAACGAGTATTTCATTAGAAGAACACTATGTTTTAAATATAGGAAAATATGTGTGTTGCATTTTGAATACTGGTCGTACTCTTTGCTCAGTAAATGAACTGGGGGTCATTGTCCTTTTTTTGACTCTTTATTCCTAATAGAACATAGCCCCACCTGGTAATTATTAAACAGAATGCTCCACCTCCACATCGCCTGAATTGTCCATGTGTACATTGCTATCTTTTCTTCATCCCTCTGTATCTCAACTGGGAACATGCAGGGTGCACATTAAAGATATAGGTAACCTTGAGATATTATTGTCCAGTGTCATAAATTTCGCTCTTAGCATAACATGGAAGTCACATTGTTTATCTTACCTACACAGAATATTAACATAAAACGTATGCCCATGCCCACCCATGCCCACTACTGGGCATCAGTAGCATATTTTTCTTTAAAGTTGTTTTTCTTATCATGGAAATGTTTCAATTTAAAATTGTTGGAAGGACAGATATCTGAACCAGGACATGGTATCCCATTCCTTAAAAATAACAGAATCAAGGAGCAGCTAGATGGCACTGTCAATAAAGTATGGACCCTGGAGTCAGGAGGACCTGAGTTCAAATACGACCTCAGACACTTAACACAAAAAACTAGCTGTGTGACCTTGGGCAAGTCACTTAACCCCAACTGCCCTCCAAAAAAAAAGGCAAAAAAAAATAACAGAATCAGATCTGGAGTTTCATAGGTTAACTGAATATTTAGGCTCTGAATCTACATGAATACTAGAAGTTATTGTCCTATACATGAAGAATTTTCTTCTTATCATAGAAAGGACTGAAACTATTATGAGTTCTGAGCCAAGGGTCAGGATTCTGCCAGGCTGTGATAATCAGGAGAAGCCCTTGACTAGTTAGTGCAGTGGCAGCATCATCTGACCTTGAAGGACCTGACCATGAAGGAATCCTATGGTTCTGATTTTATGGCAGAGAAAGATAAACTGTGTACACCTAGGAGATGGAGTCATTAATAAGCCAGATTCAGTGAAGCTTCTGGAGTGAGTGGAGCAGTAGGATGGATCAGTGGAAGCATCCCCTTCCCCTGTGTGGCCATAGCATGCAGTAAGCCCAAATCCCAAAGGGTGGGGATCTCACTAACTCCCTCACCTCCCCAGCCAAGCCGATCTTACAGTTCACATTGGAAAATCTAAGCAAGTCACTTAAGTTTTCTAGGCTTATTTCCTCATTTGTAAAATTCAAACTTTAGATTAGATGATCTTAAAAGACTTTTAGTTCTTAGTCGGAGTATCCTAGGATTTTACTACTTTCTGAGGTACCCATTCTGTTTTCGATGATTCTAATTGTTATACAGAGTTTTATCTAATTATGTGGAGGTGAAATCTGCTTTTCTGTAACATTAGCTAGCATTTCCATAGTGCTTTGAAGTTCACAAAACACCTTACAAATATTATCTCATTTTGTAACTTCCACCCATGGTTTCTAGTTCTGCTTTTTTGGGGTCTTGCAAAACAAGTCTTATCCTTCTTCTAGATGACAACCTTTCAAAGCCTCAACTTAAAGACAGCTATTAGGCTAACATACTGTCCCCGAGTCTTGTCTCCTGGTTAAACTACCTTATTTCCTTCAGCTGATGCTCACAGGACATGATCCTGGTGGATCTCCTTCGGCCATGCTCAAGTTGGCCAATGTTCATCTGAGAATGTGGCATCCACAATCGAACAGGACAGCTTGCGTGTGGCCTGACCAAGGCAGAGAAATCAATGGAACAACCATCTCTCTCATTTTGGATGCTGTTTCTTTCTTAATGCAGCCTAAGATTGTATGGGCCTTTTAAATTGGGTTGGCTAGTTGATTCTAAGATTTTGAGTTGGAAGGGATCTTAAAGCTTGTCTTGGTTTGAGCCTTTTATTTTACAGTTTTCTCATCTATAATCCTGGTTGCTGCACTCTGGAGGCTCTCTAACTCATCAGGAAAGGGGAAGTGAAAGGAAATAAACATTTATACAGCACCTAATACATGCCAGGCATTGTGCTAAGGGCTATACAAATATTATCTCACTTGATCCTCACAACAGCCCTGGGAGACAGGTGCTATGGGCATAGTGCTAAACTACAAACCAATAGAAATCTCGGGAGGGAGATGGGGAGGAGAGGGTAAATACAGATATTTTTCTCAGTGGAAGTAAACGTTCCTTTGAGAATCATACAAATTACAAGGAGATAGATTCCTTGTAAAGTAGGGGGATTCCCCTCATTAGACTCTTCAGTTAGAGACTTCTTGATAAGTTTTTATTACGATATTCTAGGAGTGGTTACTCTTTCAGGTAGGGACTGAATTATATATGACCCTTTAAACTCTATGAATACATTATTCAATAAAGGTGAAAGAGAACTCAGCCCCATCCTTTCTCTCTCCCAATGGACTCACTCTTTTTTACTTACGCTTCCTTCTTTTGATTTTAGCATCTAGATTTGTAACATGAAGAGCAAGTCAATTTTTAGGATGTACTGATGGCCAAGATACTGTCCAATGTATCTTCCTATCTAATGCCTAAATGTCTGACTACATACATATATATGTATATATACACACATACATACACATACATACATATATTATACATATGAATATGTACATACGTGTGTATGTATGTGTTTATATGTGTACATATATATACACATATATATGTATGTAATATCTCAAATCAACATAGCAGATACTGCCTGAGTATGTGGAAAGAGCAGGACGTTAATTTTTATGGAAGTAATGAACAGCTAGCTAGACTTCAAGAGATAGTGAAGGATAGAAGGGTCTGGCATGCTCTGCTCCATGGGGTCACACAGAATGGGAAATGGGGCAGCTAGGTGATGCAGTGAGAGCACCAGCCCTGGAGTCAGGAGGACCTGAGTTCAAATCTAACCTCAGACACGTGACACAAGTATTAGCTGTGTGACCTTGGGCAAGTCACCTAACTCCAACTGCTTTGCTTTTCCCCTCCAAAAAAAACGAGACATGACTGAACAATAGCAACAACAAAAGGGTATAAATCTAAGAAATGTAAACTCTTCATCCAAAAGTCATTTGGACTGACCCTGTGTTGGTTAAACTATGCAGCCTTTGGATGTAAGTAACCAACATCTGGGTTTTGAATCCTCTCCCAGTCACTAGCTGGGTGACCCTGGGCAAGTCATTTAACCTCTATTAAAAACACAGTTTCTTGATCTGTTGATAACAGTAGCCCCTACCTCAAACAGTTGTTACGAAGATCAAATGAGAAAGTGTATAAAAAGCACATTTTACAAATCTTAGAGCACTATGTAGTTGTAAGCTATGATGATTCCTGCTACATCATGACACCTAATCAAGTGGGTGCTGGGTAAAGTTGTACAGTCCTTTCAGTCGTGTCCAATTTTTCATGACTCCCTTTGGGGTTTTCCTGACAAAGATACTGGAATACTTTGTCATTTCCTTCACCAGTTCATTTTACAAACAAGGAAATTGAGGCAAAAAGGATTAAGTGACTTGCCCAGGGTCACACAGCTAGTCAGTGCCTGAGGCTGGAGTTGAACTCAAGTCTTCCTGACTCCAGGTCAGGTCGATCCACTCGCATCACCTAGCTGCCCTCTGCTTCTTTCAAAATATTCAGTGCCATAACTGACAAAATTTTGGAAACTTTGAATGAACTTTGGGTCAATAATTAAATTTTTGAAGAGGAAAAGAGTTTAGGGGGAGGCAGTACAGTTTGCACAGTCGAACTTTCCAGGAAGAAAATATTTTTATGTGTATCCTCACACAAAATCTGTCCACGCCATTCCCCCCACAAATATAAATCTTAAGCACACTTTGGCAACTTTGGAAGGCACATCATGACAAGAGCAAACAGATTATGAAGCAGAGCGTGGAGTTATGGAGCAAATCAAAGAATTAAATAAACATGAAATCAAGGATTATTGTTCCAGCAAGCTTCCATACCAGGAAGGATTAGTACAGAAGACTTTTTGTGCTTTAAATACAATGAGATTCTTTGTTATCTTTAAGGTCACAGCTTTTTGTTTTTAATTGGGAGAATTCATTTTCTATTGTTGTTTTTGTTTGGCATTTTCAGTTGAGTCTGACCCCTTCAGGACCCTCTTTGGGGTTTTCTTGGCAAAGATACTGGATTGGTTTGCCATTTCCTTCTCCAGTTCATTTTACAGATGAGGAAACTGAGGCAAACAACAAGGTTAAGTGACTTGCCCAGGGTCACACAACTAGCAAGTACCTGAGGCCAGATTTGAGCTCATGAAGATGAGTCTTCCTGACTCCAGGCCCAACACTCTATCCACTGCACCTCCTAGAGATTATAAAACCAAAGTTAAATCAAAGTGTCATAAATCTAAAAGTTCCTTTCACATATAAATCCCCTTTAATGAAGCAATATTTACTAAGTGCCTACTTAATAGTACCCATCTACATATCACCCAAATCTGCCTGTACTTAGAGTGTAAAATCCAAGAACATGGTTAATTTCCTCCTACTTTTTTATTCATTCATTTGTTAGGGCCTACAACGTCTTGAACACAAGAGTTTAATTGTTGAATGAGGCAGCTAGGAGAAGTCATGACTAATACCTTAACATCCAAGATTCTACTTTAAAATTGGGATTATTCTTCATAGACATCTAGTTGCAAAGTCAAATAAATAGAACACTGAAAAAAATAATCAGATCAGCAGTTCCCAAAATCTGTCCATCTTTCTAACCGGAAGTTGTATGAATAATAGACCTTACTCAAGGCAAGCAGATATTTGCTCTTTTGGGAACTTTCACCCTCTGCTATTATTTCAAGATGACAAAGGAACATAGAAATCATGTTTTAGTAGTATAACAAATTTGGTTAGAACAAGTCCCACTCTTTTCAAAGTTATTATAGAGACATATAAAATACAGTCAAGTTAAAACAGAGGGCTAGCTCAGAAATTACTATGTTACCAGAGAGGTTGTTTTGGTTTGGCAGACTTGCCCACAGTCATACATGTAGTAGGTGCCTAAGACAGGATTTCAACCTTCTTGAATACAATATACACATGTACGTATGCATGCACACACAGATATATGCACAATGCATACACACATATGGTTAGGCACATGCATTGTGTATATATGACATTACAATCCATATGCACAGCTTTACTTCACTGTGAACAGATATGGCAACGTTAGATGCTTTTTCACCCTTGTTTTTTCATATAATGACTAATGAATTGTTCCTGCTCATTTATATTGGTTTGCCACTCATCTCCAAAAGAAAAAAAAAAGCAGAGTGAAAGCAGTAGCCCAGGGGAAAAAAAATCTAATAGTGACCTAATAAAAGCCTCAGAAGGGACTAAAAGACTACATTCTTAAAGGAGGTTGTTGGTTTTTTTTTCAGTCCACTAATCACTGATTTGTTTGCTGAGCTTGGGTAAAACTGACTCATCCAACCATGAAATGAAGATAAAGCGTCCCTTCCGATCTCCCCCAAGATAATAACCACAGCTGCCATTACTATGTTGTGCCTTTCCACCACAAATCACTTTACCTATATTCTCTCATGCAACAATTCTGGGAATTGGGCAGTACAAGTATTATTACCCATGAGGAAGATGGGGATTCAAGACGAAACATCTGCCTAAGCTCAAGCGCCTGTCTAGCTGCAGAGCCAAGATTCTAATCTAGAATTTCTAATTTCTAGACCAATGTTTTGTTTTGTTTTTTCCATTGGATGGTGCTTCCTGAGAGAATTCATTAATCCTTATGAAACATTTCTTGGCTGGTTAAACACAAAAGCAAAGAGATGGGGATTAACTGTGAAAAAGACAAGGAGGAAAAAAAATTAGTCCAAGTATGCATTTGCATTATCCCAAGATGTGATGCTATTCAGTTGAATCTGCAATCTGTTCCAAGTTTTATAAATTTGAACCTGCTTTTGTCATCAATCCACTCCCAACAATTATTGCTAAGCACCTACTGTATGCAAATACATTTCCTCACTGAGCATTCTTTATACTAATGAAATACCAGATACAGACCTGTGATTTTATCCCGGCAAGAAGAAACCTCCCAGAGAAGAAACAACCAGTACAATTGATTTGCAAATTATGGTCTTAGAAAGTTACTTGGAACAATGACATGTCAATCACTTTGACCAGGGTCATATAATCAATATGTTTCTGAGGTTGAATTGCAACCCAGGACATACTGACCCAGAGGCCGACCCTCTATCCACCATGCCATGTTGATGTTCAGGTACTGGAAGTACAAAAATTATATCTCTTTCCACTCCTCACCCCGACAAAAAAATAAATCTCTGCCTTTGGAGTAATAAATAGAGTGCTGAAACTTGAAGTCAAGAATAGATTAATTCGTAATCCTGTCAGGCTGCTACTAGCAGCGTGACCTCAGTTTCCTTATAGATGTAAAAGTAAATGGAATAATAAGAGCATCTACCTCAAACAATCAAATGCAAAACTCTTTGCAAATGTGCTATTTATTGTTGTTGCTATCAACCTGCATTCATTGAGGGTCTACAACAGACAAATTGAGTGTATACAGACTAGTTTGGGGAGAAGGAATGGGGGCCTTCACAATCAAAGAGATTGGGAAAGAATCCTCCCCAACAAAGGGAGATCTCCCCACTTTTCTCCTCTAGAATCTTCAGTAAATCTATAACAGTGGGAATGAGGGAGCAGTGTAAAGTCCACTATGATCATTTTACATTGAGTGGCCTCAATACAAAGAGTCCGGGACAGGCAGCTCAGGAATTTTAGGGCAACTAAGCTTTGTTCAAGATAAGTGCAGTCCAGCGGTGGCCCCTCAAGCTCTAAAGAAGGAACAGGGCCTGACCCAAGGAAGCTGACATTTCTTATCAGGACCTGTTTGCTCCTTCCCAGCTGAGCTGTGTAAGTTTTCAGAGGGTGCGCACTTCCTGCTTATCAGAGGGCACTCCGACAATCTCTCCCTTAATGCTTCTTTTCAGATAGCAACAGCTTTGGGACTCATAGGAAGTCATTAAAGTATTTAATATTTTCTAAGCCCTTGATAATTTTAAAAAATGTATTCCATAGACCTTCCATTCCTACAAGTTTTAGAGGGGATGTGATAGAGTGGAAACACCTCTGGACTATTTATCAGAGCTAGAGAATGAATCTTAACTGACACATTCTTTAAAATAGTATCCATAATATTGTTACTAATATGTTTTATTGATACATTGAACTAATCATAACATTATAGATGAAGAGAAGGAAGACAGCTCAGGGAACATCTAGTTCAACTTCCCCCTTTCCCCCCCATCTTACAGTTGAGGAAACTGAGGCCCAGGGAAGTTAAAGTCATGGAAACAGCAAAGTACCTGGATCTCTAACTGCAAAGCCCATTTCACTTTCCCCTTTACAACACTGTTTATCACTGTCATTTTCAGATATAGCTCTCTCTCCTATTCAACCCTCACAGAAAATTGAACCTTCCTTTGTAACAAAGAGAAAACAGCTAAGCAAAAACAACTGATATAGTGACGGACTCTGGCAATGTACACAACATTCTGAACCAGTAGTCTCCCACTTTGCTATTGAGAAGAAGAACTTATGTTTTTATGATACGTTTTCTGAACCAGGATTGATTATTTCAATTACTCAGAATTCCTTTCTGTGTTCTTTTCATTTTCATCATTGTCATCGTTGTTACTGTCAACATGGATATTGTTCTTCTAGTTCTAGCTAGAATGTATTCCCTCTTCGTTGTTGCCTTTTGAAATTCTTCTCTCCCTTGAAGAGCAAGCTTAGATGCTAATCCCCTTCATGGATCCATCTTAACTGACATTTTATCAAACATTCTTTCTGAAATCGCTCTTATCACATTCTACGATATATGTTTATTTATACACACATTCGATTAAGCAATTTTTTCCTTTTTGATATATTTTTATCTCTTTTAAATATTTACCAATTACATGTACAATATTTTAACATTTAAAACATTTTGAATTCCAGATTACCTCCATCCATCCTTGAGAAGGCAAGCAATTTGATAACAATTATACATGGGAGGTCATGCAAAGCATACTTCCATTGCAAAAGAAAACAGACAAATAAAAACAAGAAAAATAAAGTTTTTAAAAGCATGTTTCAGTCTGCATTCAGATTTTATCAGTTCTCTCTCTGCAGGTGGATCCATTTTCCATTCTAAGCCAATCAGAATTGTCTTGACTCATTGTCTTGATCAGAGTAGCTAAGTCTTTCCTAATTGATCATCCTTACAATATTGTTGTTACTGTGTAGAACGTTCTCCTGCTCACTTCACTTTGCTTCAGTTCATATAAGGTTTCCCAGGTTTTCCTGAAACCATCTTGTTTGTCATTTCTTATAGCACAATAGTATTCCACCACAATTATATACCATAACTTGTTCAGCCATTCCATAACTGATGTACATCCCTTCAATTTCCAAAATTTGGCCATCACAGAAAACTACTATAAACATTTTTGTACAAATAGGTCCTTCTCCCTCTTCTCTGATCTCTTTGGGATATAGACCTAGTAGTGGTATTACTGGGTCAAAGGGTTATACACAGTTATACAGAGGGTTATACAAAGTTATACAAAGTTATACAGTTATACAAAGGGTTATACACAGTTACACAGTTATATAGATAGTCCTTTGGACATAGCTTCAAATTCTTCTCCAGAACGGCTGGGCCAGTTCAGCTCCGCCAAGTCCCAACTTTTAGCGTCCCAACTTTTCCACATCCCTGCCAGTATTTGTTATTTTCCTTTCCTATTACATTAGCCAATTGATAGGTGTGAGACAGTATTTCACAGTTGTTTTAAGTTGTACTTCTCTAATCAGTAATGATTTAGAGCATTTTTCATGTAACTACTGATAGCTTTGATTTCTTCTTCTGGAAACTGCCTTCATATCCTTTGACCATTTATCAACTGAGGAATGGCTCATTTTTAAAAAATAAATTTGGCTCAGTTCCCTATATATTTGAGAAATTAGGCCTTTATCAGAGAAACTTGTTGTGAATGTTTTTTTCCTCAGTTTTCTATTTTTCTTTTGGCTGCTTCTATTTTGTTCATGCAAAAGTTTTTTGTTCATGTAATGAAAATTATCTATTTTACTTCCTGTGATCCTCTCTATCTTGTTTGGTCATAAACTCTTCTCTTATCCATAGTGTATAGAGCATTTATTAAGCCCATACTGCACACCAGGTATTGGTTCAATAATTCAATTCAATAATACAAGATGGCCCCTACCCTCAAGGAATTTGCATTCTAATAGAGGAAGATGAAATATAAGAGAGTTGGCAAGGGGGGATGGTAAACAGGAGGAGGAGGGTACCCTCATAAGATGGAGATCTCAGCCAGGAACTAACCAAAGAGAAGAGGGAGTCCCACAGTTCAGAGGTGGGCAAAGCTGCTGGTGAGAAGGTAGAACAATCTGGTGATTAAGTTGAACTAGGAGGGAGGTGAGCATGGTTCATGAGCTTACAATCCTGGCCAGTCATAGCCTCACCAATCAGAAGACTGGAATCCATATTAGATTTTAAGTTTCTTTAGGTCAGGGAAAGTGACATTTCCAGTCCCTAGCATAGTGTCTTACTCAGAGTATGCACATACTAAGTGTTCCCTTAATTGAATTATGTGAAAGTCTTTGCAAGTGCTATAAAGGTGATCTCTAAGGGTTCTTCTAGCTTTCATACTCTATGTTTATCTCAATTTCATAAAGGAGGAAACAGAGGCTCAGAGTTACAAAGAGGTTAGACTTGCCTATGGTCACTAGTAAGGGGCAGAGCTGAAACTAGACACCAAGTCTTCTGCTTGAAAGACAAGTCTTCTTTCCACTTCACCACACCTTCCTTCCAAGTCATTAAACCCATCTAAGAAAGACCTAATCAGTTTGTCTGCATCTCCAGGTGCCTCTTACACAGACCAAACATCCCCTGTGGAGAAGATGGATGATGCTGTACTTCCGGGTCAGGAATATACCTACACGTGGCTGATCACTGAAGACAATGGACCCACAGATGATGACCCTCCTTGCCTCACACACATCTATTACTCCTATGATAACTTAGTACTGGATTTCAACTCTGGCCTTATTGGACCTTTGCTCATCTGTAAGAAAGGTAAGGGAAGGATAAATGAAAGCAAGAGGGACAGAAAATTGAGTAGCAGCAGCCTTCCTATCATCTCAGTACTCCCTTTATGTGGTGACCATAAAGAGTTGAGAACTGTACCACTGCAAGGCATGAGGAGGGAATATCTGAGACTTCAGTATCTGGGGTTCCCCTCTGGATCTCCTATTCCTTCTCCTTTTACTTCTCCCAAATCCCTAAAAACAAGAACCCCCTTCTCCCCCCCAAAAAGCCACCAGAAGGATACGGGTATACTGAGGCATCTAGGTAGACAGTGGATAGAGTCCTGCTGCTTGAAAGGAGTCTGGTCCATTTGAAGAGCTTGTGGTAATTTCATTTGCAAGCAAAAGAAACTTATATGTATTCTTCCTTCCAGAGAAGCTAAATCTGCTGACATGTAGACATGACGTTTCTATATCTGACTAAGGCACTATCTGAATTTCACTTTGCAGAATATAATACCAGTCACTTAACATTTACATAAGTTTTTCACAGGTCAAACTGAGATCTGTTAAAGACCTTAGTTTAAAAAGGCCAAGGTCTCCCACTGCATCCAAGGCCTTCTCCAGTTGTTTTGATCTGTATCTGGCCCCTGGCCCCAGATGGCTCTGGAGGGGAAAGTGAGGCTGGTCACGTTGCACAGCCCTCCGTCACTTAAATCCAAATCATTTGCATGTCATGGCATCACCTCCCTAATGTCATGGTCCTCTCCAAGAATGAAGGACAAACAACAATAAACTTCTCATCTAGAGCCCTTGTCAGGATCCTTCTCACAGCATGGAGGTAAGGCTGAAGTCTTGACTCCTATGCCGGCAGAGCCCAAGGACCAGAAGGTCCTGCTGACTTGTCAACCATTCCCACTTTCCATATGTTCCTAAGGTTTTTCTATGAATGAGATCTATAATACTCCAACAGCATTATATCTTGGCCAAATTCTATGCATTTCTTGGACTTCTCTTGTGTCATAATATACTGGCTCTCAATTCAACAGGACCAGAAACTGTCCCTGCCTTTAAGAAGTTTGCATTCTACCAGGGGCATACAACAATCCTAGATACGTGATTACAAGATAATTTGAAAGATGAGAAAATGCTAAAAAAAATAGAAAGACTTGGAATTGCTTCCAATAGAATGTAGCTACCGACTTGAGCCTTTGAAAGAGATGATTCTAAGAGGAGGGTGAACATGAGGAGGGTGTTCATTCTAGGGGCACACACATGTACATATATGTACACACATGTGCACACACATGCATATGCACATATACATACATTACACATGTCCATTTAGCTACTTCTGTCCTTGACCTTGGCTTGAATCACGCTCCTGGAGTTTATTATCTGCATGACCTTGGGCAAGTCTCTTAACCTCCCTATCCTCAGTTTCCTTATTTGTATATAGAGGATGTTGGACCAGATGACTAGCCTTCTAAGATCTCTTCCAGCCCTCCTTCTATGATCACACCTATGAGAGGTGACATCTGTTGCTGCCTGCTCACACTCACCATGTCCCTTTCCGTTGTTGTCTATGGGGTACCAACTTTCATTTCTTTGGAAATTGTTGGGTTCCTCACCTCCTAAGCACCATCAATTAACTGATGAAGAGGATGTTTTTGAAATAAAACATTCACCATGTTGACATTTTAGAAAATGCTGCTGAATGGAAACCTGGCTTTTCTGGTATCTTTCCTGTCTGGGAACAGATAATAGGAGCTGTCTTAGAATGATTCATTTTGTTATATTTTTCCTCTTGCAGTTTTGAAGAAGGATTTGTTTTCTTCTCATAGGCAGCCTGACTGATGATGGGATTCAAAAGATGTTTGACCAGCAACATGTGCTGATGTTTGCAGTGTTTGACGAAAGCAAAAGCTGGCAGCCGTCACCTTCTCTGATGTATACAGTCAATGGCTATGTGAATGGAACCCTGCCAGGTAACGGGTGAGCTGAGTCTCTTACTGGGCGTCTTATCTGCAGCTAAAGTCAATTTCAACTAGGTAGAATTCTTAAACCAATCACTAGGAAAGGTAGTATTAGTCATTGTTTGATATCATAACCACGTGGCCAAGTGCTGACCTTGGAGTCAGAAAAGATTTCTTTGTTCAGACGTTTCAGTCACGTCTGACTCTCCACGACCTCATTCAGAGTTTTCTTGGCAAAGATATTGGAGTGCTTTGCTATTTCCTTCTCCAGCTCATCTCACAGATGAAAATACAAAGGCAAACTTGCTAGCAAGTGTCTGAGGCCACATTTGAACTCGGGAAGAGAAGTCTTCCTTTCTCCAGGCCCAGCACTCTATCCACTGTGCCACCTAGCTGCCCAGAGTTAAACCCTGAGTTCAAATCTTGTCTCAGAAATTTACTAGCTGTGGGATTTAACTTAACTTCTCCTGGACCTCAGTTTCTTCATCTATATAATGAGCATTGTAAGTAATAACAGCATCTACCCCAAGGAGCTGTTATGAGTACCAAATTAGATAACATATATAAAGCCCTCTGCAAACCTTAAAATGCTATATATAAATGCTATTATTAAAATATAGAGAAAAAGAAGGTGGCTCAGTGTGATGCTTCCCAGCCCACATTCACCTGGGGTCTAGTACAATCTCTCTCAGAACCAATCTATCCTCTGTAGCCCCACAACTAAGCTCCTGGCATCTTGAGCGATGAGACCAAGATCCAGAGAGAAGACCAGAGCAAAATTCTGAGATTAATAATTAATTTTACAGATTTATAGGTTTTAAGAAGTAAGGAGTTTTAGGAGCAAAACTTTTGTGGACTAATCAATTTGCCTTGGACCAACAAATAAAAAACATTGGTCTGGTGAACATGGTTCCAGAAACCAGAAAACACAAGCCAGAGGACCAAGTCCCTCTGGCAAGCCAGATGCTGCTTACAGTGTCTTCACTTAGCCTCTGACCATGAAACCTTCACTGGCTGTGCATAGATTATTCCATGCTTGTTGGGATTTGGGGGAGGAAGAGGAAAGGGGGAGCATTTTTTAAAGTACTTCTTCCTTGATCATTAATATTACTCAATGTTCTTTGACTCTGCTTTTACTCCCTGAGTCCAACAGAGCAGTTGCCAATTTGCTTTGCTAGTAGGAATTTGCTTATCAGGAGATCCTTAAACCAATGAGATCATGGGTTTAGACAAATATATATGATGAATTTATACTTAACTGTGTACATGGCATTTCTCTCAGCGTCATGTAAGCTCCCTGAGATCAGGGACTCTTCATTTTGATTTTTGTTTCCATAACACCTAAGGAAGTGCCTGACACACAGTAGTCTGTCATAAGTGACATAAATACTTGTTGAATTTAATTTAATTGAACACAGGATTACTACCGCATGAAAGGTTTGAGTTCCAATCTTGACTCCCTCTTGTAGCTTACCATAGGCTTAGGCAAGTTAAGTTTGTTCACTTATGAGAAAGGACTGTAATACCACTTCACTGGATAGTCAGTAAACATCTACTGAGTGCTTACTACGTGTCAGGCAGTGTGCTAAGTACTAGGGATACAAAAAGGCAAAGTTTCAAGGAGCCCAGTCCAATGGAAGAAACAATATGTAAACAACTGTGAAAATGCCCATGTCATATTTGAGGAAGAGCAAGGAGACCAATGTCACTGGATCCCAAAGTATGTGGTAGGAAAAGGGAGATAAAGGATGTAATGAGGCTGAAAAAATGAAAGGGTACAGGTTATGAAGGGCTTTTAATGCCAAGGAGAGAATTTTATCTTTGATCCTGGAAGTCATAGGAAGCACGGGGTAGACAGAGTGCCATAATGAAGAGAAGCAGTCCCCCATCATCACTGTCAATATTACCTGTTATAAGCTAAGAACCTCTGGGCCTTGTCGTCTTCCTGACTACTGTACTCTTCAGACTTCCAGGCCTTTCTTTATGCTCTACAGTTGAATATTCTTTTGTGTTACCTTCCACAATTAAGAGTGTGAGGTCACCGAGAACAAGGATTTTCCCAATTTTGTATTTAGCCCTAACAGTTAATGTGGTGCTTAGCATATAGTAAGTCCTTAATAAATGTTTATTTATTCACTGAGAAATAAGTATATGGCCTACATATTAATTCTCAGTAACATTCGGTTTTTAAAATAACCAGAAACTAAGAGCTCTAGCAGTTTGGAACAAAAAAATCCTGGGTTAACTGATAACAACTGGTGTTGAACTCATTGCTCCAAAGGTCATTGAGACATTTTCCCAGAAGTCTGGGGGATAAAAACTGCATTTTCAACAGGGACAGAAACACTTCTCTCTCTCTAACTTCCCTATTAATCTCAAGATCTCTCTCTCTCTCTCTCTCTCTCTCTCTCTCTCTCTCTCTCTCTGTCTCTCTCTCTCTCCCTCCCTCCCAACCCCCCATATTTCCAATATGCTGCTAAGCCCTGTTGTTCCTATCTTGACAACACCTTCCTTCTATACCTTATCTTTCCTGTCTTTCACATCTGCCATCCTGATAGAGGCCCTCATCATTTCCCACCTACACCATGGCAGTACCTTTCTGGTTGGTCTCCCTGTCTCGAGTCTCTCTCCTCTACAGAGTGTCTCCATTCAGCTTCAAAAGCAATCTTCCTAGAGCTCAGGTCTCGCCCCGTCACTTCCCTAACTCAATAAACTCCAGTGCTCCCTATCACACCCAGGATCTAGTATAAAATAACTCTCTTGGGCTCTTAAAACCTTTCACCATCCCATTCCTTCCTACCTTTCCAGGTTACCACATTTTACTCTCCTCCATGTACTTTACTCCAAAGACATTGATTTTTTTGTGTGTTTCTCAAACATGACACTTTGTCTCTCAACTCCATGTCTCTGGGCTGGCTCTCTCTCTCTCATGCCTGGAACGTTCTCCCTCTTTACCTCTGCCTCTTTGTTTCCCTGGCTTCTTTTAAGACTCAGTTCAAATCCTACCCTATGTAAGAGGTCTGGCCCCAACCGTACCACCATTACCAGTGCCTTCCCTCTGAAAATGCCATCTACTTACCCGTGTTTGTACATATGTTAAGAGACAATGAGCACCTTGAGAGCAGAGAATATTTTTGCCTTTATTCTTGTCCCCAGTGCTTAGCTCAGTGTCTAGCACACAAGAAGAGCTTAATAAATGCTTGTTTATGGACTGTTGATTGACATACACACCAGTGCATTCCCACATGAATTTATCCACTCTGCTCCTGCCCTCTTCCCCTGTTCCTAGGCACTCGGATGGGCATCATGGGAATTTGACCATGTTCCTTGACGGAGTGAGTCAGCAATTGCTTCTGTCGTTAAAACAATTAAGGACTAAATTCCAAAGCAGCAAAGGTCCTTGCAAAGTTTGGACAGGGTTTAACGTCAGCACAGTGGCAGAGAAGTGTAAACCCCTGGGACCTCCTTCCCTTAAAGTTTCCATGAATGTAATAGCTTGTCCTGGAGCTGAGCTGAGCCCAGACCCTCTCCAACCCCCTTCTGGTCTGGCTCTTTAGTAATCTCTGGTTTTCAGGGGCATGGCATACTGAACTCACTGACTCTTCTGACTTCAGCTATTTCTTCTCTTTCAGATGTAACAGTCTGTGCCTACGACCAGATTAGTTGGCATCTAATTGCAATGAGCTCTGGCCCTGAACTATTCTCTATTCATTACGATGGGCAAGTCCTGGAACATAACTCTCGTAAAGTCTCTGCCATCCCTCTTGTGGGAGCCACATCAACCACTGCAAATATGACTGTGAGCCAGGAGGGAAGGTGGAAGATATCTTCTCTCATCCCAAAGCATTTTCAAGGCAAGGAAACCCTTCTCATGTTTCTTTGTCACCTGAAGGGGCATACTGTGGGACCGATGTCTTAAGCACCTGAGGCACTTAAGTATAGTCAAGGTCACTGTATTTTTGGAAGTTCCACGAGTGACCTCTGGAATGAAGGAAATGGATCCTATTACAAGTCAGTCATTTCTGGGGTCTCTTCTCTCTTCCCTGACTCCACCTGCCAGAGCCTGGGAGAGAAGAATCTTATTGCTGAGTTCTCAGTCAGTAGGATGGTGGGGAAAAGGAAGTAGTCTACTGCAAACCTGGAGAAAACGGAGGTCTTCTCTCTCTCTTGGGAAGGAGTAGAAAAGAGAAAGTGAAAGAGGGTAGTGAATATACTCAGAGGCAAAGATGCATTGTTATCCTGGAGTGTCTAAGGTGTGGCTAAAAGTATGGAGCATCTGCAAAAATAATCTCCATTATATCATACCTAACGATGGGGCGCCCAAGTTTGGATTGAACACTTTCAGTAAGGGGCAACCCAGAGATAGCCCACTATATTTTGGTTAACTCTAAGGCCAAATTTGGTTCTCTACCCTATTCAAGCATTTCTCCCGGTTTTGCCCTGTGGAGACAAGAGGAATCAATTTAATTCTACTTCCAAGGCAGTATTTCAAGTGAAGACAACTGTTACATCCTTCTTCTTTCAAGTTATCAGTTCACAAGACTAAACATCCCCGGGGCCTTCAACTCATCATCAAATGGCAGAAATTTGAACTTAATCTATTCTGGAAGCCCTGTAGAAATGTTTATTATCAATGTCCTTCCCAAACCCACACCATGGGATATTGATGGAACAAAAATTATGTCAAATCCTCCTGTCTAGGACAGGCAAATGATCTTTACTAAGTATTTTCTGCTCATTTCCCTTACTTTTTTTCTTCCTATTTCCTGCTCCCCCACTCTATATCACTCCAGGATAACACTCTTAATAGTTTCAGACTATTCTGTTAGGACCCCTGACTGTATAACTGATACATTTTTCCCATATGCTTTTAAATGTTCAGTGTTTGGGTGGAGCTAACTGTCTTCTCCCTAATTTCCTCACTACCCTCTGCATATCCTGAATCAGCTGGGATGAAGGCATACCTCAAAATTGAAAAATGCCTAAAAGGGACCAGAAAGGTAACGAAATTAACCCGAGATCAGAGGCGTTACATTAAGAAGTGGGAGTATTTTATTGCAGCAGAGGAAGTCATTTGGGACTATGCCAAAGTAAATCCGGGAAACATGGAGAAGTAAGTGGCCATATTACTACTACTACTACTACTACTACTACTATATACTATACTATACACTATACGTTATATACTATACTACTACTACTACTAAGATGCTTGTTTCCATTACAAGAGCCCATTAGTGCAAAAGGACACAAGTATGTGACTCTCAGGACATAGAGTAGTGGCTTCTATTCAGCTCTCTCAAGCTAATCTGCCGTTTCCTCACCACTTGCCTAAACTCACTGCCATCAGCATTGCCTTGGGCAGATTATTTATGATGAAATCCAGCGTGTACTCTGGAAAAGGTCTTATTCTTAACAAGTGGAATAAGCAGGTACGGAGTGGGATAAAGGTCATCAGTGGTTCCCTCTGTCATCCCTGCAGAGACAGAAGGTGCTACTTAGCAACTATCCATGATTTGCCTAGTAGCCAGCTAGGTGACAGAGTAGATAGGGCACTGGACCTGTAGTTAGAAAGACTTGAGTTCAAATCTGGACTTAGATACTTTCTAGCTGTGTAACTCTGGACAAGTCACTTAACCTCAGTCTGCCTCAGTTTCCTCAACTGCAAATTGGGGGTAATAGCACCTACCTCAGAGTTGTGAGGATCTATGACATTAAGCATAGGAAATAACTGGGAGGTATATAGTGAGTTGAGATGCACATGGTGTTTAACACTGGTTCTTTATCTCCTCCTGCCATCATTGTGGTAAGTGAGGTCTTCACCAATATCTATGTATATTCACTCAGGTTTTTCTGGGGCTCACTATCCACTGTACCACCAGCCACCTTATGCTTTATTTAGTCCAGTTTAATCCAAGATATACCAACCCTTTGTTCCATTAAGCATCTGGGAATAAGTAATGATGAAACAGGCTACCACTCACTTCTACTATTCATGGCAACCCCACTAGAGAGTTAGAACACCCCCCAAAAGAATCCCCATCACACAGTATAAGATTATTCCTATGCTCTCTCTTTCACCTCCTTTTCCTGGAACCCTGTCCACCATCATAACTAATAATGAACTAGGGTTTCAATGAAAAGAAAGAACGAACTAGCCTTCATTGTGTTTATGATTCTCTTTTTCTTTCAGAAAATATAAATTTTGGTATAACAATTTGGCAAACCAAATTGGGACACGTTATAAGAAGGTGGTCTACAGACAGTACCAAGATGAATCTTTCACCAAACGCATAGAAAGTACTGATCCCCAAGAAACTGGTATCTTGGGGCCCATCATTAGAGCCCAAGTCAGAGATACCCTCAAAGTAAGTAAGCGATGGTGGGGCACAGACAGAGTAGTTGAGTAGCATAGGGAAGGCCTCAGAGTATCTGGCATGGCTTTTTTGTTGTCATTGCTGTTTGTTTTAATTGTATGTCAAATCGACTTCAAACACATTATTTATTTTGTAAACAGTGAAAAGCAAATAAAAGGCATGCATTATTTCCCTCTTTCTCTTCTTTACTCTCTTAAATGTGCAAACATAGCTATTACGACAATCTAGTGCCTCTTCATCCACGTCCTACAAATGAAAAGACTTCCAGATATATAGGAGAGAATATATTTCCCAAAGAGCCCTGCAGAGGAAAGATCCGGAAGATTCTGTGTCACTGCCCTTTAGGCAGCCTGCTGAAGCCTGTGGATCCCTTCTCTGAATAGTGTTTTTAGATGCATAAAATAAAATACATAGGATGACAAAGGAACCAATTATGTTGAAATAGCTATCAAAACATTTTTAAACAGTTCAGGGACGCCAGATTAAGAACCTCTTTTCTATAGGCAAGAGAGGAGAAGCCAGGGACTAAAGGAGGAGTTGTTGGATAGGAAAGGAGAGGGTGAGGGAAATGGATAGAGGGGAGAGGACCTAAGGTCATATCTCCTCTACAAGCCTCTGGTCTCAGACTTTTTTCTCCTTTTCGTTACTGCTGAGTGGGAGCGCAATAGTGGAAGGTCGAGGGGATGGGAAAAGGTCTTAGGAGGAAACAAGAAGAGAAGCTGAACCAGAGGCATGCTGGAGTCAGCTCAAATGGGCTCATGGGAGCCAACTGTCAAATTTTCGGGGTGACCATTTACACCTTGGAAATCAGCAAATGTTAGAAATCAGGGGGCTTAGTTTATTTTGTTTTTCTCATCTAGACTTAAGAAAGTGATGGGAAAAAATCTTAATAATGTAGATTAGATTTAAAGTGTGTCATGTGTACATTTTTTCCCCTAACAGAGCCAGTTGTCGAAAATGTCAGCACTCCCTGAGATGAATCCACATTAGTTAACAGAAATTAGAGCAGTTTAGGAGAGTTTTCCTTTTTTGTTCATAAGGAAAGGTTAGAGATTCTCAGACACCCTTGCTAGGGATAAGCCAGGAGAAACTAGCACTTGGCCCATAGGTATTACCTCCTCCCCACCAATCCACAGATGACTGTAAAATTTAGTAAACCATTTTAATTGAACAGTATATAGAACTAGTGGACTTAATTACTGAAATCATGATTTTTGTGGTTTTTTTCCCCACCTTGGTAGATTGTATTCAAAAATATGGCCAGTCGTCCCTATAGCATTTATCCTCATGGAATAACACTTTCTACAGATGAAAAAAAAGCCATGAATTTTTCTACTTCAGGTTTGTATCTGTGTTTACATGTATCAGGTAAAGCCCTTTGCTTTCTTTCAATATGTTGACAAAGTAGATTTTTCTACTGACTTTCCTTTGTATATAAATAGTACAGTCAGTCTGCTCACCTAGTACCGGAGATAGGAGTCACACTCCAGTGTGATGTAGTGAGGGAAGTGCTGGATTTGTCATGAAAAGACCTGAGGTTTCAATCTCAGCTCAGTCACTTACTATTATATGACCCCAGGAAAGTCAGCCCGTCCAGGCTTCAATTTCCTCATCTTCGCAATGTGGGAGATAGGACTCGATGACCCGTAAGGTCCTTCCAGCCCTAAATCCACTGGTCCTATCGTTTCCTAATACCTAGAAGGGTCAGATAAATCATCATACAGGAGCATGTCCTTTTCTTGCTAACAAAGCAATCCCTAGTGGACAAGCACATAAAACAACTGCATATCGATGCCACTCACATGGAACTTAAAATCCTTTTGTCCCACACAACATGGGAACGACTCATCTCGCTGCTTTCCCAGGGCTCAGATAACAAAGGAGTGTTGTAGATAAGTATGGCAGGGAGGGCTGGAAAGACTGATGAAAGCAATTAGTTTGAGCCCCAACTTGTCCATTTATTAGCTACGTATCAAGGGCAAGTTACTGAAGTTCTATGACAACAAAATGTCTTCTGTAAAATGCTCTGGAAGTCCTGAAGTTGTTATCAGTAAGGGGGAGCCTTCCATGTTGCATAGCACAAGCTCTTACATTATTTTTAGTTTGAATTCATTTGGAGATAGTGAAGCATAGTGGAGAGATGACTACTGGGGCTTGGATTTAGAAAGACTTGGTTTCAAATCCTTTCTCTGAAATAGCTGTCAGTTAACCTTTTTATGTCTCAGGATAGGATTTCCATACTAGCCAGATGTGATGAGTTAGAGGAGTAGCTGGAATTCCCACATTAGAAATATCCAACATTGAGGAAAACTTAGGTTCTACTGGCATATAATGATAATGGCTAGCATTCATAGAAGACTTGAAGGTTCCAAAACCCTTTACAAATCTCGTCTCATTTTTAATATCACAACAACCCTAAAACCGAGGAAAATGAGGCATACAGCTTAACTGACTTACCTAGGATCCCGCAGCTAGTTAAGTGTCTGAGAACAGATGGAAATTCAGACCTTCCTGACTCCAGATCCAGCAGTCTGTCTTTATCTTACGAGTTGCATTTGCATATTTCCCAGATGCCATTAATCTCAAAATGAGATTAATAATACTTGTACACTTGCCTGAATATATCTTTATTAGGATAAACTAAAATAATGCATATAATTAACTTAGGATTATAAGTTATACACACACACATATATCAATATCAGATTTTATTATGAGGTCACAAACTGGACATGTGATGGATAGATGGATAGATAGATGGATGGATAGATGGATAGATAGATAGATAGATAGATAGATGGATAGATAGACAGACAGACAGAGACAGATAGGCAGACAGACAGGATTTTCTGGCAAACAAGCTTGTTCCCCTTGCCAGGATGGGTCTTCTGGGCCTGAAAATTCCTATTGCTTATCTTTGATTGTCTGATAATTAGGGAAATTGAGGGCTCAAGGATACTACATCCTAAGTACCAAGTTCTGCACTATACATTTAACACAGACTTTGTCTTCCTATTTGGAAAAGAGGTGATATTGGTCAAGGTCTCAGCGTATCATAACACTTTCCCTTCCTTTCCTCTTGTAGCTTGACTGACCAGAATTCTGTCTCTGAAATCACTTTCCAAATGAAAATTCATTATAAATAAACTTTCCTTTAGGCAACAACACCCTGGTCAAAGCTGTCCAACCAGGAGAAACTTACACTTATAAGTGGAATATCCTGGAGTCTGATGAACCCACAGGAAATGATGCTCAGTGCTTAACAAGACCATATTACAGTATGGTGGACATAACAAGGGACATTGCCTCAGGCCTGATTGGGCTACTCTTGATTTGTAAGAGCAGAACCTTGGACAACCGAGGTGTACAGGTACTGTATTTCATCATTAATTACCCTTACTTACAAGGTTTGCAGTCTGAACTGGAGAGGGTTTGGTCTTGGGTATTCCTTCTTGCTATATAAACTTTCTGTTTGGCTGTTCTTATTGACTTCTGTCTCCAAATCCAGGCTTTGGGGTATCATTGGGTTTTATTCTGGATAATGGGGTAAGGGAGCTGGAACAATGGTAGTATTAACAGACAGAAATATTTGTAGAATATTTATATTATTATATAAATATTTAAATTATTTATAAACAAATAAAAATAGTTGTAGAAAAGCTGAACAGATTGTCTTGTCTATGTTACTCAGAATAGTCATTTCTACTGGAATTGAATTTCACAGAAGCACTTGCTCTGTTTTTCAATGTGACTGTTTGTTTTCCTGAATGTATCTCTTTTTGCTAACTCTCAGGCTTAGTGCGCAGAACAGACAGGAGCTAGAAAGGCCTGAGAAGAGGCTGTTATGATAAGTGAAAAGGGATGAGGGCCTGAACCAAGGTGATTGCAGTGGGAGAGGCCGGATTTGAAAAGATATTGAGGGGGTAGAAAATGGTAGCTGATTGTGTAGTAAGGGTCAGGTAAGAGTCATAGATAATTACAAGGTAAGGAGCCCAGGGAAATTGGGAGGACGGTAGTGGCATGCATACACACAAAATCGGGTGAACAGATTTGTGAGAAAAAGGATAACTTTAGTGTTGATTGTGTTGAATTTAAGTTGCTGTTGAAATATACAGGCAGAAATGTCTAGCAGTCAGAAATACTTGATTAAAGCCAGGGGTGAGCTGGCCAACATTTAATAATGAAATCTCTGAAATGCAGGATAGGTTTTTAAGTTTTAATCCACCTTCACATTTTCTCCATTACTTTTTTGAGTCAAGACTAACAACGAAACACTAAATCAAACCTTGATTTATAGCTTTTGACAATTTCCCAGGTGTAAATGTTCACAATGAAAATGTATGGGTTGATCTGAGCTGGCTTCAAGATACCCCTGAAAAGAGGTTCTGGGGAAAGATTGAGAGACATCTGCTTAACAGTGATCACTGAAGCCAAGGAAAAGGATGGGGTCCCCGAAGGAAGTAGCAGAGAAGGAAGAGAGAGCATGCCCAGGATAAAATAAGGGGGAACAGATAAGAGAGACTAAGATGAAAAAGTCAGCAAAAGAGACAGAAGATGCAGTCAGAGACATAGGGAGGGGAAGATATGGAGGAAACCGAACACGTGATGTCAGTTGCTGCAAAGAAACCAAGAAGAATGGAAACGAGAGGAAAACAGAACTATAAATTCTGGTGATGAGGAAGGTACGAGTTGACTTGGAGAAAGGAGTTTCTGTAGAGTTGGGGGGATCAGAAGCCCAATTTCAGGAAGGGTGAATCAACGTAGTAGGCTGGAGAGAGTCCTGTAATTGGAGTCAGGAGGGGTTTGGGGTCAATACCTGTGTCCTACATGCATAGTTTTATTACCATGGACAAGTCACTTAATCTCTCATCAATAGAATGAAATTATCAATAGCTATTGTACTTATTGCATAGTGTTGTTGTCAAGAGGGAATGAGAGAACTTAAACAATTTTTTTGCTTTTCAAACTTTAAAGGGAGGGAGGAAACAAGCATTTATTAAGTACCAAGCACTGAGCTAAGCTCTTTACAAGCATCACTTCATTTGATCCTCACAACAACCCTGGGAGTGAGGTCCCCCTCATTTTAGAGTTGAGGAAACGGAGGCAGATAGAGGTTAAGTGACTTGCCCACGGTCATACAACTGGCAAGTGTCTGAGGCTGGATTTGAACTTATGTCTTCCTGACTCCAAGCCCAGTGTTCTATCCACTGAATCTCCTAGCTGCCTCATTAAAAGGCTATATAAAATTAACTATCATTATCATTACTACTACTACTACTACTACTACTACTACTACTACTACTACTACTACTACTACTACTACTACTACTACTCTGTCTCAGAGTTTGGACATAGGAGGGAGGAATTCCACAACATGAAGGGTAGTGAGATCAATTTTTTTTTAAATTTAAGATAGGAGATATTTAAGCTTGATTATGGGCTAAGGGGAAGAACTAAGAGGGGAAGAGATTAAGGTTGCATAAGCAAATAACTGATTCACAGAATGTCAGGCTTAGAAAAGTCTTCAGAAGACATCTAATCCAACCCAAATGCTCTTTATAACATACCCAAGAGTTGGTCATCTAGCCTTTGCTTGAAGGCTTCTAGTGTGGAAGAAACCTACTCCCTCCCAAGGAAGCACATTCCACCTTAGGCTAGTTCAAATCGCTGGTGTTTTCTAGCTTGTTACCAGTGTAATATGCTCTTGGAGATCATTGCCCTGTTAGCCATGTTGATTCTTACCTTTCTCATCCAAAGATATTTTTCCTTTGAGAGAAAAGAGAAACAAAATAATTGTTGAGTGGGTCTGCCTTCTCTCAGCCATTGCTAATCCTTTTCACATTCACACTGAAGTGGGTGAATATCTAAAACTGTAACGACCAGTTTTAGAGCCTGGGATTAGCACTACAACATGGACCTGTAGACAAGTAGCGCAAAACTCATCCTCAAACCAGCTTTTTAGAAAAAAGTGTTTATGGATGTATTTTGTAGTTTACATCACCATAGTTTTCTTCAGCGTCTTTCTCCCTCCCATTCCCAGAGAACCATCCCATGTAACAAATAGTAATTTTTTTAGACAAAAAAAGGAAAAGATCAGCACAACAGATGAATACACTGAAAAAGTCCAGAAACATGTTCAGTATGCAACACCTGTGGACCTCCCACAGGTGAGAGGTAGAGTATCCTCTCTATTTCTTCAAAACAGTTTTCTATGATTAGTTCAGTTGAGTGGGGTAGGGGAGTAGGAGAAAATGAATAGAGACTTTGAGAGAACCAGAAGATTGAAGGAGGCATCCTGAGGGAGCTCAGTCACAATTTTTGAAGTGGAGTAGTAAGCAAGATCAGCCTTCTTATACAAGGGAGAGGGCGTTATGGTAGAATTGGTAAGGAAAAGAGAGAAGAGAAGGTTTAAAACAGCACCTATGGAAACTGAGAGCCAGTAAGACATAAATGAATGGATGTCTATGTAGTCAAGCTAGGTGGGTGCCTATGCCTGTCCTAGATGCTGGGGATAAAAATACAAAAGTGAAACAGTTCCTACCTTCAGGGAGCTTACATTCTATCTATGTTCATATATAAAAATATGCACAAAATTTTAAAAAGATTATGGGGGTGGCACTGGCAGCTGGGGGGATCAGTAAAGGTCTCACATAGAAGATGGTTCTTGTGTTGACCTTTGAGTAAGATAGAAGGAATTCCAAGAGACAGGAGTGAGGAAGGAGTCTATTCGAGGCTGAGGAGAGATAGCCTGTGCAAAGGCACAGAGCTGGAATGCCGTGTGTGGGATTGTTAGTTGGCTGGTTGGGCTGAATTGTGGCATGAGTGAGGAAAGAATAAGGTATAAATAAGTCCTGTGAAGGGTCCTGAATGCCAAACAGGTGAATTTTATTTTATTCTAAAGGCAAATAGAGAGCTATCGGAGCTTTAAAAGGCTATGATAAGACGTGCACTTTAGGAGGATCACTTTGGCAGCTGTGTGGAAAATTAGCTGGAGGAGAGAGAGAGGAACTGAGGGAGGAAGACCAATTAGGAAGCTGTAGAAATAGTCATAGTCAAGGATAATAAAAAAACATCTGACAGGTATATGAGCAAGGAGAAAAGGACACAGGCAAGAAAGTTCTGGAGAGCAAGAACTGATGAGATTTGGCCCCTATTTGGAGATGAAGGGTGAGGGAGCATCTGAGTCAATACTGAGGCTAATGAGTTGCGTGTTTTGTCTAAGGTCACACAGGTAGATCAAATAGTCAGTCACCGGGGGCGGCTAGGCGGCACAGTGAATAGAGCACCCACCCTGGAGTCAGGAGGACCCGAGTTCAAATTTGGCCTCAGACACTCAACACAAAACTAGCCGATTGACCTTGGGCAAGTCACTTAACCCCAATTGCCCTACCTTCCCCCCTCCAAAAAAAAAAGTCAGTAACAGAGTTGGAATCCAAACTTGAGAATTCTCTCCTTTATTGTTCTTTCCACTATGCTCTGCTTTGGTTTCCTCTAAAATTGACCCAGTTTGCATGATTTCATGGTTTGCTCTCCAGCAGTGGTTGGCAGCTCAGAATTGGAGCAGAGGATGAATCCTCTGCAGGGCACACACAGTCAGCCTTCAATTATCCACCCAAATAAAACAGTCCAGTGACTTAGATGTTTCAAAGTTTCAAGAAGTAGCAGTAGTGAAATGAGACTTGTTTTAATAGTTGATGTTCAGTCGTTTTCAGTCACAACTGTCTCTTTGTGACCCCATTTAGGGTTTTCATGTCAAAGATACTGAAGTGGTTTGCCATCTCCTTCTCCAGCTAATTTTTTAGATGAGGAAACTGAGGCAAACAGAAGGAAGTGACTTGCCCAGGGTCACACAGCTAGTGTCTGAGGCCAGATTTGAACTTAGATTTTCCTAACTCCAGGCCTGTGCTCAATCTACTGCGCCATCTAGTGGCCTGTCTTAGTTGAATGTACTTCCATCTCAATCTTTTGAAAATGAAGGCTGTATAGCAAATATTTACCAGGAATGTGCTGGTAAATATTTAAAAATCAGTTTTTGTTGAAAACAGGGCACACTTTTAAGTTTAAGCGGCACAATTAACATTTTATCCATCATTTTCTTAAGTCTAGACAATCAATAAAGCAGTAATCAAACCTCTAACAAGAAGCTCTCCTGAGCTGAGCCAAAGGGAATATTTAAATCACAGTAAATTGAGGTTGATTTTAATAGTTTTTTAAGCCCTGAAATCCTAAGTCTCTAATAAATAATTGTTAATTGATTAAAATACTTATGAATGAATTTGAGAGCTCTGTTCCCCAATATGTTGTGATATGTTTGTTCTTTTCTGAAAATTCAGATGTACATCAGAGAACTATTCGGAAGGTAAAGAATGGAAAAAATGAACATTTTGTGAATAATGCAACTTTTTTCTTATAGAGGACAGCAGATTCTGAACAACAAGCTGTGTTTGCTGTATTCGATGAGAACAAAAGCTGGTACTTTGAGGACAATATTAACAGATTTTTGGAAAACCCTTCTTCTGTGAAACGAGATGATCCAAAATTTTATGCATCCAACATCAAGAGCAGTGAGTAGAAACTTTACACCCCCTCCCACTCCATTCTATCTGTCATTCCTAGGATAGATCTCTGTGTAATCTTGTCCATAGACATGCATGAGATGAACTTTTAAATTTGCTTCCAGTCCTAGGATTCTATGATCAAAAACCAAGGCTCTCATTGATGTCTATTGTCTTTAAAGGACTGATTAACCAGGATCACCAAAGCTGTTCTACTGGTTACCAGGATACTCACCATGAACTTGCTAATCTCATTTGGG
This sequence comes from Pseudochirops cupreus, assembly GCA_028627135.1. Classification (NCBI taxonomy): domain Eukaryota; kingdom Metazoa; phylum Chordata; class Mammalia; order Diprotodontia; family Pseudocheiridae; genus Pseudochirops; species Pseudochirops cupreus. Next base: position 51,490,390 of record CM053584.1, on the reverse strand, counting down.
TTGAATTTTTTTTCTATCATTGGTCATGCATGTTCAGAAAACCAAAGAGACCAATCTGGAATTCTCAGGGCTTTTCCATATGGGATGGAAGGTTGCAGTTAGGAGTTAGATATTGACTTTTTGGTTACTTTTATCATTTAATTTTATTTTGCTCATATAAATGTTAAGACTAAAGTCCTTTCAGGAGCTGTTGTCTCGCAAAGAGAAGCTCATTTATTAATCATATTCATTCTTGTAAGTGAAGATAATTATTATTTACTGTAGATACAATCTGCACCTTATGACTACCCTTAATGGGTAAAGATTGCAATGATCTATGAAAATTCAAACATATAATTTATTGATAGGTACAAACAATATGAAAGAAGACTTTTTCTTTAGTGATTACCATTGACTATTAAAGGATAGGACTTTAACTAAGGAATGTGTTCATTGGTCTTCCCTGTTTTGTACATCTGTACATTGTGCATTTGTACATTTTTATGTTGAGTGACATAACCATTCAGTGTCTCATATTATGTTTTTCCCTATGGACTGGAATTCGTATTCTTCACACTGTTCTTCAGAATATATTTGAAAGACTTTAAAGGCAGAGCAGCCATCAAAAGGTTTTGAATGGAATAGGTGCTCAGAAAACAAAGGGGTTGGACAAAATGATTTTTTACATTTCTTTAGATCCTAAAATAATACATTTTTATGATTCTAAATTTATTGTTGAATGAAAAGTTTTTTCTTCAACTCAGTAAAATGCAGAAAATACAATTCATTTGGGAAGTTTAAAACTGGGGATCCTAATCACATATCCTCCCTCTCTTCCCTCTCTCCCCATAATCCCCATAACTCTTAGTGAGGCTGATACTTAATAATCAATGCTTCTATGTTAATGGTGTTGACTTGAGCAAGCATATCAGCTCTAGGATGTGATTCTTCCTGTGTAATTAGATCTAAGTTCCTTCAGTCATGCAGGGTTGGTGAGGAGGCTAGTGTTTTAACTGACTCAGTTTCTTTTAGCAATAAATGGCTTTTTGCCTGAGACTATACCGACCCTGGGATTTTGTTATGAGGACACTGTCCAGTGGCACTTTTGCAGTGTGGGCATCCAGGATGAGATCCTGACTCTTCACTTGACTGGCCACTCATTCTTATATGGAAAGAGGCATGAGGATGTCCTGACTCTCTTCCCTATGAGTGGGGAATCTGTAACTGTCACAATGGATAATGTTGGTGAGTAGTTTGGGTATCATGAGAGAGCCCTTATATTTTGCATTTCATCTATTCTCTGCAAAGGCTTACTTTATTACTAGCATGATGCTGTTTAGTCTTTTGGTCCCCAAAAATGTTTCCATTGGAAGCATCTATAATTAATATTTTAGAGAATTGCTCTTCCTTTAAGGACCTTGTCAGAATCCACAAGATCCTGGCACAGACCCACCTTCAGGGTTCAGAGAGACAGTGTTCTAAGAGATGAAGCCATGTCTTTTCATCACAGCTCCTCTACCTAGGACAGAAGTAACCACTCTTGGGCAAAGGGCAGCATAAGTCAAAAGCATATTCAGAGAAACCTCAGGGACTCAGCTACTATGACTTCACTACACCATTTCCAAACGAAGGGCAACCAGGAGAGCACATAAACATTACAGACAAAGAGTGGTCATGACAGTCAGAGCTCAACTGTGCTTCATTCTTTAAGGTTTTACAAAAGGCTTTACAATAATAATAGCTAACATTTAAACTGAACTTTCAAGTTTCCAAAATGTCTCATAGGTTATCTCATTTTATTCTCACGATGACTGTGTAAATCACTTGATATCCATCTGCCAAAGTTTCTCCACTTGCAAAATGGGAGTGATGAAAACACCCATCTCCCAGGGTAACCATGAGAATAAAATACTCCAGTTCTCTGCCCACTATCCCACACTTTCTCAAGGTCCCCCACCCCCATTCTGTCCAGTCATTGTCATTATCTATACCAGCTCTATCCATAAACCTCACCTGCTCCTTCCTCATACTAATTTGACACCCAAACTTGGAACCATCTGTGGAGATCATAACCTGGGCATTCTGAATGGACCAGCGGTGATCATACTGTCTACCTCCCTCTGACAGCAGTGTCAAATTCAAACAGAAATGGGACCACTAAGTCCTACATAAGGATCACCAGGGAAGGGGGAGGGCATATCAATTTAGAAAACCACAAATGAACATTAACTATGTTTTATCATTTTCAATGCATTTTGTTAAACATTTCCAAACTATATTTTAATCCGCTGTCTGCAGCACTCAGGAGTTTTGCCAGTAGACTGCTAGTTTGATTGTTCTGCCCTAAGGTAGCATGGCTACAGGAACATTGGGCAGAAGTGCCATAATATTAGATAATAGTAATCACTGGATAATTAGATAAAATTAAACAATAATCAGATAATTAAAATAAGTAGCATTTATATGGCATCTTAAGGTTTGTGAAGCACTTTCCATATATTGTTTCATTTTATCCTCACAACATTTGGAGGTGGGTACTATTGCTATCTCCATTTTACAGTGGAATAAACTGAGGCAGACTGCGGTTATGTGACTTGTCCAGGGTCACACAGCTAAAAAGTGCCTGCGGTCACATTTGAACTCAGATTTTCCTGGCTCCAGGTCCACTGCTTTATCCACTGTGCCATATAGCTGCTTGGCCACAACCAGAAAGTGTGGGAATCATTTCTTGGACTGATCTTTCCACACATGATTTGTGCCCTCTTGTGTTTTCTTTCACTTTTGTGATTTGCCACATTTCTCTTTCGCTAATATTGATGAGCCCAGTCCTTTAGTTCTTTGGCTTCATTCATCTCCCCCAGGGCTAAGTGTTTAGAAGGGAAAACAACTTTTACATTTTAAAAAAATTCCTTTTTTTTAACACAGACCCATTACAGTCACATACAGTCATATCATCATAAAAGCAGAAATGCTCTGCTGTCATGAGGTAAGCCTTGAATAGATACAAGGTTTGCACAGTAGCTAAAATTACAGGAAATATCAAATCCATTCTGATCATTCACTATATTGTACAGGAGACCCTGGTTTCTGGATGGCTCTAACAGTGGGTCATAAGCTCTAGCAGGTCCTATCAAACTGGAAAGACTTTGAGGACAGGCCCCACAATGGACTTTCCATTATTTTCAAACAATCCTAGCTAAGAGGAGCTATCACCAGGATCTTGGCAACTAGGTCATGGTGGCTGTCTACTCTGGTAGAGAAGGCTTGCAATTTACATTGGCAGAAGGTGTACACTGGGGAAATCAAGGTCCTTTATTGCATTAGATTGGATTGGCTACATTGGCTATCATATTGATTCAGAGTAGTTTAAAAAAACCCTTGGTTTCACTAGAATTTTTGACTACTTATTTGATTTCTACTCTTACCAATAACATTCCTATTCCTACTTCCATACTCTCTTACTATTTCCCAAATTTTTAGCATAAGAAACAAGAGAAGCATTGTGTCATAGTAGATAGCCTTGGAGGCAGGAGGATCTGGGTTCAAGTCTGAGAGAACAAATCAATGAAATAGGTATGCATAATCAAAACAAATCAAAGCCCTAGACTAGCAGTAAATTGGCCTAAAATGCAATGTGGTATTGAGGAAAGAACGGTGACTCACAAGCTAGAAAACCTGTTTGACTGATACCAGGGAAATTCATTTAGTCCATGCTGCACAAACCTTCTTAACTCAGATAGGTATGTAGTTATGCTTAGTTGCTGCTGGCAAAGTCCTGAAAATAGGGCTGATAACAGCATTCCAAAGTAGACAGAGACTATCTCTATATCTCTGTATAAAAAAACCCAAACATACATACATATATACATATGTACATACACAATGATTATTTTATAGATATATATTATATGTGATTTTAAATATATGCTAAATATATTAAAAAGCATATTATATTAAATATAATAAACATTAAAATATTAAAGTATATAATATATTAAAATCTATAATATATTTATATGTATATTATATATATATTAAACAATCATATTTTGGGTTTATAATGTATAAATACAGAGGATACTATTGTTGGCTGCCCTACATTCTTTTCTTTTTCTTTCTTTTTTTTTTCTTTTTTGGAGGGGGGAAGGCAGGGCAATTGGGGTTAAATGACTTGCCCAAGGTCACACAGCTAGTAAGTGCTAAGTGTCTGAGGCTTGATTTGAACTTAGATCCTCCTGACTCCAGGGCCAGTGCTCTATTCACTGCACTGCCTAGCCACCCCTGCCCTTTGTCCTTGAACAGGATCAACGACATCACTAGGGTGATGTCTTGACATGTGAGTGAAATGCATTTAAGTGAGGCAGAGCTAAGCAAAGTCTTCACATATGTGTACGCATAGTATATATATGTATACATCTGCAGTATGTTTGTTTTATGTTTTATATATTTATGTAGTTAGTGCTTTACATATTATATATATTTATATCTGATTTATCTATTTTTATTGCTTTTTTATGGAGTGGGGAACAGAGATAACATGTGTTTACGTTACCAAGGACCTCTTTGATTCCCAACTCATCCTTTCTTGTGTAACTTCAAAATAGATTAGGAATTACCTTCAAGAATAGTTTCATTGTTGTTTTAACCAGATTTGACACATTTGTTGGACCAACAGTTTTTTCTTCTGTTTTTGTAGGAACCTGGATGCTGACTTCTTTAAGTTCCAACCAGAGAAACCAAAACCTCAGGCTGCGATTCAGGGATGTTAAATGTATAAGGGAGTATGAAGATGACTCCTATGAAATCGTATTTGATGACAATGTGAAAAAGGCTGTCACAGAGAATAATCAAGCCAACACCAGAAACATGCCTGATTCAACAGAAGATGGAGGGGCAGATGATAGTGATTACCAAGACGAACTGGCTTTGCAGTTTGGTATTAGATCATTTAGAAATTCATCAGGACCTCAAGAGGGAGATGAGCTTCTTAATTTGACTGCTTTGTTTATGGAGGAAATCTCTGAAATGATTCCCCTAAATGGGAATGCATCTTTAGATACCTCCCAGCCTTCCCCAAAAGACCCTGGTAGCATTCCCAAACTTGAAGCTGCCCTTCCTTACTCAGTAGATACAACTGGTCCTCCCTTGGAGAACATCACGACTACAGGTACGCACTCCATTGCATTGCACACTGTAGTCTCCACTCTGAAGAATCCCAGGCCCCATTCTGAAGAACATGTCAAGAAGGCAGACTTGTCCATGGGAACAGCCTTGTCTTCTCTTGGTGCAGAAGAACTCCAAAGCCAAGCATATGCCAAGAGGGAAGCCAGCCAGGCCAACGAGACTTCTAAATTTATCACTACCTCAGCTAACCAACCTGAGGCAGAAAGAAATATATCAGTACAGTCCAGTCAGACACAGGTAGAACTATCAGCAGGTAATGTGAGGGCAAATTTAACTCGAGAACAGCCTGATCTTCAGAGCAGTGACACTCCCAAGTCCAGAGCAAGAGCACAAGAAGACCAAGATGATCATCTGGTAGTTGTTAACCAGAAGGACCCACCAAAGGCTTTGAATGGGAAATGGAATTTGGTTTCTGAGAAAGGGAGCTATGAAATCATCAAAGATACAAACGAAGATGAGGTCAAAGATAAGCTGTTGAACAGCTCCCAGGATGCCACAATATCTTGGAGAGAAGGAATTCCTTCTGCTAACTGGCATAATCCTTTAAAAATAGGAAAGAACAGAGCAAATGGTAGGTTCAGGAAATCTTCAGTTTTGATTAAGACCCGAAAAAGGAAAAGAGTAGCCAAATTTTCTCACAATGTGCTGATGTCTCCCAGAGGTTTCAAGCCTCTAAAAGGAAGGTATAATGCCATATTACCCCACAGAGAATCCAATCATTCACTCTTACCCAACGAATCCAATGAGATGTTATCTCTTAAGGATCTAGAACAAGTATTCCCTACTTTAGACCTTGATCAGAATTTCCCCACTATGGACCTGGATCAGACATATCCCCCACCAGAGTTTGGTAAGATATCCCCTGATCTAAAGTTCAATGAAACATTCTCTACTCTAGACTTTGTTTCTATAACCCATCCTCCAGATTCCTATCAGACATTTTCACCTCCAGATCTTCATCAAACTCCTTTGCCTCTGGACCTTTATAAGACATTCTCCCCTCCAGATCTTAATCAGATTCCTTTCCCTTCCTCCCTCTATGAGACAACTCCCTCTTCAGACCTCTATGAAGCATCCTTCCCTCCCGGTGTCTATGAGACAATTCCCCCTTCAGACCTCTATGAAGCATCCTTCTCTTCAGGTGTCTATGAGACAACTCCCCCTTCAGACCTCTATGAAGCATCTTTCCCTCCAGGTGTCTATGAGACAACGCCCCCTTCAGACCTCTATGAAGCATCCTTCCCTCCAGGTGTCTATGAGACAATCCCCCCTTCAGACCTCTATGAAGCATCTGTCTCTTCAGATGTCTATGAGACAACTCCCCCTTCAGACCTCTATGAAGCATCCTTCTCTCCAGGTGTCTATGAGACAACTCCCCCTTCAGACCTCTATGAAGCATCCTTCCCTCCAGGTGTCTATGAGACAACTCCCCCTTCAGATCTCTATGAAGCATCCTTCTCTTCAGGTGTCTATGAGACAACTCCCTCTTCAGACCTCTATGAAGCATCCTTCCCCCCAGATGTCTATAAGACAACTTCCCCTTCAGATCCCTACGAAGCATCTTTCTCTCCAAAGCTCTATGAGACAACTCCCCCTTCAGACCCCTATGAAGAATCCTTCCCTCCAGGTGACTATGAGACAACTCCCCCTTCAGACCCCTATGAAGAATCCTTCCCTCCAGGTGACTATGAGACAACTCCCCCTTCAGACCCCTATGAAACATCTTTCTCTCCAGATCTCAATTGGACTTCCTCTTCTTTGGATCTGAATCAGACCTATTTCCTACCAGAGGCTGGTCAGATATTCCCTACTCCAGAGTTCAATGAGAACTTCCCTCCAGACCTTAGTTATATACCCTCCTCTCCAGTTCTTGAATCAATATCCCAATCACTTCCACCCAAAATCAATGCTACATTGAGACCAAGACAATTTGGTCCAGCGATTGTAGTGGGCCTTACCAAAGCTGATGGGAATTATGTTGAGTATATTCCAGGGCAAGACATCAAAGAAAATGAAGATGATGATGACGATAGTGTTGAAGACACATATGTACACTATGATGACCCTTACCAAACAGATAGAAGGACAGATACAAGCTCACTCCGAAATCCCGACAACATTGCCGCATGGTATCTCCGAAGCCACAAAGGAAATAGAAAAAATTATTACATTGCTGCTGAGGAAGTACTTTGGGATTATTCAAAATTCTCAAAAAGGTTTGGAAAACTTCCTTTTGTCTCTTAGACCTCTGCTATTCACTGATGATGAAAGGGCTACTACTGATCTCAGTTACAGGCCCTTTTTATTTTTTTCCAATAACCAACAAAGGGATTTTATTTGGTTTACCATACAGAGGACTCTTCATATGGTTAGAGTAAGGGATAATGAATGACTGGGCAGCCTACATGTCCCACTGGTATTCAAGAGAGTGTAAGGAAGGCCCTCAGCACAGTGGATAGACTGCCTGTGGTGAACCTGTAGATTTTACAGCGGTTCTCAACCTGTGGGTCACACCCCCTTTGGGGGTCAAACAACCCTTTCACAGGGGTCGCCTAAGACCATCGGAAAACACATATTTCCAATGGTCTTAGGAACTGAGACACTGCTCCTCTATCTGTCTTCATGTGGGTCCATCCACATGCAGATACACCCACATATGAGTATTAAAGGGTTGTGGCATTAGGAAGGTTGAAAACCACTGAGAAGGACATGGACAAGAGCTGCACAGGAAGGGAAGGCACAGATGGGTTGCTATCAGCATTGTCGAAGGGAATACCCATGTCAATGAAATTATGGATCTATTGGAGTCCAGTGCAGTCCTGTTCCGTGGCATCATGAATTCAGTTAAAACCTTAAGACACCAGTGACAAACAGCAGAAGCACAAGCTCAGTTTTGAAAAGCCAGTGCATGGTAAAAGCTCATAGTTTATAAGTTTACAAAGCACTTTCCTAGCTGATGTTCTAATTTTGTAGCCATGAAACTAAGTTTATTTGGTTAAGTAATAACTGACATTTATACAGGTCTTTTAAGTTTTACAAATCACTTTGCATAGATTATCTCCCTATATGCAGCACCCCAGGAAAGGAAAGTAAGGAAAGACGTGAGAATCTCAATCAGACTTCAGATGTGTAGAACTAACTAGAGTGGTCTTTTACTTACACTGGTCCAGCACAATTACAGTGGGAATATGAATCTTTGGAATGACTAGCTGGACATCTCTGAAGAGAGCCAAAGTGAGGTCCTATAGGAATAGGCAGGAGCACTCCATGTTCTGATCTCCTGTGGTGCCTGAAGTTCCTGCATCAGCTATTTCTTTGGACAGAGGCTGAGTCCTAAAGGTCACTGTTAGAATGGAGATGTCCTACCTTGAAAGGAAACATTTAATGATTTTACCAATATAGATCATAACTCCATCTCATTTTTTTAGCTGTGCTATTTTTTTTTCTGCCTCCTCATATATTGGCTTTTGAAATGTCAGTGATTATTACAAAATAAATCAAACATTTATCAAGCACCCACTATGTTCAAGACACTGTGCTAAGTGCTACGAACTCAGAGAAAGCAAAAGCAGTCCCTGTCCTCAGGGAGCTCACTTTCTAAGGGGGATAATACGTAAATAAATAAGTACATATACATACAGTGTAGGTAGAAGGTAACCTCAAAGGGCAAGGTGTTAGCATCTCAAAAGAAACACAAGATGCACACATTTAGAGACATTTCCACTCCGAATGTTTATCTGGACTATTTGCATCTGACTTGTGGAAGAGTCTTCTGAGCTCATGATGGTCTGAGTAGCCACAGATGGACACACTGTACCTTGACCCCAATATAGTGATGCCATTTTGATCCTTTTTGAGAATGAAGGATAACAACCAAACCAAATCAGCATCTGAGGGGGATTGTAAAAGATGTCCTCCAGAAAGTGGCATTTGAGCTGCGTAGTGAAAGAAACAGAGGTGGGGGTGGAGTGGGGTTTTGGGGGAATGATAAGAAGAAAGACTATTCCAGGCATGAAGGAAAGCCCAGCAAAAATACAAAGATGGAAGAAGAGTCATGTGTGACAAACAGCACATGAAGAAAAAGTCTAGTACTGCTGGATTGTACAGTGTATAGAAGGGTGTAAAGAATAAAACAAAAACAAAAAATCTGGAAAGACAGGAAGGGACCAAATTGTGAAGCACTTCATATCCCAAACACAGGAGCTTATATTTAATCCTGGAGGTAATATGGAACCACTGGAATTTATTGACTATGGGTGGTCAGTCTCGCACTTGAGAAAAAAACTTTGGCAGCTATATGAAAGATGTATTGGCATGCAAAGAGACCAGAGAGGCTGCGAGACCAATTACAGGGCTACTGGGGTAGACCAGGTGAGAGATGAGAAACCAGGGATATAAGTGAGAACTGTGGTGAAGAAAGAAAGTACAAAATAAGTCCTCCCAAAAGGGTCTACCCTTTCTCTCTGCTACCAAGCTCTATTTCTTAGGAAACATTGACATACATCAAGCCAAAATTGGCCTTTCCACAATTTGTACCCATTCAACTTAGTTCTGCTCTTTTGCGGAAGGTTGAGATGGTGCTTGGACATTTCAAAGAGAAAAATAAAGAGGGAGATAAGGGGCTACTTTTAGGGTGAGGATTTTATTCTGCCAGGAACCTAAAATAAGGATGCCACCAAAATCTGAACAATGGCAGTGAGCTACCGTGTAGCTACTTTTCTCATGAAAAGGTATGTGCGAACCTGCTAAAAATAGGTTTTCCCCAAATACTGGGCACACCTCTAAAATGAGCTCTCTTTGAGATATACACTGAAAACTAATATCATCTATAAGCTGTACTTAGGTTTTATACAAGCCATATTTGGCTTTTAAAAATTAAACCTTATGTTGATACAAATATAATATAATTCTATGTATTAGCTGAAGTTGTGTGGAAAAATGCAAGATTTTACAGTGTTTTTTTTGGGGGGAGGACCTTCTATGAATGCAGTTTTTCTAACATTTTCTAATTTCTTTATTATCTTTTCTTTCCCAATTTATCAGCATGAGAAAGACTGATGATGCTGGTGATGTCATAGAGAACACAGTGTATAAGAAAGTGATTTTTCGGAGCTACCTAGACAGTACCTTTTCTGTGCCTGAGCCTCAGGGAGAGAATGAAGAGCACCTTGGTATCCTTGGTCCTATTATCAGGGCTGAGGTGGATGATGTGATCCAAGTAAGCCAAGTTTTAAGCATTGCTAAGTGAGGCAGGGGCAAGTAAGTGGAATAGTGGATAGAGTGCCGGGCCTGGAGTCACAAAGACCTGAGTTCAAATTCCCATCAGATACTTACTAGCTGTGTGACCCTGGGCTAAGTCACTTAACCCTGTTGCCTCAGTTTCCCCATCTGTAAAATGAGCTGGAGAAGGAAATGGCAAACCACTCCAGTATCTTTGCCAAGAAAACCCCAAATAGCGTCACAAAGAGTCAGCTATGACTGAAACACCTGAACAACAACTACAGGAGAGGCAGAAGAGTAGGGTGGAAAGAGCACTGGCAATGCGGTCAGAAGACCCTGAGTTTGAGTAACAGCTCTGCCCCTTGCTACCTATGTGAACTCTGAGGCGTCACTTAAGTTCCCTGAACCTCAGTTTTCTCATCTGTAAAATGGGTATAGTTACACTTTACCTTATATTTCACCAGATTGCCATGAGGAAAACACAATCCAAATGTGAGTCCTTAGTATCAAAGTCGGGGGGCGGGAGTTCTGAAAACATATGATAGTTGCCAAGTCAAAAGTGTTAAAGGATGCTGCCCGTGGTATATCAAAGTACACGTGGCCTGGGGTGGGGGGGAGGAATGAACATTTGACTTGGAATTAGAAGGTTTAGTTATGAGTCCTGCCTTTATAGATGTAAGAGTTAAATGTTATAAACCAGTCACTTAATCTTCACTGAGCTACAGCTCCCTCATCTATAAAATTAGGCAGGAAGTATTTATTATTATCCCCATTTTAAAGATGAAGAGACTGAGGCTCAGACATGCCGTACAATTTTCCCAAGGTCAGTGGTCTTTCCACTCTCCTTTATTGCCTCATTGTTTATGGAACTGAATTGAAGTAATAACAATGAACTGAATTTACATGCTGGGTTTATGTAAATAGGGTGTGCCTATAACTAAAGTTATGGGCAGCTAGGTGCTACAATGGATAGAGTGCTGAGCCCGAAATCAGAAAGACTCATTTTCACGAGTTCAAATACAGTCTCAGAAGCTATATGACCTTGGGTCAATCACTTTACCTTGTTTGCCTCAGTTTCCTCATCTGTAGAAGAAGCTGGAAAAAGAAATGGCAAATCACTCCAATTTCTTTTCCAAGAAAACCCCAGATTGAGTCATGGAGAACTGGACATGACTGGAATGACTAACAACAAATAACTAAAGTTAAGGTTTTTCTGTCTAATGTTTTAAAGTATTTGCTTAATGCTGTATCAGCTTTCAGTAGAAAGAGGCAGATTCTCTTATAGTTACGTGTATTTACCTGGTTTCTTTTCTTTTCTTTTTTTTATACTTCTAGGTTCGTTTTAAAAATCTAGCCTCCAGGCCATATTCTCTTCATGCCCATGGACTTTCCTATGAAAAATCATCAGAGGGAAAGAACTATGAAGATGATTCCCCAGAATGGTATCAGGATGACAATGCCATTCAGCCCAATGGCAGTTATACTTATGTATGGCATGCGACAGGACGATCCGGCCCAGAAAATCCTGGATCTGCCTGCCGAGTTTGGGCCTACTATTCAGCTGTGAATCCGGTAAGAGACTTCTCCACCTTAGGTGACTAAAGGTTACTAGCTTGATAAACCCATCCATTCACTTCACCCTTGGGAATGGGAAAGACCATTATTCTGACAGAGTTCACAAAACTTCTTTTCCTCTATGAAGGAGGAGTGGGTGCCATGTTTCTTCACACCCTAGGTGAGGACTGTGGCCAAGAGTCTACAGTCAATATGCCAAAATCCTCAATTGGAACAGTTCCAATTTCAAATATTCTCTCCCATCTTCCCTTTAAACAAAGAAACAATCCTTCCTCAAATCATATGATTGTTAGATAGCTCAGGGAGAGTGGGTTGGACTTGAAGTCAAGAAGGCCCAGATTTGAATTCTGCCTCAGACATTAGCTATGTGACACTGGGCAAGTCACTTAATAGTCTCAGTTTCCTCATCCATAAAATGGAAATAATTTTAGCCCCTACTTCACAGAGTTGAAATAAGGAACAAGTGAAAGAACTCATTTTAAAATGCTTGGTAAGCCTTAAAGTGAGATATAAGCGCTAGAGATTATTTTTGCATGTGTTCTGATTTGAGGTTAAGAAAACAGTCTCCCAATGGTGAGCACCATGTTGGTCAGCAAATGGCAAAAGGAATCATGGGAGCTACAGAGGATGAGGCATTCCTGAGAAAGATATTTCATTTGAAATTACCTCAAGTCACAGATAGACTTTCCAACTCTTACTTTAGAAGAAGGCCTTCATATTGAAGAAACCTTTTCATCTAGAGAGGTAGGAAATAGTATGAACGAACTGATAGGACTCAAGTCTAGGGATGCTATTCAGGGCCTTTCTGATTCTTTTTGTCAGTGAACTTTAGAGGAGTATAGAAAGAAAACACAATTCTGCTGTCCTGATGAAGGGGAAAAATGAAATATTCTCTTATTGTCTTCCAGGAAAAAGATATCCATTCAGGCCTAATAGGCCCCCTTCTGATCTGCCGAAAAGGAACACTTCATAAAGAAAGCAATAGGCCCATAGACATGCGAGAGTTTGTCCTGCTTTTTATGATCTTTGATGAAAAGAAGAGCTGGTATTTTGATAAAAAGCCCAAAAGGATGTGGATAGGCTTATCCTCAGAAGTGAAGAACACTCACAGGTTTCATGGTACTTTCTCTAATTTGGCCTAATCTTTGTATAAAAGCAGCTTGGGTCCCTCAATTCAATCCAACATCAATATTTGTTCCTGGGTTTTACAGGAAAGACTTGAAAGGGCTTAGACATGTGACTTCTATTAAAGTCCCCAGGAGCCCAGATCACCAACTCACAAAAAAATCTGAGGAGCTGGGGGTGGTGCATAGTAACCAAGCTGTCCACGATTAAAGAGATTCAACAAAGGGCCTTAAGAAAGACACCACTCTTCCCCCCGACCCCAGTACTACCTTTGTACACCTACTAAGGTTTCCTTTCCATGAACCCTAGTAGGGGCGTGAAGGGAGGAAGGGTTCATGGGTCAAAGGCTAAAGTAGTGAATTTTAAGCAAAAATGGCAGTATGCCCAAATCAAAACTGTCTGTAGCCAATGTGAATCTAAAAGGAATTAGTAGGAGAGGCTTCTGGAATTCAGTGGAGAGTGAGTAAATCTGGGAGTCAGGCAGGACTGACATACACTAGCTTTGTGAACCTTTCATCTTGCAGTAGCCACAGCAGCTCACTAAGACTAAAACTTACGGAGCATATATCGATCTATATTGGGAAAGGGAGATTCCATCAAATGAGATAATAATTCTAAAGTAAGGGCAGCTATGTGGCGCAGTGCATAGAGCACCAGCCCTGGAGTCAGGAGGACCTGAGTTCAAATTCGGCCTCAGACACTTGACACACTTACTAGCCTTTGGGCAAGTCACTTAACCCCAGTTGCCCTCCAAAAAAAAAGAAAAAAAAATAAGTCTAAAGTGCTCAGCACAGTGCTTGGCACACAGTAAACACTATATAAATGTTAGTTAACAATAACTGTTAATAATAATAATTACTATGGGGATTGTGACCTTGGGCAGTTAATTCACTTAGCCTTTCTGGGCTTCATTTTCTTCCTCTGTAAAGTATAGATGAGCTCTGAGATATTTTCCAACTTAGATACTATGATAATAATAATATTATAACAAGCCCATGCTCTTATGTCAATGAAACCACAACCCTGTCTCCTCAGTCCCCACAATTTTAGGGGGAGAAAGGTTTTTTGTTTGTTTTTAAGGATTGAACAGTATCCTTCATACTAAAAGTTTCGTAAATATGTGCCCTGATCTCTAATGCTGCCAGTGCTCCTGTCCATGCACAGCTGTTTATAAAGAACTTATTAATTACACAATTTTTGTGACAGGAGTTTGATTCTGTAGCACTTCTGACTCTCATGATGCCCATCAGGTATCCAAAGCACGTGGACCCCTACAGTCATGTGTTTGTGTTAGGAAAATGGATAACCAAGTCATAGAGGCTAGAAGGAACATTCACCGAGGACTTAAGAAGAGGAACAGAATGTCTTTACAAAGACTCTGTGTGTGTGTGTGTGTGTGTGTGTGTGTGTGTGTGTGTGTGTGAGAGAGAGAGAGAGAGAGAGAGAGAGAGAGAGAGAGAGAGAGACAGAAAGAGAGAGAGAAGAGGAGAGAGAGAGAAGAGAGGAGAGCCCTTATTCTGTCATTCAATATATAACCTACTCTTTCTAGTTCTTTATGATCTGAAAATTTAGCCTTCATCCAAATGATTGATAAAAATGTTTAATAGTTCCTTAGGTTATATTTCCCGAGAGACCTCTCTTAAGATCAACATAAATCTATTAATCACTACTTAGGGGATACAATCATTCAACCACTTCCAAATTCACCCCAACTGTCAAGTCAAGATAATGAAGATTTATTAAGTACTTACTTTGCAGTGAGGCCCTGTGCAGAGCAGTAGGTATACAAATACAAAGAGAAAGCAAAACAGTTCTGCCCTCAAGGAGCTTACAGTCTAATGAAGGAATACAACACATAACTCAATAGCCCAACTCAAATGCCAACTCTTCAAGGGAACCTTCCCTGATCCCTCCTATCAATAAGGATGAGAACCAGCTTGTATACAGCACTTTAAGGTGTGCAAAGCACTTTAAATCTATTGTCTCTTTGACCATTTGAGTCACTAATAATCTGTCTACTCAGAATTCAGAAGTCTTATTCTGTAACTTGGAAGAATATGACATTTTATACCATAATTATCTCTATTTTGCTATACACATCCAGATAGAGGGTGATGGACTCAGAGTACGGGTTAATTCATATTTTTTTGGAGATGGCCAAATATTATATAATATTGTTTTTATAATATATAAATTATATATAATATTTAAACTAATATACTTTTAACTTTCGGGGTATGGCTAATGTGGGAATTGGCTACCATATTTATAACAGGTTTTGTTTTTATTCCTTTTTCAATGCATGGGAAAAGGGGACAAGAGAGGGAGAGAATTCTAGTCCAAAAATAAAATAAAATAGAATTTTTTAAAAAAGAAAAAAATAATTATTTATGTCATATCTTCTTAATTGAAAATAAGCACCACAAGAGCAGGGATTGTATCTAAAAATTTGTATCTCCCCCAGCACTTCGTGTAGTGCTTGTGCACAAAGTAGGCACTTAATGAAAATTTGTTCAAATGAGTTGGATCATTTTGGATTGTTTTTTAATTGACCGTCTGTCCTTTCAGCCATCAATGGTTACATCTACAATTTGCCAGGACTAAGGATGTACGAAAAGGAGAATGTGCGATGGCACTTGCTGAATGTGGGTGGTTCCCAGGACATCCACGTGGTTCACTTTCATGGACAGACATTGCTGGAAAATGGAACCCAAGTGCACCGTTTGGGGGCCTGCCCCCTGATTCCTGGTAAATGATAATAACTAATGTTGATATAATGTTTTATTTTACACAAAACATTTGACATTTATCATTCCATTTGATCTTCACAACAACCTTGGAAGTAGGTCGTACAGGTGTTATTAGTTTCATTTTACTTACACACACACACACATACACAAAATCAAAGCATTATAGAAGTTAACTGACTTACCCATAATCACACAGGTAGTAATGTGAGACACAGATTTAGAACCCATATCTCCCAATATTAAGTCCTGCATACTTTCTGCTACACCATATTGTCCCTGGGTAATAGAAAGAAAATACTTGCAAAGCCATCAAAAATGTCTTTCTTGGCACTTGTAACTCTCCTCAACCACTGAATGTCAGTGCCTGTGCAATTAGAACCCAGGTTCACAGAATCTCAATCCAGGAAGGAACTATGAGGTCACTCTGACCATTCAGTAGGACCTAACAATAACAGATGACAGCCAGAAAAAGAAAGAAGATAATATGTCCAGTCACTGACATTTATATAAAACCTGGAAGTTTGTAGAGTACCTTATATGCTTCACCTTAATCGAGGCTGGCAACTCTGGGACGCTTGATGGAATGGATATTAATTTGCCTATTTTGCAGATGAGGAAATTGGAATAAAACTAGTAGGGAGAGGTTAATGGATTTGCCCAGGGTCACACAGCCTGTAAGTACACAAGGCAGGATCCAGTCTAGGACCCCTTGACTCCCAAGTTCAGAGCACTATCTACTCTGTTATGTAGAGGACATGGAGATAGGTGAATTGATATATGCATTTGGTTCTATATAAGATGGAGCTATAAAGACACAGTCCCTGCCTTTTACAATCTTAAATTGTTTTTATTTTTCTACCTTATTAAAATATAACTTGAATGATAAATAGATTTTATATGATGAAGAGAAAGTACAATGTGGGGGAGACTTTGGCAGTCAATGTCAGTGCTGTGTGAGGGCAGTATAGTAGGAAAACACTGGAGTCATCTTGCCTTATTTTGGCTTTCTTACCTTCCTCTTTTTCAAAGACCACTGCTCTGGACAACTGCATATTGTACTATGTATGACAGAGAAGGTAAAATGATCCTAGATTTTTACATATATATATGTATATACATATATGTACACACATACATGCATGTATAAGCATGTATATATATGTATGTATATATATATATATTTCAGAGATCATTTGTACAACTGGGAAATAAAACCTTTTCTACAAAGAAAGGTGAAAGACAATATGGTATCCAGAACACAGAAGGTAATTTACCTGTTTTTACCTTGAGCTAGTGTAAGTTACTTTCCCTTTTCTATGTAAGCAATTTGGTTGCTAAAAGAGGAAGAAATAGAACGATTGAGTGAAGAGCTAAGCTGAAGATCTTTGCCATTCTCTGCCTTAAGAGAATTGTTCATGATTACAATAGCACAACACTTCCTTAGCAGCCCTTTTAAGAGTGGTTATTACTTAAAAGATTTTGTCATTGCTTCATCAACTCAAGAGCAGAGAAGAATGGATTTTTGGAGCAAGAGAGTGATGAAGACCAAAAATGGAGGAGCTAGCAGAGAAGTTTCATGGAATAGGTTGTTCCTAAAGAGTAAAGATATCAAGAATTATAGTCCAAACTTTTGAGTTGCTCTCAAGTATGTGAGTTTCTTCACTCATGTTCCTCCCTGCTAGGTTCCTATAACTGTGGTCCCAGTATCCTCCACAGCATGACACAAGAGTGTGACCTAGGTTTATTGTTAGATTGTGATATTTTTATTATTGCTGCATTTGCTTTATATTAAATTACTTTGTTGTGCTTCTTTGTTGTTAAGTGAATGTTTTATGCTTAAAAATTAATGGTGTCATAGTGACCCAATGGGGACTCAGAACGACAGTCATGTGGAGTGTGTTTATTCCCCACTCCTAACAGAGTTACCCCTAGGATCCTGATGGAATACTGAATCACAACTAAATGGTTATGGTCTTTCTTTTGGAATCCCAGCCAGTGTAAAGGTAGGTTGGAGTAATCGAGCCATCCCAGAAATGAAGAATAGATAGAATAGAGTGAGAGGGTCCCATGCTACAAATGCTATAGCAGTAAATCTTCAAATCTTTTGCTTGGACTTCAAATGAGAGACTGGGATTGGACCTCCAATCCAATAATTTAGACAAGATGTATTTCTCCTTGAAAAGAGATTACTAAAGGGGCGGAGCCAAGATGGCGGCGTAGCAGCAGCAACATATCGCAGCTCTCACATAGCCACCCCAAAATACCCATAAAACAGGACTCTAAACCAATCCTAGAACTCCAAAACGCACAAAAAAATACTTCCCACTAAAGTCAGCTTGGCTACGAGGAACCATATAAGCACTGCGAACTGAAAACCAGCCTGCCCTGAAGCCGCGGCTGTGCCCCGGGGGCGGCTGGATGCGGAGGAGCCTCTCAAGTGAGCGGATTAGCAGCAGCTGCGAGTGGGGATTGCGAAAGGGGGAGATAAGCAGTCCAGCAAACGGCCTCCAGAGTGGAAAAGCAAAAGGCAGAGGTTTTGCACCCGCCTCTGCGTTGTAGCTTCCCACCCACAGCCTGTAGACAGCAGGGGGACTTAGCGATTGTTCTCAGGCCAGTGTTCTCGCGTTGAGTGGCCTGGATCTGGACCGCCGTCTTGGGCCTCCATCTTGGAGTCCTCATTATCCAGTCAGCCGGAAGTATTTAGGAAGTCTCCCAGCATCTTCCTGAGAGCTATGGCAGCCAGGAGGACCCCAGCGATTTGGGACAGA